>VXAU01002667.1:0-272814 GCA_013399695.1 Formicarius rufipectus | reverse complement strand
AGTAGTAAGAATAGTAGTAAAAGCTATGTGTTCATTGGGTTTTTAAGGCAAGTCCGTGAGGGAAGTGGGGAACGGCGTAATCAGTGCTGCTCGCAGTCGTTGCATGCTGTTCGGCGTGTTTGGTTTGATGAGAGCGAAAGAGGAAGTGTGATTTGCAGGAGGCATCCCTTGAAGCAGGCTCGGACCTGCATTTCCTTGGGCACAGGGTCCGACCTGGGGGCCGTGTCCTCTCTGGAGCGCCTGATGCTCCCGTGACAACAAGGAATGTGAAGCTGCTTGTCCAGTCAGGATGTTGGCCTTGGTGGGTTTCATCAGGGCTGAGCTTTATCGTTCTCAGGAAGAAATCCCGTTGAAAGCAAAATGACAGATTAGAACGGTAGATTTCCACACAGTTGTCTGTCTGGTGTAGTTACAAATGGGTACTTGTGTAGTAATCTTGCAGTTTTGGAAGACCCTGCCAGCTGTATTAATATTCAACTTCCACATTTATGTGTGGGTAGAGGGATGACACAGAGTTGATAAGCTCGTAAGTGGTGCAGTGATGACTTCTGATGCTGATAACTTCTGATAACAGGGAAGTTGCACTGAGCTTAGTCTTGCTGCAACTCAAAATCTTAAAGCAGTAGAAGGACGTGTCAAATGCTTATCGAAGAACTCTGAGCATGTTTAACAACTGGCATTCTCATTTCCGTATTTACATGTGGTGGTTATCTGGTTTAGCCTGGGCTGTGACATATGCTGGAAGAATGTTTTGGCATCTCTTGTGGGTGGTTGGTATTGGGAAGAGCTCTTTGAATTCCATCTCTATATATGATACAGTCTTTTATAAGGGTAGGGCCTGTTAAAAGATCTCCGGTGCTTCCCTTTGTTTGAACTTTAGGCACCTTTTTTTTTTTTTTTTTCTTTTCAGTGAAATACAGTGGACGCAGTGATCAATGAACAAGGAAAAAGACTTTGGTGTATAAGAGCAGACAAAATATTTTTCTCTTTATAGAATTTGCAATGACAAATACTTCCTTTTTCCTGTCACTTGCAGAGAATATCATCAAAGCTGTAGCTGTTACTTAAAGAGAAAATGACTAAAAATGTTACAATGTTTTCCAGAAGGAAACAACCCCAATCAAACCCAACAATAAATAACCTGCCAAAACAATAAGTTCTAATCTTAGGTTAGTTAAATTGATCAGTTGAGCTGCCAAGTGGGGTTATTGGCTTTCCTCATGTCCTCTTGTAAGATTAAGCCTGGAGTAGAATTAAAGTAGATTGAAGAATGGAGTTTTATTATTTGGAACATGTTTTGTTAGGATATTGAACAGTAGCTAGGTTTGCATCACTTGAAATGTGTGCATTTCCAGTTTTCTCTTTGGTTATGTAAATGTAAACTCACTCTTGAGTTGTTGTGGAAATAAGTTGCAATTGAAATGTGAAGAAAGCTGCTGAACTGGAAGTGAGGTGGTAGTAGTATGAACACATAAAGATTGTGTGTCTTGAATGTAAATGAGGAATTCCTTTATTGGAATTGGAAGAAATTGAGGCAGCTTACTTTCCGTTACTTATTTGGTATCTAAATCTCGTTATTTGAAGTTGGAAAGACATGAACACTTTCTTAGATCTGTCACCCTCTTTGTGGCAGTATTAAAACTGCTAAGAAGCAGAGTTGATTGCCAGGCAAAGTGATTTCATTTTGATAGAGAAAGCACAGTGGTTGTAGAAAGTACTTTTCTGTTCTATATGTAAGTTGGGGATTAGAGATGACCATGTAAAGTAACAGAAGGGATATGTTTGGAGCTGTAAAGGTATAGACAAGAATCCCTTTTTTTTTTTTTTTCCTTATTAAAAACTGCACTGGTGTGATCTGAAAGGACTAGTAAAATATCTTAGAATTATGAAAAAAAAAAAAGACTACTACTGAGTGGAAACCCAGTGGTGCAGAGTCTGAGTGGCAGGGTAGAGGGGTGTTAACACATAAGTATACAGGATCTATTCTTTATGAAAAGGTATTAAGAGAAAACTTTTCAAATTGTATTTTAGCTGAAATTTCTATGTATTTGAAAGGTCTGGAAACATCTAACATGAAAAAAATTGAATTTGAGGGAGTACCATCAAGTCATGGTTTACAGGACAGTAAACTGTACAGAGGTTTTGTTTGGTAGTTGTTACTTCAGTCTTCATCTTTGCAGTTTTCGGTCCTCAGTATTTTAGGAAGAAGATTGTCAGCTGACATCTTTAGTTTGCAAGAATGAGGGCTTTCTCTTAAGTTTAAATCATGCTGTGTCCTCCACACCAAAGAATTTTTACTAGTTGAAGTTAATGTATTTTGGTTTTTGGTAAAAAGAACAAAATTTTTTTCATCTCAATAAAAGGCATTGATCAAACACGTAGTAATTAAACTTACCTTTCTGGGATGAAAGATAAATCTCTGAATATAAAAGGATGCAGAAAGAAAAGCTTTTAAGTACTTCAGTCAGCTCCTGACTAGATAGTATAGCAAGTGCCTTTATAAATTACTCTGATGAGCCTTCATGGGGAAAAAAAAAAAAAAGCAACCCAGGTTATCACTTGATAACTTTTCATAGTTTTGAGGTGAAAGTGGATGTAGTAATTTCCTGTAAGATACATTTTGTTATGAGCAGCTTCTGCAATCTGTGCAGAAGCTTCGTTCATGTGTGGACAAAGGATACAGTTTTCAAAGCCATTGAGGAGATTTGTGTTGGCGCCACCTGATTATGCAAACATTTATGCCACATTTCTAGGAGGAACACAATTTGCATACTGAGTAATGGACAGGGACCCTTTGGAGGGTATTTGAAATGTTTCAGGAACAAAGGAAAGACAAGAGGCCCCAAAAACCCCTTCACTAGGGTGAAAAACTGCTTAAGCTTTGCCACATCAAATCTGAATATAACTACTAATTATTCTTCAGCTCTTGATCTGGTAAAATAAAAAAGTGGAGGATTTTCTGTGTAAAACCTAATCTACAGAGGTGACAGCAGTCCTTCCTTATGAGTAGGAGTAAGCCTGTATGATAAACGTGGAACTGGAGGAGATGTGTGTCCCAAGTAAAGAGTTCAGTGTGCCACCTCTCCGGAGGTAAAGTCAGAGAACTGGCTGGTAGCCAGAATAGCTTTTAATAGCACCTGGTTCTAGGACTGTACACTTAGGATAACCTGCTTGTGTAAGTGTTTCTTAATGTAAGCTTAATGATAAGAGGATTTAAACCTTTGTTTTGAGATATATATGTATAGGTACCAAAATATCCATGTGAGCGTTTTAGGAAAATGGAGTGCTGAGATTTGTTGTGATTGTGGACATTTTAAGACTCCTGCAAGTATTAGTGACTTGAGTCAGTCTCTGTTCAGCCAAGTCTGCCTGTAGTAGCCTAGACTGGTAATTGCTTGAGTGGTTGAGACCTTATTTAAAAGAAAAGAGAAAATAATCTTTTCACAACTCTCATTAATACTTCCTGTAATGATCTCGTGATTTGCTTAGTTTTCATGAACATCACTTAACAAATAGTACCATAAAGATAAAACCCAACAGATCTGTTTAAAAATGTGTTATTTCAGGTTTGCAAGGAGGACTTATGTCTTATATTGCTTTATAAACTGGTGCCTTGCTTGCTTGATGTTAATGTACTGTGTGATACTGGCTAGGATAGTGACCTGTAGTAGACAGCATTAAAAATACCACCATGGTAGAGAAAGTCTCCTACGAAGAGAGGAGGAAGAGAGGGTTGGGAAAGATTACATGGAAAAGATAAAAAGAAAGCATATTATTAAAAGTCAGCAAGTTTTTTCATGCATGCTACTGATTAAAAAAAAACAACAAAACAAAACAACCAAAACCAAACAAACAAAACACTGGCTTTTTAGATCATGGGCAAAATAGGTTTCCTATTAGGCACCAAATGTGAAAACCAAGCCCAATTTCTAACTTAAATCCATGAAGCAGAATGCATGGTCTATAAAGGTAAGGTAGTGCCTTTCTAAGAACATATGTCTCCTGGTGATGTGTAGTAGCTAACAAAGAAGGTAGCCACAGCTGTGGTTGTTGCTTACTTGGTGTGACAGTTGGAGTAGCTACAGCATAGTGATGAGTGTCTAACAAAATCTAATAGTGAAGCCAAAAGTGAAGTTTTGGCAGGCAGCACTGGGGATACCCCACATGATAGTTCCATGCTGTCCTCTGCAAATATGGGTTCTTGTCCCTGTGGCTGTCAGGAGCTGAGGTGTGTTTGGGAGCTTTAAGAAGTGGTGAGCATGCAGAGGATGTAAAGTATGAAGCAAGTTGTCCATTTTTTCATGCAGCTTAGAGTGATAACAGAATTTGTATTAAAAAAATAAACACCACAAAAAATTTAGTGTTGGATCAACTTTTCAAGAATCTCTTAGTTCTTTGAGTTGCTTTAGTAAGAGAGAAGGTTGCAGCAGTGTTACTGTCATTAGTGCTGACTGACCCGGGCTCGACAAGTGGGTCCTCTTGTGAGGCTTTGATCCAATTCCAAAAGTATCCATTTTAATAAGGTGGTTGAAGTGGGGTGGGGAGTGAATGTATGTAAATGATGTTTTGAGAAACACTATAGAAAAATGTCACAACTTGATAATTCCTGATGTGCGTAGGCGGAACAAAAATAACTACAGAAACAATGAAGTTTCAGCGGGGAAGTTACTTTGGGAATAGTGTTGCTGGATTCATGTTCCCTGGAACAATGAAGACGAGCATGGAGAGCTTCAGTGTGAAATGCAGCAGCTTTTGTGTAACTTGGCTTAGTGTGAAACAGTCAAACTTCTCTGGAGATAGCCAAGGGTAGAGAAAGTTAGAGCTTAGAGTGTGTTTGGAACAATTGGAGGCAGAACTCATGAAGATTTCTAAGAGGAGGCAGCTACCTGTTATAGCTGACAGGTAATAAACTAAATGCACATTGGGAGTGGAAGGTAAATGGGAATTAGAGAAAAACCAGGTCTGTTCTTAGAAGGAGTACATTTGAGCTGGCATGAAGTGCAGATGTGCTCAGAAAGAAGGTGACAGAAGTAAGAATAGATTTGGTGCAGCTGAGGGTTTCATTAATTGCAGAGCTCAGTCACTGTGTAGACAAGATGGGTAGTACATATTTCTTAAAGAGGTGGTTTCTTTCCAATTAAACATGTCCCACAGCAACGTAGCAGAAACAGGTATGAATTTTAACCTGAAATACCGTGTGACTCCCAAAAGCTTTTGCATGTAAAATCACTGTCCAGATAAATAAAACTTGAAGAAAGACTGGAATGACTTTTTTTACCCCAATATAAAGAGAACATATCAATTTTTCTCTACTCTTGTCAACGTATAGACATGTTTAGATGCAGACTCTGAGGTCAGTTTATTAATAGGATGAAGCTGCACAGTGGTTTTTGATCTGCAGGTTGAAAAAGGAGGTGAGATCACTGAAATAACTGTTTGTGCTCAGCAGAAGTTAGAATAGTGACGACACAGTGAAACGTCAGAAATTCAGAGTTGATTGAAGGGTATATGTCTGAAACTGAGTGACAATTTTAAAGACAATAAAGAAAAATTTTTCTGCTTGATGTTGGTGAGAGCCAAATTTAATAATAAAAAAAATCCCAAAATACAATGTTACTGGGTAAGAAAAACCCAAACCACAAAGGTCAGAACAGACAATTTTAATCTAATGAGTAAAGTGGTTACATCTATTTGGTGGTTCTCATAAAGAGATTTGCTTGATTTGGAGAGGGATCTTTGTTTAACTTCACGTTTTTTCTTGGTGCGGTGAAATCAAGAAGTAGACTTACCAATGAAGTAATACTGATGATCTGCAAAGCTGAGTCATATTCTTTCAGGAAGGATACTGCTGTTTTGAGAAAACAGATCACTTACCCAGTAGTGAGGAGGAGGAATTGAAATGACAGGGAACAACTCGAGTGCTTTTAGCAGTAGGCACTACAGCACATTAAAGCATCCGATTTTCAGCCTCTAGAGTAGGTTGTTATATGGATACACAAAGAGGAGGGTCATAAATGAATGTGTCCACAAAGTTTCACCAAAAACCTGAATGACAGGACTAGGCTTTAAAGATACAAAGCCCTTTCCACTGAGTTTTCTGCCAAATAGCTGCTCGAATTAATCTGAAATAACTTATTTGTCTTTCTACATTTATTGAAAAAATAGGATCATTTTCCAAGGCTCTTGGAGTCTTCTGAGATAATTTAGTCAGATTTGTTTCGTCTCCTGTGTTACTGCTATGCATAAGTGGCAGTAACACTGGTTAATAAAAACACTGCAAATATGTAACAGGTTTTCCTACTGAGCAGTGCTGGACTGTGCCTCTTTCTGGTATATTTCTGTGTGATGTTTTGTAATCTGGATCTTGCTGAAGAACTGAAATAAGCATTACTGCTTCATAATTATGGTGGTTTTTTCCCTTAAGAAGGCAAAGGAATCTTTGCAGGGAGATGAGAAAATTCCTTTTTTTTTCTCTCAGGGCCTGAAATGTTGAGGAGGCAAGATGTAAAGTATAGGAGGAAAAGTGTAGGCTTACAGCATTCAAAATCTGTCAGCAGTTTGCTATGTTTTCTAGTGTAGGGTAGTTGGATAATTCCTACAGACCTGTATAAGAGTCAGGATAATGTTACTGGCATGTGCAAGAGTCAAAACATGACTCTGAGATTCAGGGAGGTTTGTTTTACCAGTGTGCATGGGGATGTATGTGTGCATGTGTACAGTCAACCTAAATATTCCATGAAGCTTCAGAAACTGAGGTTGCGTGACAAATGTCTGTTAAAAAGTTGGAGAAAGTATTCTGGGCAGCAGGCACTGAACAGGGCTATTGTGAGTAATCCCAGTGCATTCTAGTCATCTGTGAAACTACTCAGGGCTTAATTACTCATGTTTTCTTGTAGTCTTAGTGCATGTATGAGCAGTAATAGTTATTTGTGAGGTATCTGATGACTGTGTAAACAACCAGTAGTGATTTTTGTGGTTAGATTTGTACATGACTGCTTAGCAATTAGTGTCTGAGGATCTGGAGTTACAGTGAAGTGAGATTTCCTAAGTGCTAAAAAAGAATAGGAAAATATACTGCGGATAGACAGAGCTCACAGGGGCATGGTAAATACCTACTTGTTTTTGTCTAGTCTGTACTTCACTTATTGCATAAAGGAATGAACCAAAATCCAAAACTTTAGTGTTTTTACTGACTTCCTGCTCTTTTGTGAAAACCTGAAACCTTATGAGATACTTTATCAAGGCACTAAGCTTTCTGATGATCACATAGCTGGTTAATAACTTTGAGGCCGTCAAACAATGAAAAATATTATTGCTGAGATTTAATGAAAACAGAGGTGTTTAAAGTCTTGGGGACTGCTTGTTTGCAGAGTCCAAGCAGATGTTAAATGTTGGGAAGAAATTAGGTGACATTTCTTAAAACTTGGTCTAGATAAGGTTGAAGTGTCCTAGCCTTTTGTAATTCTTTTATTCCTTGAATTCCAGATATCTGCAGCTGAAAGCACATACCAAAGAAAAGGTCTCAGCAAATCAAGTTGAATTGAAATATAAATTGTCTGGGTTGTTCTGTGCTGTGCAAAAGCTAGTAGCACATAGTGTGGTGTACATCAGACTAAAGATGTCAAGCCTCATCTTTAGAGGCTTTCTTCTGTCTATTACTATGGAGTAATAAAGTAACATATGATTTCTCTTCTAAAGAAACTGAACAGCCATTACTGTTTCTTTTTTTATTTTTTAATTAAGATTTACTCTTGAAGCTTTTATCCCTCTCATACTGTATTTATTGATTTTTGCTTTATTGATGTTAGTTAGCAAGTTCATGTTGGTTGCATATTGCACATCAGACTGGTCCTAAAAGAATGAAAATGGGACAGTTACAGTAGTATCTTATGCTCTTTACACCTCTGAAAGTCACACTTTGTATGCCTCAAGTACTTGTTTTCTGCAGTTAAGTTAGACTTGAACTTGCCATAGCTTGCAAAGGTCAAAGAAGAAATCAGTGCTTCCATTGCTTTGCTGACAGGGTATAGTGTGAGCCAGGCTTTTTTAAGGGCAGCAAAGGCAAGCCAAATAAAATTTATAAGGACAATGGCACCTTTTCAGATGGAAAGATGAATTCAGCCATAATGGTTTATCTAGTAACTTGTTGGTTGGCTGTTGTGACTTAGGAATGGTGTTCTCCAATCTAGTGTTCCTGCTGAAACCACTCCAAACCACAGGTCACTTTCTTGTTCCCCCTTCCTCCCCCCTGCAGTGGACTGTAGGGGAGAATTGCAGGCTTAAAAGGTAAAGATCATGGGTTGAGATAAGACCAGTTTACTGGAAACAACAATGAAATAAGAAAACGGACAATAACTGCAACAGATCTAATGAGAGTGTGTAAGAGAAAAGACATGTTATTGCTTCCCCCCAGTGGAAGCCCCCAGCACTCCACATTCCCTCCACCACACTACCCTGACCCCTAAGTGAGCCCTTCCCCTTGTTCCCAGAAAATTATGTGAGGTGGTATAGAACAGTGTCTGGGTCCTAGCCATGCCCCCTCCTGACCAAAACCAGGATATTTGCTTGTTAATGCTTTATATTAAATAAATAAATGAAAAAAAAATAAAAAATGTCAGCTTCACCAGATGTAGTGGAAAGGCTGTCTTTGAAAGGAAATGAGGACATGTACTTGACTGAAGTTCTTGACTTGCTGGCTGAGCAGAAAGTTACAAAACTGAGCTTCATTTCTGTCCCCATTTTTGAGAAAATTCTACTGCTTGTCAGTTGAATTATCAAGGCAGGAGAGCCAAGTCAAACCTGCTTATAGAAAGTAATAAAATACGGCTTTGTTAGTGGTGATCCTTATGGAGTTTAGGTGTGACATACTTTTACCTGTCGGTGCAGAAAGAGCAAAATCTTTTGGAGTACAGGCTAAGGATTGGAGTCAAATTTGCCTATGCTTAACTCAGAACGAGGGGACAATTCAGCCAACAGTAACCACTCAGCGTGTGTGTATGTATATGAACTATTTTTTTTAAGCTTGGAATCAGATGCATCCTTCCCTCGCCAAAGGGA
The DNA here is from genome assembly GCA_013399695.1 of Formicarius rufipectus. Lineage (NCBI taxonomy): Eukaryota > Metazoa > Chordata > Aves > Passeriformes > Formicariidae > Formicarius > Formicarius rufipectus. Next base: position 263,757 of record VXAU01002667.1, on the reverse strand, counting down.
AACATTTGAGAAGCAGTGACGCATTTACACAGATGAAGGAAGGAAATGTCCAAAACAGTAAAAAGCTAAAAATAGATCAGTTTACTGAGTTGAACTCTGTGTGGGAATTGATGAACTAAATAAAAATCTAAATTTGAACCTTTGTAACTTACATAACTGAGTGGTGTAACCCTTTCTGGGTTNTTTACAGTAGACAGCTTCAGATGAAAACATGTGTCAAACCTTGTGATATTGCTTTACAGTGCTTTAAATAGACAGCAATGAGAAGTCTGATTATCTCTTGATGATTATTGTTATAGCATAGTTCAACTCCCTGGATAAGTGGATTGTTGGTTGTTGTTTTGCTTTCCTGTTTGGAAGAGTTTCTGTGTGGAGATGCTATCTCCTGATTCTACGGAACAGAAATTTCAAGGCAATAGCTCTTAGAACCAGTATCTCTGAGGTTAAAAAAAGGGACATAATTTTTCCCCCCAACTTATTCAAGAAACAGTAAATTTACCTTTGTGTGATCTGTATGCAAAAAGTAGAGATAACCTGAACATTTAAGAATTCATGTTTGTCTGTGGAAAAGGGTTTACTTTCTCCCCTGTCACAAACCAACATTTGGAAGCTATCAGCTATCATTTGTGGTAAAGAAGAAATAAGCTTATTAGAGTATGTAGAGTTTGCGTAATGGAAGAGAATGTTGGAAAAGCTGCTGAACTGTTAGAATGTTTAAGATTACTGTCCTAAGATACGGTGCTAGAGCCCTGAAAAGGAAGATAAGCTAATTTTCTTTCTTTCTTCCTGTAATTTTTGGTACAACTGGTGGCAAGCAACACAATACCACTAACTAAGAGCTAGCCTTTTCCAATCTGGTGAAGCAGGGACAGTTCAAGTGAATCCCTGTGGTTTAGCATTTGCTGACTTCTAGTGAAGAGTGGTTCTTTCATAATGCTATACCTAATTCTAAAGCTTTGCATTGGAGCGATAAAATACATATACTAATGCATTGACTTTGTCAGAAAAAGTTACTATTATAACAGAAGTATTTACAAATATAGTAAATGTAGTAGGGAATAATGTGTAAAAATTATAGCATTGATTACATGAACTTGAAGGAGAAACTGTTTCCTCCCCCACCCAAGAAGGGAGGGTTAGTTTTCTTACTCAAGACTTGCCCTTTTTTTACTATATGATCTTCTGTAGAATGCTTGCTTGGCAGATGTATAAATAGTTGTGCTCTTGTTTGCTTTATGTTTTTGTTTGGTTTTCCAGGAAAGCCTGAGAATGTTTTTGCGAGGTTGTACTGAACAAATTTGGAGTATTTGATTACTAAAAATAGTATTTGTTCCAAGCAGCAATTTATCTGTTCAAGTAATGAACAGTTTGTAGCAAAATGACCTGACTACCTACAATGATGGGTATATACCAATATGCCAATTTAAACTTTGTATTTATGGAATATATTGTTATATGGCAAAGTGTGAGAACTACTGTTCTTAAAATCTCATTTTCCTAGAATATGCTTTTGAAGTCAATTTGTTCATGTTGCTGTGTCCACTGTGTTAACCCACTGTTAGAAAGTTAAAGCTGTAAAATGCTTTTGCAAGAGCACTTGGTTAGCTGGGCATCTGCTTAGTCTGTGATGTTTCTTGCTTGTGGACAAGTTCATGGTGTAGAATCTGAACAGGATGTGACTTGCAGTTCATGTCCACTGAGGCAACATGAGTGGGTTCAAAGAGCGAGAAGGTGCTCTCTCAGTAATGCTGCAGATGGCCTGTAGGCAGTGAAAAAGAAGTGGCAGAGCCTGTGTTAAAGAGTGGGAAGGGAAGGATGGATGATACACCTTCATAGTTGGAACACTTTATGTACAGTCTGTAAGTTGTCTGGGCTGCCTTGGCACAAGTCCCTCTGTGCCCATCCTGAAGCTTTTGTATGTGTTAGTACAGTGGAGAATGAGAGGAAGGGGGGTTTTTTGTGGCCTTGAGCAGGCAAAAAGTGTCTTAGGCTTTGTTTCTTTGTGAAATGTTTTCAGTACTTAGGGTAGAAATCTCCCACTTGCCTCCTTCGGTAATACTTGGGCTCTGGCTCTGATTCTAACTTCAGAAATGGGGTCCAAAACTGTCTGATTTGAGTTCTTCTTGTTTAATGAGACTTGTCTAAGCACAAGAAGAGATGAGTGTTGGAGGAGGGAGAGCCATCTTTTTCCAGAATGGCTTTTTACTGTCTTAATTGTTGTCCTCACTTCCATGATCCCTTCTTTTGTTCGTTTTCCTCAATAAATAAGGCACAGGTCCAGCAGACAATAAGCTCAATCTCCAGGCATCAGTGTTCGTCTCCACGGGGGGTCCATTATGTGTACATGGATAAGTAGGGGGTCCTATGGAAAAGCACTGCATAGTTTGAGAGTTCGATGCTGACAAATTAGGGTTACATAGGCGCCCTTAATGCTGCATTACCTAGTTTTCCAGCACTCTTTGTGGCAACTTCAGTCACTCCTGGGCCTAGCTCAATTAAGGCATTGTTTAGTGTTTGTGTAAAGTTTTCATTAAAAGCCTTAGTGGATGACAGTAGATGACCTTTGTTTTACCGGGTGGCACTGGATTACTCTGTTACATTGGAGTTATTTTGGGAGTAGAAATGCATTAATTCACTATGTAGTAATAAACAAGGTGGATGTGTGAGCTGCTTTGTTATATAGATATGTTGAGGAAAGCATCTCTTCAAACACAAATTAAGTATTTTATTTTGGGACTTTTTTTTTTGCTTTTTAACAGGTAACCCCCAAGTACACTCTACTGTTTGGTTTCTTAGGGATTGATTGAGCATCATGTTAGTTCTGCCATGCTAATAAAAACTAAAGAAAGCAAGATGTAAGGATTACCAAATGAGAAGAAGGAAAAAGGAACCAAAAGATAAATTATTTTGCTTTCTGAACAGAACTGCCATGCAGCCTCTGAAAAAGGACCCAAATGGAGATGGAGTGCCTCTCCACAGGATAGGAAGGAATTATTATGTTGCTGTCTAAAAGCTGCATTCCTCCTGTTTTATGGATTAGAAATTGACTGAATATATGAAAGAACTGTTTCCATGTTAAGCTAAATATTTTAATGGAATAAAATCAATTCCTTATTGAAAGGTGACTGGGAAGATAGCTAGTTATCAGAAACAAAATAACCTTGTATTTCCATAATGGACTTGTATGTTAAAGGTGACAAACATCCTAAAATGTTATGGTTATATTTGAAATGTCAGTATTCATTGGTTTGTAAGTCCTGTGGTAGAGATTGCTTCTCTTAGCTTTTGAATAGCACACAGCATAAGGGCAGTATTGCTATCCCCATAAACCAAGAATAAATTAATTGTATTTAAGTGGTGCTTTTCTAACCCAGGCATCCATTTCTTTTGCAGAAAATTTGAGAATAAAGGCAGGACGCAAGTAAAAATTTATGTTCCTATTGCACTGTTGATACTGCAGGAAAAGGGAGGGAGAAGTGAGTGAAGCAGCTGACTGTGCTGGGGACCAGTCAAACAGTTTCTAACCGGTGAGGCAGGACTTCTGTGTGAATTGTTGAGCATGTGGTAGTTAAAGTACAGTGCTGGAGAATAAGCTCTGCTGTCCTTGTCTTGGTTCTGCCCAAATATATTCAAGTTTGGCACTGATATGTGTCTTTGAGAAGGCAGCAATACTTGGCCTACGGGCAGACAGGAGCATATCTGAGACAATGAGGGATGAAAGAGGAAGAAGATAACTGACAGAATTCTGGGTGAGGGTCAGTTTGCTTATAGAAATGCTGGAAATCTACCTACTGCAGAAGCTGCTGTTTCTTTTGTGGTTAAGGTCTTACACTAATACTGAAACAGAACAATTCTGCTAATGTACCCAGGCAGATTAATAAATGCAAGAGAGCCTGGATTTTCACAGGCCATTTGACAGAAAACACAGTTTCCCTGAAGCAACTGCTGATTTCAAAGCCAGAAGAAGACTTTCTTGTTTTAAAGCTGAGCACTAGAAGAACAAGCCTAGGCAGAAGAATGGGAAGGAGATAATGGGTATCTGACGTGGAAGACTCGGGATTGGAAGTGCACTGAGGTCATGAAGGGAGTTGACCCTTGAAAGGAACAGAGAGGTGCATTGCCTTTTTATGTACTATGCTGCTCAGATGTTTGCTTTACAGGGCTAATGTGCTCAAATCAGAGAGACAAGCTGTTAATAGTCCCTGCCCTAGATAGGTCTAATGTTTCTTTATTCCCTAAAGAGAAGAGCAAGAAAGTGGAAAGGAACTTGAATAGAATTCCTTAATTTTGTAATGCAAATTACAACCTTGATGACGCAACTCAAGAAAGTCACTGTTAACCTGTTTTTACCTTAAAATTGCCTTTTTCCATACCACTCATTCTCAAATTCCTACCACTCACAGTAGAAATTTATCATTTAATTTTGTGTGGAAAGAGCATCTCAGTTGTTCAGGAAGGTCACTGTCAGTCTCAGCTCCACAAGGGCCCCAGCACATAAAGATGTTTGTGGTTAGCCTCCTTGCCCAAGCCTCTGATCTCTCAGGCCTACTGCAGAGAATAGATGTATGAGACTGTACTGATCTCAAGAGATTTGTTGAACTTTACCTCTAGGTAGTCACTTTGTTGTGTTCAGATGAGATTACTAATAATATATTTTAATTAGAGAAATGCCATAGCTGTAGGAAAATAAAGCTATTTGGAAATGGTGGTGGTGATTTTGCTGACAGTCTTCTCTGCTTAAGGAAGCTCAGTGAAAATCTCCTTCATCGTCAGATGCTCTTGGATGAAAATGAACTGTGACTAATTTCAGTCTGACTTCTTCCCAGGGACTTTGCTTCTTTGTGGTCAAAAGTTGTTCTTGGTGAGTAGTGAGAGATGTAGAGCATAAATTGCTTTGTATTGAACCTATAAAGAGGTAGCTAAATCACTTAAATTTTGATTATTCCCCTCTAGTATAAAGTATGTTGAGATAAAACCTGACATTATTATGTAAAGATAGGTTTCCAAAAAGGGCAGTTCACATAGCTGAAAAACTGAAGTGAAGTTGAAAAAGAACCAACTTGAGTTTACTTCCTGGGCTAACAGTAATTTCAAAGTTAACGTATTCTGAAATGTTGCTTTGACAGCAATCTTTGATTTAATCCTGCAGTCTGCAATTAGAATTGTCATTCCCTGTGATATTTAAAATGCTGCCTTGAATTTAGCGCAGAAAGTGAGTATGGTTGAGTGTCTTTTCAAATGACATCTACTTCAGTAGTTGCTATCTGTGCAGTTTATCTACTGTTAGCAGCATCAGATTGTCTAAAATTAGGAATAGACTGCCGTAAGAAACAAGCAAACCACTACCCATCCACTTGGCTTGCTGCTTTTAATTTAAGTATGGTGTTAGTACTGGGTGCCCTGCTTTTGTGACTTGTTTGGCTGAAGTTCTGAGTCCATTGGAGGTATTTTGATCCATGTCTTAAAGGTAAGATAAAAATTGGTGCTGTGACATTTCAAGCTGGTGGAGAAAATTATCAGTTTGTCAAGTGTATGAAACTAGTAACCAACCAATAGTTTAAAAATGATTAGTAGAATGGGAGGACAAGTAGAAAGAGGAATGTGTTTCTGTAGAGTTGAAAAAAGTAGACTTAAAAATGCTGTAACGGGACAGCCATACTGACAAGAAGGAACTGAAATATGAGTTAGTAATATATTGCAAATATAATGCACAGTTCTAAAGAGGATCACAGAAATCCTTAAGAGCCTAGATTAGATAGAAGGTGTGAAAACAGATAATGTTGCACCCCTTGTGCTGCCAGTGTTTTTTCCCGTGTACATGTTCTGGTCTGACTTTGAAATTGTAATTGTTTCTAAGGCTGGAAATGGTTAGTCTAGTTTTCCTGAGGTGTGCTGTCTGATAATACTGCACTTTTTCTGGCTCTTTGGATGTCTGTAGTTGTTTGCCTGTTCTCTGACTTCATAGAGCTGGTGTGAAAGTTTTTTCCTGAAGCAGTGGTTGTATGATAGACTTTACTGAACTTAGAACCAGGAACCTGTGGTCTGGCTCCTGTGAGTTGAAGAGAGTTGAATATAGGCTGCACAACTTGAATTCCTGATGAGAAAGAGGTCGTACGTGTGTTCTTCAAAACATTTTTAGTTACTGTATCTCTGCCTTACCCATAAGCTTTCGGAGACATACCTGAATATAGACTCAATTAAATTTTTGCCCTTTAATGAAGTCCTTTGCTTAATACGTAGCTGATATGCTTGGAATATCGAGGCAACGGTCAGGATCCAAAATTAATTGCCTTTTGGGACAGATAGTGCCATGTGGGCATCAGAAAGAGCGCTATCTCTTTCAAAAGCCTTCTGAAATGGTCAGCTTTGAAAATGAGGCATATCCTCAACGTTAAGCAGTGTATTTAATCCCGCTTCAGATTTTCACTTGTAACAACGAAAGCAAATAAATATTTTGTCTATTGAAGATGGCACAAGTTGAAAGAGGAGTGTCATAACTTCCTTACTTGCTGCTGCCTTGTGCTCTCCCTTCCCTTCACCAGCTCCCAAATATAGGAAGAAAAAGCCCAAAGCTGGCACAAAGGGAAGAGGGCATCTCATTCCCAAACCAGTGACTAATGCATCAGTCTGTGGTAGAACAATGTTGTTTTAACGTGACTAAGGGCCTGTTCTCTCCTTTGTGTTAAATTCCTTCCTGTTTAAGAACATTGTCTTTAAAGTACACTTATATCAGCTTGAATGGTAGGAACTTTGTGCTTACTGCTATAATATCTGTATTAATTGGTTGGTGCAGCTGTTTCAAGTGGGGAAAAAAAAAGGAGTTAAGCAGGCACTGGCTGCAAGATAGTAAGTGTATTTGTCAGCAGAGCTGTTAAAGCATACTAGCGGCATGTGGAGTTAGAAGGCGGCAGAACCAGGGAGGAGCTGAAACTCAGTTCTGCTTTGGATGCTCTACAGGAGAGGAAGGTCCAGCAGTCAGGCAAAACCGTGCTAGATGGCATGGATTAAACATACAGCTATCAGTTAAATATCTCAGATGAATCTTAAATAAGTAACTGATGGGTCTTAAGTAACTCAGTGCACCTTTCATGGCCCCCACATTGTATCGGTTCATAGGGAAGGTTAAGTTCTATTTTCTCAATTAAAGGAAACACCTAATTGTCAGTAATGCTTGAGCTAATCTCCAGGCATTTTTGTGACTTGAACTTCAAAAGTAAAAGTGGAGGTGGCTATTTTATGTGTTCTTTCTGACTAATTTCTGTGACTTGTATTGGGCTGGTTGTGGGCAAATAGGGAAGGGAGAACTCTGCATTTCTTTCAAGAATTGTGTAATTAAATTCATTGATGGTAGGCCAAGAATACGATCACAAGGGTTGGTGCTGAATCAGAAGGAATACTTAAATGGTGCTGTGTTGAACAGAGACATAATTGCCTTCTCTTTCCCCTTCTTGGCTTATTGGATGGCTGAATTGCTCATTTCATACATGACTGTGAGTGTGACTGGAGCTGTGAATCAGTGTTTGTTGGAGTTTTGCATCTGGCTTATGTTCTGACTTCCCTTTTATGAGCTGGAGAGGCTGTCTCTGTTATTACTGTGTAGTGAAAATCCTCTTAAACTCTCCTTCTTGTGAGTGGGTGAAAATGTTTGCCAAACACACGAATCAATGATTGCTTATTTGCCTCACTGCTGCTTTTCAAAAGCTTCACTGTCCTTTTCTGTGTTTGCACAGATAATCGATCTCTGTCCCCAAATGATAATTAACAGGGATTGATAACTCAGGGGCCCTTCGTTTACAAAGTCATCCTGCAACTGTGCCTCTCTGAAAGTGTTCTTATTCCATTTCTGACCTTTCAGCACCAGCAGCAAGGCTTGCATCAAAATGGCAATATGCAGTTAGAAAAACTTGATGATTATTTTAGTTAAAGGTGTTCACTGGTTTACCATGCTGCCGAAACACTTAGAACTCTGTGTGTGACAAAAAGAATAAGTAAACTGAATGAAGGCTATTAAAAAAGAGATAAACACTTGTCTCAGTTTGAGGAAAAACACTACATGTAGCTTGACCTGGTAAGTTTTCATAAAGAAGAGACTGGCTTTTTAATGGCCTTGTCTAACATATCCATTTTGTTCTGCCGTTACTGGCTGAAATTGAACATTAAAATGAGGGAAAAGTAACCTTCATGATTACAGTTTTCCCTTGGGAACTGTTTCAATTGTGGTGTTCTCATGAGAGAAATTGTGGCTTCCTTTCTATTTCTGCGGATTGAAAATTCAGATTTGTGTAGCCTGTTTCTAAAGTTAAGAACATTCTAGATGCCAGTTTTGGAAGATACAAACAACTTCCAGGTGCCTGCAATTTGAGGAAGTCCCTAGCTGAATTAGATTGCCATCTTGATGTGACCTTTGCCAAAAATAACTGCAGTTTAAGTAGTACATGCACAAACTGTCTATTCTGTAGAGCAAAGAAAACACCAAACTATTTAAATGTACAGGATTTGTTTGCTTTTTTAGATTTGTGTTCTGTAGTGGGAAGGCCAGCTTTCAAAATTGTCTGTTTTACTTTGGTTGCTATTCAGGTCAGTGGCATCTTAGTCCATTTAGGTACTGCAAGATAGGCATGAGCTGTTGGCACTGTTCCAGATCAGTAGGGCTTTCTGTCACTGGGTGACATGCTTCATTCCAGCCTGTGGCTTTATCATCCATGGAGAAACTACTCTTGGTACCATAGTTGATGCCTCTAAAAAACTAGATTTTGATATCATAAGTTACATTAGCTGGATGATAATGCAATTAAAGCTTCAAACTACATTGTTTTGTAGCTCAAGTCAACTATAATGGAATACCTGTACTCACCTAAACGTTAAAGCGTATTCAGATTATTTGTATCTTAGTGATCTCATGGCAAGAAAGTTTCTTCAGTGAACAAAAAGTGGCGGAAAAGATGACTCTCCCATTCATTCTGTGGGCCTGGAATGACAGAGTCTAGATAGGATACATAGGATATCTTGACTGTTTTAATGGCTGTTTCCATTAGTGGTTTAGTTCAGATCAAAGTGTGCTATTGGAGCGTGTCTCTTGGTTGTTCCATTTTGCAGTTCTTTGTTCTTTGTGAAGCATCTCAGGTGTACAAATAGAATTCTTTTCAGATGAAATTGAAGACTTACACTAGTTACAAATAGATACTAAGTGCACAGAACCAGACATCAGCTAGTCAAAAGTAAAAGTTCCTGTAAAACTTCCTTTGGAATATGTTGTTTGGCCAATGAAGTCTCTGCACCAGGGTTTTGCTATATTGACCCTCTTCTTTTATGTTGTGCAACATGCTAGTGAAGGCTCAACCAAAGAGGGAGGGTCACCAGGTAAGGCCTGAAACTCAGAAGATGGTCTAATGAAGTGACAAAGACCTTATAGTGACAGAGAGTTTCTTGACTTTGTGAATTGAAACATCACTCTGAAGAAGTGGATTGTGCTTCAGAAACCTTCCTTGATACCAAAATAGTCCTGAGACTGCAGGAAGGGAAGAGGTGGCCACTCAAGTTACAGATATGAGATGAAGGGCTTAGTGCTGCATGTGGCTGAGCCGCTGTTTCTCCTGCTGAAAGGCACTTAGGTAACCTGTCAGCATCACCCTAATGCAGGTCCCAGTAAAAACTGGGACCTGTGTGTCACCTTTTGAACAGTTCCACATGTCTAAAAAGGATAGATTTGTTACTAATGCTCTAGAAGAGGGTCAATCATTCAAAGTTCTTTTCTACCAAATGTAATTGAATGTAGAGTGTTTCTTCCTCTACGCACTGATTCCTAGAAAAAACATGGCTGAGGTGTGAATGGGAAGGTAACCATACATGTCCCGCTGTTGTGTTTGTTGGAAATGGTAGGTTCTTCTTATGTAGAGCTGTCTAAAGCCAAGAAACAAAATGCCGTAGGATGAAGACAACCAGAAGCAGGCATGGGAACTGACTCCCAGATGCAGAGAGGCTGGAGAAATCCTTCTCATCCAAAAGCTGCTCCAAAGTTATTTATTTGAAAAGGAATTCAGTAACTGATTAATAATTGAGCCATACCTTTTGAAAATTTTGAATTGTTATTGTGTAATTCATCATTAGTTAAGTATTTTTGCAACAGGTTGGAGAACTATAACTGTTCAGTGGGTAATGTTATCCTTTCACTGTACCTCTTCTAATGAGCATAAATTGTTAGCTCTAATTCTTAGGTAAATATGTGAGTGCTACTGATTGGCCCCATGAAAGACCCATCACGTAAGACTTAGAGCTCAAGTTGCCCTGCTATGGTAGCTAGGTTTTACTTACTTGCCCCACCTTCCGTCTTTGTAGTAGAGTTATTTGGAAGAATATTTTCTGAAGTTTCATTGTAGCTTCATCCAAATATTGCTGGCTTATGGGTTTGAAAAGTTGGACTTCAGTGGAGGTATCAGCACTCCCACTTGTCTTCTCTGTGGGTGGCATCTGAAGGAGAAACATAGCAGGATCAGTCCAGAAGAGAAGTAATGTTGGAAACTGCTGGCAAGATTGATCAATTTTGATTGAAGATTCTGGTGTGGAGCCCTTGTACTTAATGAAGATGTGCCAAAGGGCCTAGTGAAGGTCACTACTGGCAGTAAGGACTTGTTGAGATCCTGTCTCTTTAAAGGCTGCTGCCAACTTAAAGAAAACCTTCCAAACCCTCAGTTCTTTTGGCTGCTGAGCATGTTTGCATTGCCCAGGAGCAGGGACAAGAGACTAAGGTGAAAATTTAGATTTCCAAAGACCTACTGTGAGTGAGTTCATTTTGCAGACTTGTCTGGAGAGATGGTTAGCTCTGGCAGATGAGCAGGACACCTTCTTCTTAAATCTATCATTAGTTGTAAGTTGGCACTATCATATGAAATCAGAAAAACATTTAAAAAAAAGTTTATTTAGTCTCTAAGGCTTGAATTGATTGCCTTAAACAAGTGCTCCAGTCCCTCAAAGCTCCAGGTGTAAGTTTCATATTTAGTTTTGATGTAAAAAGACTTAGCATTGAATTTGAAAAATTGTCAGAGTCTCTGGTATTATGAGTAAGATTGCCTTTCCAGTCAGAACTATAATTGTGCTTGGCAATACATTTGCATCTTTGAAATTTGTGCATAATGTATGTCTTGCTACCTTGTCTTTAGTGCCTTAATGGTGACATTTTTGCTGGAGGATGATGCAAATTTTGGTCGGTCCTCTAGCGACTCTTCTGGTGCCTGAGCTCTGATGCATCAACCACCAGCAGCTGTCTGTTTCCTACTGAACTTTAACCTAACCTGTGAGTTCTAAGGAGATCTGGTTCTACAGTCTCGTTTCTTGAGAGGGAGGTTAAAATAATGGTGTGACTTAATGGGTATTTGAGAAGTGCTTGTATTAGTAGACTTCATTTGAATTTTGTGTGAGTATGACTAAATAGCATTTAGGAAAATAATGTTTATTATGTTTAAGGTGACAGTATTACCAGTGATTTTGTGGAATAAAAATTAAATTGCATACTTCAGTCATCCCAAAATCAGATATGAAGAAACATTTACTAAAGGAGGGAGAAAATCTTGGTTTGGTACGGAGTTCAATTTTACTTTGCTTTCCTTTGTTGCATTTTCAAGTTGACTTGTTGGTTTCATAAACCTCTTTGTAGAATGCAACCTGGACTTTGCATGCATGTTGTCTTAACAGCGTAGCTAAAATGTGAGGTGATGAGGAAATTCAGACACATCGCTTCCTCTTCCCTTCTCAGGGAAGGAAGAAGGTTATGACTGAAAGTCAGGCTTCAGGCAGGTAGCTTGTATGGGTAAACATACCTGGATATCCTTCAGAAGGGAGCATATTCTCACCCACTCTGTTACTTCACCTCTTTGTTCAGAGCAAGTGAAATAGTATTCCCAATGTGTGCTTGCAAGTCAGAGACATCTCTGTCCTGAAAAGAGTACCTCAACCTGCAGTAAATTCTGGCGTCCTTGTGTGGCTCCCAGTGTCCTGAACTTTGATGCATTTTTCTCTCCTCTAATGGATAATTGTAAGGAGTTGTAATCTTTTGCATGATTCTGATAACAGACCATTTGTAAAATCACAATTGTGAGGCATGATTGAAAAACCACTCCCTAGAGAGTTAGAATTGCTATATTTGGAGTTGTTGTGGAACAATTTTCCTCTCTCCTAATACAACCTCTTTCCCACACCACCACTCCATTTCGCAGTCAGTGCTATGAGGGCTACTGAATTCTGCAGATATGTTATATTGATACCAAGTAGGAAATTTCAGTAGAGGTTTTACTGAAATATACAAAATTGCAGTGGGAATGTTAATTCAGGCTGAACTCTGCCTCTCCCTGGTATAATTCCTATTACAGATTTTCAAGAATTAAGTGTTGTCCCTTTCAAAAGTATTCCTTACCTACAGTTGCTTATTTGACTAGTAAGTTCATATGGATAAAAGACCACACGTTGCTTTCATAGTAATTATGAACACTCAAATGAGAGGAGCAGTTGTTCCTGTAACTAGAATGCTGTAGTACAAATCTCCAGGTGGGGGTCTCACTAGAGCATAAGAAGAGAGGCAGAATCCCCTCCCTCGCCCTGCTGGCCACACTGCTTTTGATGCAGCCCAGGACACAATTGGCTTTCTGGGTTGTAAGTGTACAATGCTGGGTCAAGTCCAGCCTCTCAGGCACTAGCACCCCCAAGTCCTTCTTGGCAGAGCTGCTCTTGATCTGTTCATCCCCCAGGCTGTATTGATACCAGGGGTTTCCGTGACCCAGATGTAACACCTTCCACTTGGTTTTGTTAAACCTCATGAAATTCCTATGGGCACACTTCTTGATCCTGTCTAGGTCCCTCTGGATGGCTCTCATCCTTCATGTGTGTCAGCTACAGCACTACATCAGCTTGGTGTCATTTGCAAAGTTGCTCAGAGTGCACTCCATCCCTTTAATTAATTTTATTTATCCCTATTGTTCTTTGTTGAACTTTCTCAGGTTTTTCTACCTTACTTGAGAAGGTGGAATGAGAGTCTGTTGAAAATGTGCACAATGCAACTTTGCACAGTTGTATAATGGTTTTATTGTCATTCTCTTTTCCTTTACCATTTATTCAGAGCATTTAATCTGGTTTTTAATAGACTTCCCTCCCTTTGTGCATGCTTTTGTTTATATCTTTTTTTGAGTACATCCTTGAAGATATGGTTACCAAAATACTTAACTTGTAAATTAAGCTGATGCCGCTACCCCATCAGAGTAATGTAGTTTAGGAATTAGATGCTGAGTTAAACAACACACCTGTGTAACAAAAGGTTAGTATTAATAAGCCAGTTTTCATGAAAGTAAGTGAAAGTGTTCATGACCTTGGGTTGCTTGATAATGGGCAGCAAGCCTCAGGTCTAGGATCATCTTGAAATTAGTTTCTAAATCTTTAAAATTAAAATTATTTTCTTCCTAGTCTGTGCAAATCCTCTCTCTCATAGTTAAGTCCGATTTGAAATGACTAGTCTTGGGAAACCTTTGTGACTTGAGTATGAATTTTTATTTGCAAAGGGATAGTATGGCTTCTCATTGCTTTTGCTTAATAGCTGTAACATAGAATGCTTTGTTTAATGTGTCTTTTAAGAGTGTGTAAGATGTTGCATTTGTTGATGGAGTTCATGAACAAGATGCTGATGCTGTTAGTGAATATAGAAACAAAGGGCTATAAGGTGTTATTTCATTCTGTAATCTTATTCATTGTAAAGATAAAAAAAAAAGACAAAGTCTTACATACAAGTATGGCTGTTTTTGTTTAACTTGGTTTTGACCAATGCTATTAGAATTTCTGTTCTGTATTTTGGGTGAGATGAAACCCTTGTGCCAGGTGATACATATGACAGTGCAATCAGTATTGACATTCAAATAGTTCCTGGAGGTGGACATATTTAAGCTCTGTCACTAGTACTCAGTGCTGAAATCGTTTCGAATGGCTTTGGTGTCCAGAAAGATGTAATGTGAAATCTTACGTATACTCATGGTATTGCAGGTCATTTGATTGCTGAGTCTGAATGGAGCTTTTATGAGTACTGGCGTTCATGCATGTAAATGTATGTAGAAATGTGGACATCTTTGAGGAATTATCATGCATGGAAGAAAGTAGTAGTTTGGTCCAATCCACTTTCAACTTGCAAGATTTTTCATTCTGTTTTACTTTTTTCTCATTGAAATAACTCCTTGGAGTTTGAATGCCAATCCTGCATTAGTGAAACATTTTGGCTTTTGGTGAAGCACATGAAATCAGTAGCTGTGGATGGCTGAGAATGTGCTTCATGCATGTGGGATGGTGCAGAGGAGAGCAGCACTAGCCACAGATGCCCTGAGTTCAATTGTCTGAAGGTCATGCTGGCCGTTCTTTGGTAGCTAGAGCCAGTTCTAAGAGAGCTTATGATTTGTTTTGTGGGAAGAATCAACAGCTGATGTTACATACAAATTCCACTTGTGTATAATGCTTTATGTTGCACGGATGTGAAAATATAGTTCTTTTTCAGTATAATAATATACTAAGACAATTTTATGATCATGTTAGAGGTTTTGCTGTGTGCATTATTCATCTTGACCAGATAATACTTTTTCTCTAACAGTTGGATTAACTGGTTATTGTTTGAGGAACTTGGATTTACAACAACAAATAATAAGGATAGTTCATCACTATTTAATAATTTTATAATTAAGATATTTATGATGATTTAATTTATACTGATATCAGTAAATATAATTAAAGATAAATTTTAGTCTAAATGTCCTTGAAATACATGAAGTTCCAATAGAGAAGAAAAGGCACCTATAATCTAGACTGCTCAAATACTGTATTCTCTAGGCAGTGTAACCTATATTTAGTTTAGTCCTGCAAACTGTATAATTCAAAACCAATAAGGAAAACACACTCGTAAACTAGTAGTAATTAGGATTTAAATTGGGAGGGGGGAATGTTGTTTTTTCACAGTAAATTAAGTGTACAGGATGTATGGAATTCCAGAATCATAGCATTGTAAAATAACTTGAAATGCATGCAAAAAATTACTACATGGGTTCATACTTAGTTTTATCCTGGGTGTAGTGACATGCTTTATGAGGAAGATGCAAATAACAAGGTATTTCTCCTTTTAAATACTTATTCACAAAGAACTTTTTTGAAAAATCCATTATTATCCTTAATCATACCATATTCCTCATAAAATAAACCAAATATCAAAGCTACTGCTCTGATTGCAGAATTGGATTAAGCTGAAGTGTGATTTCACATAATTACAGAAAGGGAAATGCCATCTTTTTGATTCTGTGGAAGTTGGGAAAGCTACTGTTTATGTAAATAAGAGTTGTTTAAACAGTTCAGATTAGCTCCTGCTGGACTTGTGACAATTCTTTGAGGCTGGTTCTCTAAGGAAAGACTTGGTGCTGATAGCAGCTGGACTTCCATATTCCTCCTAGTAATGGTATCCTAGAAAAACTTGTATATGCCCCTGCTGAAATGTATATCTACCCAAACAGCTATGAGATTTTCACCTTAATTAAAAAGCAGTTATATCCAGAATTTAAAGTAGATTAGGTGTCATTAGTTAGCACAATTACAGAGGACTTTGTTATATTTATTTTTTTGGGTGGATATTTTCCTGAATATTTGCTTTAAACTTGTAATAGTTAGTATCTGTGATTGAGTTAGAATTAGCAAGGGTAAACACAATGTTGCTTTATTTTAAATTCCCTTTACTGAAGTTTTTATAAGAAGGGGTTTAGCTAATTAGGTATGCCAGATAAATCAAAACAGTGCAGGAAATGTACAGTTAGAATAAATGGTTCTGAGCATTCCGTTTAACTGCTTTTAAAGTGAGAAAGTTGTTCCTGGATCTTCCAGAGTGAAAGTGCTTTTTCAAGCAGTACAGCATTTGCTCATATGAGTCATGGTTGTACATAAAGGTTTGTTTGGAGGAGCCACACACCACTCCCCAAACCCCTTGATTTCCAATATTGTGGAGGAGAGGGGGTGTGATTTTTTTTTTTTTTTTAAATTTAATTTCTTAAAAAATTGCAACAAAAGAGGAAAGAGTATGTGCCTCCTCAGAGGAAGGGTGTTATAAACAACTCAATCATAAGGTTGAGTAAGTACTTTTTGTGTATGTAGTTCAGCATAAACTGTTAGTTTGGATGTTATTTTAGTATTGAGAACTACCGATTAAGTCTTCATCTTCACCGCACTCTGACATCATCTCAGTCAGGCTTTAGCTGTTAGCTGAACTTCTCAGTTGCCCGTATCTGCTCTTCATGAAAGCGTAAGCAGGTTTGTTTAAATTCAGCATTAAATTTTAAATACCAAATGAAGTTATTCATTTGTTAACATGGTTGAGTACTCTCCAGAGACAATAGGCAGTGTTGTAATGATGTATTTCCTAGTTCTAATTGGTGAAAAGAAGTCAAGTTAACCAAAAGGCTGTTACTGATTATGTACAGTGTATGTAGACCGAAATGAATGCTATTTAATTAGAATAAAGTCCATACTGTCTTCAAAACATTGTCTATTACAGTGAAGTGTCTTAAACATGGGTATACCGTGTATTATGACAAACACTTCTCTGTGACTGGGAGTAAAGAGCATCCCTTTTTAATTGCCCATGCAAGGGAGAGTGGGAGCATAGCAGAGGTCTTGGAAAAAGTCCAGAGGTTGGACAGTTTAGTGAAGTGAACTAAATGCTCAATTTTTAAATGTAGTCAGCCTTAAAATTGAGATCCTAGAAGGAACAAATGCATATTGAAGTGGTATAGCCCCACAGGGAAGGGAAGCAAAACCCACTGGCATGAAGACACATAACTGTGAAGTTGAATGTGTCCTGCTTAGTTATATAACAAACCTTTTAGCTTGGAAATGGAATAGGTATGCCAAAAGCTTCTAGTAGTTATGACTGGGTAAGAACTTGTCTTTGTTTTTACTAACAAGTAATAGCCTGAACATGGACTGAATCAAGAAGCAGTGTTATTTTTGTAAAGTGTTCCACATTATGGGATGAGACCCCTTAAAAAAGGCTGGTTTATGTCCTGGAATTATGAGCTTGCTTTTTTATGTTCCCACATGTGGGAAAACTAGGACATCCTTAGTACTTGTCCTTGATCCTACTGCTTAGTATGTTAGCAGTGGGTGTAACAGTTGATTGTATTAATTGCACAGTGGCTTAGTGCAGCCAGTCTGGCAATGGCATTGCTGTGGCCAGCACACAAATAACACTGCAGAGTGGATAAGTTCTCATTTAATGGGAGTGACTTAATCCCCTCTCCCGAGTTTGCTCTAGGGACTGGATTTGTAGCAGAATTGTTAGTTTCTTAGAGCTGTTGTAGTTGGGACAAGTACTGCTCTTACTAAAGACTCAAACTGAAGAAGTGTATGTGTTTTGTAGTGAAATTTTAAAAGCATTTGGTAACTTCAGTGTTTTAAATGTTGCATATTTTTTCCTCTAACTCTTAAGATCTTTATACACAACAAGAAAATTATTGTCCTGAATTTGAAGATCCAAAACACAAAAATTAGTTTGAAGCACACAAGAGAAATTTCATTTTAGTCCAAAAAAGGAGAAATGTACTTTCTAATTATTTCCTCTTGTTGACTTGGCTGAAATATGTGTTCTACTAAGAACCTTATGTATACTTAGTTATTGACAGTTTGCTTTTATTTGTGCTAAGAACTTTAGTAAATTTAATACAAGTATGTATGACTTTCAATTACTTTTCCAGATATTAAATTTTAAGATAGACTGCATGAAGAAATTTAAATTATGTGAAAACACCAACCTAGATGTTTGGGATTGCAGGGTAAATTAATCATCAATGATTTCATATGTAATAGGAAAAACACGAAAACGCAGCAACTGCTGTATAACTGCTGTGTGATTTGACTGCCAAGTAAAGTAGTTAGCAGGTGAGGGTTCATCTTTGTTGTTGTTACAGATTTTGTTGTTATTTGGGGGTACTTGAACGTTTGGGCAAAAACCAGGATGCATTTAGAAGGTACTGCAGTATGCTTTTCTCCTAAAACAGGAAGTAATCTTGAAAATAGCTAAAGGTTAATTACTGCACCAGGAATACCGGTTTGTGAAGTTCTGCAGTAAATGACATAGTTAAAGCCTGGAAGTTGTAGTTAGGATTCAAAATACTTACTGAAAATAGGTAATTCCCTTCAAGCACAGAATGAGACCTTCTTTGCATCACTGAAAATTGTGAGGATTTGGAATGCCTTACCTGTATTTTCCATTGGCAGGCTAATTTTCACAGTACTGACATACTGCTGAGTACAGTTGTAAATTAACTTTGGGAGTGCTTGAATGTAGCAACTCTGACAAAAATAAAAATATGCAGACTTTTTGTAAAATCTAACCCATGCTTTAAGGGAGATGAATACAATGTAAGATTCTGAAAGTGACTTTAATGGTTGTGCAACAAATGATTTTATTTATTTTTCAGGTAGTCTAATGTTAAGTCTTAAGAAGACATTTTTGCTTAGCTTAAGCTTAGTTACTTGAAGTTGATGAAATTAGTCACTATTTTCCTCTTTAGGTTGTGGAGTTGCTCCTTGAATATACTATCAGTTGCTGCCATAGAACAGTGAACTTAAAGCCACTAAATTATTAACGGTGATCATAATTAACAAAAGCATATAGCAAACAGTTAATTTCTTAAGCTTTGGCAAGTGAATGCAGTTCGAGTATTGTGTTTTGAGCCATGACTTTATTTAAAAGAAGGAACAAACCTGAAAACAAACTAGATACACTAAGGTGCTTAGGAATATCTGCATCTAAGATAGAAGAAAAGTATTTATGCTTAGTGTTAAGCAATAGAAATTCAAAGAAGCATATTTGTTTGTTGGGTGTTTTCTTTAATGTGAGAAATGTAATAACTCAATGAATTATGAGTTTGAGAAATTGAAGGTATTTACAGACCTAATGGGGAACTGAGATTTAAAACTTCATTTTCCTCAGAGTAGAAACCAACCATATGCAGAACAGATTTGCTGAGGATGGTCTTGACTATGGAATAGAATTTGCTTAAGATGTTGCCTGTTCAGATGTTGATTGACAAAGATTTCTTAAAATTTACAGTGGATTTTTTGAAGAAATATATTTTTCTATATTAATGTTTGTGCAAGGAGCTGCTTCTAATGCAGAAAAAAGTATTGAAAAGAGATTTTGGAATAACTATGAAGCTGTATGGAATTTGGATGGCATAGGTGATAAACATGCCTTGTTTTTTGCTTTTAAAATAGATTGCTTCATGGGTAATCGCAACTACCTGAAGTTGCTTGGGCAATAGCCTTTATTCAGTTTTAAACAGTTGCTGGATTGCATGCTGTCAAGATGTGAACATTCCCAAACACAGGAATAAAAAGAGAGTTTATCATAGTCAAAAGCAGTTCACACTAATCAGATTTCTAGAAGGTAACAATAATCTAAACTGTGCAAAGAGGTAAGAAGTTAGCAGAGTTGGTCTGCAAGAGCTTGGAAACAGCTCTGGGTGGGGCTGGGAGGTGGTTCAAAGCAGAATTGCTCCTTAACTTAGTTGAAGAATTAAGTCTTCTGTGAAAACAGTGGAGTAAAATTAATGTGATAGTATTGCTATGACTGTATCTCTATGTAAGAACATGCAAATTGGTACTGATAGAAAAAGAAGGGAATAGAGCACGGATGGAGTAGTCCTTGCGATTAATATTTTTTTTAAATCTTTTCTGGATAAAGTCAAGGGAAAGAACAGCAACAAGAACAAAAAATGAGCAATTTTGATTCCACAACCAAACATTTTATGACCAGTTTTGGAGATTTGCATCATTCTGTAGTATATATTTTTCTGTTCCACCACAGGAAAGCACTGTTTAAGAAGCAGGACTGTATAACACCTGATCATAGCTGAGTTTTTGTTTGTGGTATGGATTTGTTGTTTTGGGTTTTTATTATTATTTGTTTGTTTGAGATTTCATTTTTGTTTAGTTGGTTTTTGTTGTTGTTGTTTGGGAGGGGGATGTATTGTGTTTTGTTTTGGTTTTTTTGTTTTGGTTTTTTTTAGTTGATATGAATGCACAAACACCTGAACTAGGGTAAGTGCAGCCACTCTATTGAAATAACATGTGACTGAAAGCAAGGCTTATGATTACTGCTTAAGAAAGAATTTTTGTACGTTAAATGTCAGTTTGAACAGCTCCAGATGACATGGAGGAAGAAGAGTCAAAGTTGTGTGCAAGACCTTTTGTGCAGTCTCTGACCAAAGAACAAGGAACACATTGAAAGGATTTTTGTCGTTGGTAGGAATTAGTACACGAGATTTTATAGAAAAAGTGAAGGCATTTTGATGAGTACTTAAAAACAGTTGTGACCTTTCTCAAACTTAACCATTTGGGGTTTGTGATGATGGAGTGTGTAATCCCTGTTGTTGACGTGTCAAACATTGGCAGGGGAAGGAATTAAGTAGAAATATGTGGCAGTCTTTGGTAGTTCATAACCAGAGAAAAGTAAGTATATACTTTAAAAAAAAAAAGTTATTGCAGTTCATTAATAATTTCTCTGAATTGCTCAGTCGTGGCCTGTGATCATAGTATTAGCTATGAAATGAAAGTGCTGGGAATGTCAGAGTTGCCAGGCTGCTCAAGTTGAGCTGAGTCAGTCAGCTGGTATTACATGGGTTGCAGAAAGTAGGTGGTGTGGTGCTTCAAATAGCTACTTGTGCTTATAAGGGTGTTTGCTAACCCTTTTCCTTAGTAACTCTCTGACTTAGATGAAATGAAGCTTTGGAGCAATAGGACCCCAATGATACAGCGTTTCCAATGTCACCTGGGAGGTTCAGGTCTATGGCAAGGCATTCCGTGCCAAGGTGCTGTTACTCATCTCGTGCTGGTACGAGCGTGGAATGGTGC
The DNA here is from genome assembly GCA_013399695.1 of Formicarius rufipectus. Lineage (NCBI taxonomy): Eukaryota > Metazoa > Chordata > Aves > Passeriformes > Formicariidae > Formicarius > Formicarius rufipectus. Next base: position 242,847 of record VXAU01002667.1, on the reverse strand, counting down.
TTGGTTTTAGTTTTCTCCACTTCAGAGCCCAGTGGTTTCTAGGAAACATAGAAGCTGCTCAGTGGTTTCAGAAGTTGTCAGTCAGGTGTGGCTGAGGTAGCAAAGACACAGGGAAGGGAAAAATCAGGGAACATAAGAGGGTTAAATTATGAAAAAGAAATATAGACATACATGAGAGTGCATTTCTTGCAGCTCATCAGCTCATAGATATAAGGTTTATGTATTTTGTGTCCAATCTCCCTAGGCCCTAGTTTGCACATTTAAAATGGAAATTGGAAATCCAGGCAGTTTTGTGGCTGATTGAACTTGCAAATATTGATAAGGTTGTGTCAGTTCAAATCACCAGTTTCCTCAAGATTCAATTTTTTTTTTTTTTTTTTTTTTTTTTTTTTAATGAGATTGTGCTGAAGAGGAGTGATGTACACAGGTGACCTGCTGGTTGCTTAGACACTTGTGGAAGAGCTTCATGTTAATGTTATTGTTGAGAGATACTTTCTGTATGAAGGCACGACCAATGCTGAGCAGAAGAGAGGTGTTTTGATGGCGTGTGGAACAGTGAATAGATGGCTCCACATTCTCAGGTGTTTAAGAAGAATTGGAACCTTGCAGGGTTTTGTTTCTGATAATTGGATTAAAATTTTAACTGATTTGAATTCATAATGCGTTCTTATTGTTTAATGAGCTTCCTTATCTCTTTGCTTAAATATAAAATAAGAAAGGGGAATTTAAGCACAGATAATTGTCTGCTTGGCACAGGGAGAAGTGAAAGTATAGATCTGATGAGTATGTTAGAAAAATTTCTTAAGCAGTTTGTGTGAACCAAAAAGTAAAGGACATAATTGAGCTTGGTGGGTACTCCTAAATTTAAGCCCTGTGCTTGTTTTCCTCACCTTATGCAGAAATTCATAATTCTTGATACTAAAGGCTGCATGAGTTTTGCTTCATACAGGGGATGTGAGTTTTGTTAAGAATGCTTTTTGGAACCATTTTGAATATCAATAACAGTGTTTATTCTCCTGAATAAAACATGAACTTATTCAAGCTGGACATGGTGGTGGCTTTTGGAGGTATTGCTAAGGGTACCTACTGGTGCCACAGAAGCTGCACAGACATCAGGCTTGTGAGATGGGTATGCAAATGGTACAAGTCCTTGGAATAATTTGACTGTCAGTATCTAGGTGTTAAGGTAAGTGGTGGAAAGGAAGTAGCTAGCTTTTTAGATCTAGGAAAAAAACCAGGAGCTTGTTGGTAAGGAGCTTTATTTTTATTTGTAGCCGAATACCTAGCATTTTGGTTTAAAAATTATGAATTCTCCATTCCTCATCGTGAGACAGTCTTCTGCTCAATCCTGAATTTTGATTGTGTCAACAGAAGCTTCAAGTTGTTGCTGGTAGGTGCTGGAGCTCTCTGTAGTAAACTTGTTCATGGTTCAAACCTGCTTGGTCAAATAGTACAAGCTACTAGTATTGGGTTAAACTGCAATCAGGAGCAGTCAACAGTGTTATTGAGGCCCCTTTCCAAGGGGATTTTTTATGACTAGGAGGGTTCTTAACTTGTCGGTTGTTATTTAGCTTGTGCTAATTGCATTACAGTATGGACTGCTGGGAGTGGTGATGGTACATCCAGCTTCTGAGTGCTGCAACACACTGGAGCTGAAGATGCTGAGTAGTGTAGTCATAGCTAGTGGCTTCGTTGGAAGAGAGGAAGAATATCAGTGTTAGGTAGTGAAATATATGGTCAACTCAAAGTGCCTTCCAGGTGCTTTACTATATTACAAAGTTGAATGCTTGTAAAATCAAAGGGTATTAGGTAGCCAGTTCTGATTATTGATGATATTCAGTAGATGCTAACCATGTCTGGTCATGAAAAAAGTATATGCCAGAATAACCCCCTAGAAGGGCTTGGAATGGGATGAATGAAGTAACTCCCATAGAGATAGGATTTGGATGGCAATAGTAAGATGCTTATACAGCACAGAGGCCATTTTGTATTGAGTAGAATTGTATTTGTGTTCTTGTTTATAAAAGTTCTCATCAACCACAGACTTGGGGGGTATTCTGGCTTTTTGAAACTGGTTGAGGTCCAACAAGGTTGAGGTTGAGCCTGTACTAATTAGCATGCTTTGTTTCCTTGTGGGTGGTGTCTTCACACAAGGCACTTGGTCTGAAAGCACCAGGTACACAGCAAAGCTTGGCTTTGAATGGAATCTGCTGTGGTCTGTAAGCTGTCATCAGATAGACATTTCTGGATCTAAGCTGAACCTTGAAATAGCTGAGTACCATCTATGTGATGATATGTATATTTCATCCATTCTGCACTTGAGCTTGATCATGCTTGTTTAGAGCTGGTTCTCTTATCTGTGACACAGTTGACCTGCAATCTCCAGGAACTCACATACAGTGATGTGAATTACTATTATTTGGAAACTGCTAGTTGGCACAAAAACTGTCTAGTGTGAGAATAAGTAAGGAAGCTGTCTTCCTTTGTCTTTAGGGTTGTTTGGTGAAGGTCACCTAGGAGGCTACTAAAGAGAACTTTGACCAAGTGACAAACTGGGAAGTATTCTGTAGGTAGAAATTGTATGTCCTTTGGGAGGCAAAAGTCAGAAAACAGCCAATAGTTGAGTCTGTGGAAGGAATTTTAAATCCTTAGTTTTGTATTTTAAAATTACTGTGATTTGTAATGTGAAGATTCAGTGCAAATCAGAAGTTACTTGGAAAGAAATACTGAATTTTACTGACTGAATAGAGTTGAGGCATATGGCTTGTCATGGAAGTGTTGTCACTTCAACCTTTGGGTTTCATGTTAAAGTACATGGGGATACATCAGGTCTGAGTTACTGGCAAACAGTATTTTAGAGCTGAGTAAAACGTTTCCCAAAATCCGAAGAGAGGGCAGTATTCATCAGCAACAGGTCTGTTGATTCTTCTGGAATCAATGGAAATGTAACTTTGACATTGGGATGCTTTTCTTAGCTATGATAGAGTTCTCCATCTGAGATCCTTAGCGATAAGTGCAGTCCAGAAACAACCATTAGTGTTCTGGCTGCAGATAGCATCTCCTGTTTCCTAATCCATTGTGTAGTTTAACCTGGAAAAAACAACTAGGCACTTCAATAGCTAGAAGAGCAGTATTTGGATTAAAATATGGCTGGACTGTTAACAGATTAGAAACTACAGCTGTACTAGTGTTTGGAGAGTAATTTTCAGTGGCTCTGTGACAATAATTCAGCTTTTCTAATCTTGCAGTTGAAATTGTAACAGGGCAGAAAAACTTCTAGCAAATGGTAAAATGGGTTAGATTTTTAGTATTCATTTTTGTAAAAGGGTAGTGAACTATTGAAGGAGTGTAAAGGATTTAATTTCTTGGTTTTAAAAGCATGTAGAAAGCAGGTGTGTAGTCTTCTTGATGGAGATGGTTTGGCTACCTGGAGGTGCTTTGGATTCACAAGCAGCCTTCCTTGTTCAAGTGGTACTAAGGATTTGGCAGTGTGATTAGGGAGAAAACTTTCTATACTTTGGAGCTTTGAGAAACCTTCCTCTCTTAAATGACTTGCATTGCAGACAGCTGTTGGAAGAAGTTAGCCACGTACCAGTTCTGCATTGCTAGGATAAGGTAACTATATCACTGTTTTAACTACTTGGAGCATACAGCCAAATAATTTGCTTTGTTTATTTGCTGAGTGCCCTTATAAAAGTCTCCTCAAGGCAGGTTTACTTAAATGACGTGCCACAGCTCATTGTTTCAATGCATTATTTTTTTTAGTACTGTCTTCATAGGGGAACTTACAGGTTGAAGGTGTTTGATGTGGAAGGGCTTCTCCTTCACCCTCTTTGATGTTGGAATTTGTTTTAAACTTTCTATTCTTGGTCTTAAATTGAATCAGGATAGTGATTTTAACAGGGAAAATTTAGGCCATTTTTTGCATTGCACAGGACTGGATACTGAGGGTCTTACATGGAAAGTTTTTAAGTAGATACACTTGCAATGACAAAATGAAAGTTGTTGAATTGCAGTGTAGGGTTGTCTTGTTCCCTATAGGGTGATGCGGAAATAAGCACAAGATAAGTTTTATATTTCCCTTAAGAAAAACCAAAAAAACATTGTCACTCGAATTTCTGGCTTTACATTGTGTTCCTAAAATGCACATCTGAAATGGAAATTTATGAATTAAATTAAGACCAGAGATATAATTTATTGTAATGGAAGAGAAACTTGAATATGTTATATAAAGAGTATTTTTAGAATTGGTTGATCCTAAAAAGCTGACAGCTTTTCCTACAGTAGTTTGAAGAGAAAAGTAGTGTGTTGGGTTAGTAGAACAAGCCTGGTATGTAACTGAGATTATGCTCTTAAGAGTATTTTCTTTTGTTACATGAGATACCTGCATTGCTGCAATAGGGAGGTCTTATTATAAGGTGTGTGAGGAGTTTTAGTTTTGATGTAAATAAGAGATTCTGAGTTGGTTTTATTCAGCCTTTCTGAAATAAGTAACTTTATATGCAGAGTAGAATACAAGTCCAAGGTCAAATATTATCTTTCACAGTAACTTGGAAATACAGGAAAAATGAAGAAATATGGTAGTGCCTGTCCAATAGTGAACAATTATATAACTAATTATATACTTAGTTAACTAATAACAAAAAATACTAGTTTGTGAGCCTAAAGCTAGCTAACAAGTGTGACAGAAAGAAATCACAATCAAAAACCACCAAAACAATCAGCACTTCCCAACCTAACTCTTTCTGCCATCATGCAATATATTGCTGAACAGCAGGAGTGCTGCCAAGACATAACATTTGCCATCTGCTTTCACCCCAACACCTCCAGTTCTAATATACCCCCTTTGTGCTTAACTTCTTTTGCCTCTCTCTTCATGTTCTTCCTCTGCCCTCCTGGACATGTGCACTGTTCCCATAGTGTTTTCTTCATGGAGTCACACGTACAGCCCTTGCCTCTGCTGTTGCTGATTGTCTTCATGGTGAGGAATAGGAGCTGACCAGCTGGAGGTGGCTGCACTGGGCACAAAGGTTAACCACTGTTCCAGTGCTTCATTCCTCTGCCATTGCTTACTCCTGGCTCGCTTCCTATGCTTGAGGGGGATGGCTTCGGCTTTCCTCTCAGCTTGATAAAGCATTCAGCACTCATTGTGGCACAGAGGATACCTATGTATGTGAAAGGACTGTAAGGATCTGCAAATGGTAAGCTAGTTGTGAGGACTGTGAGGTGGTCCAAGGGAACTGCAATAGGGCATGGCCTTCTGATGTGCAGGTTTGGTGTCCTTCTGTAAAGACGGAGAAAGCATATGGCTCTAGATTTTATCCTTTTTCTGCTATTTCTATAGGTCTTGATAAATTCTTATTTAAACTTTGTTGTTTTATGCTTCTTAAAATGTGTTGAAAAATTTTGCTCAATACTTCCCAAAAAGTCCAGAAGTTTTAATTGTGTTGCCCTAAAGTTGTATGCTGCTCAACCCTCACAGGGGTGCAGGTAGATATTGTTTCAGTGATCAGTTTCCCCTTTCTTTTATCTTTCATAGTACTGGTTTTTTATGCTTACATCTTTGCAATTTTTCATTGCTACTTGAGGAATAAAGGACTTTAATTCAAATTGTAACAATTTCTACTGACTAGTAATTGTTGCATCTTTGTACCAGCAGTGTATAGTTCCAGAAATTAAGCTATAAATATCCTAAGTTGAATGCTTGCAGTCATTTGCCAGGGAGAGCTGTAAGTGCATTTGACGTATTGTTTTTGCATTATTGTTGAGTTAAGCATCCTAGCTGAAGTCACCTGCAGGGAAAAGCCTTCTGAAAGCCTTCTTTTGTGACACTGGCAGGAAAGCTCTTGGAAGGATTTTGGTTAACGTCAAGACCAGAGCGGGACCTCAACTAAACCGACTCTTGTAATTTAGGGTGGCAAGAAGTCTTAAAGCTTATTTGGCACTCAGCATAAAGAGCCTGCTGAGAAAGAGGATAAAAAGGATCTTCACCTCAGGCTGTAATTCAGTTTGCAATTTGGAAACAGTGCCAGATTGAGCTTCCTGGCGACTCATGCCTGTTCCTATGCACACTGGATTGGAATAAAACTGAGTCAGTATAAGACCTTCCCCCCACCCTCCAATCTTTTCAACAGGTTACTCTTTGGCTGGATCAGTTCCCTGCTGCTTTTCATCATGCAGCTGCACAAATACCTCTGTTGGCACAACAGTGGGAGCAGTGTAGGGGCAGGAATGAGCATCTGGGAACATAGGCCCTTTAGATCAGCTTAGGGATCCACCAGCCGCAATCCACATCTTCAGTCTGTTAAGCAGAGGAAAAGGCTCATGTTGAGGCCTGTTTGAAAACTTGACTCCCAGCTGTAGGGGGCTGTGTGTGTAGCTGATGGGTTTAGCTTCCACAGGTTTCTGAAATACCCATGTATTTCAGCTGAATCTCATTTCAGCTGGAGACTGGACATCCGGGAATGCTGCACTGTGTTGGTGGCTTTTCTGTGACTTGATAATGGATTGAGGTGCCCTCTGTAAGCATTACTGCAGCCCTTGAGTGAAACTATCTGTGGCATGCTGAAGATATTTCTAATTCGGTCTTGTCTGCTGAAAAATGTCCATAAATACTCTTAGTTCCTCTGTAGATAGAAGAGCTGAAGATTGAACATTGACTTCATTTGGATGTTTTCTTTCTGTTTATCTAGTGAGAACTGAATTGCTTATTTATGTGGAAATTTTAGCTACTATGAGCACTGATAGAGAGTACAGTCTGTGGGATTGGGGCACCATTGAGTGGAGCAGAGAGAATATAGCTAATTTCCTCTTGCATTAAAAGGCCTTGTAAGCCATGCTTGTTAGAGTGAGGTCCTTCTGACTCATTTCTTCTTAGAGTGATGTCCTTTGGACTGAGTTCAGCTAAGCATGCAGTTCATTACTCCATCCAGTAGCGCATTCAGATAAGATTTCTTGATAATTGTTGTCACCAATAATTTTAACAGTGACAACTGGCATCAGTTTGTTTCTGCACAATTGGTGTCCAATTGTCTTTACATCGATGGGGTATTTAGGGGTTTTCATGCTTTTTCTGTTAGTATATTCTTAATTTTTCATTAATAAGTGGAGATACATCAAGGGATGAAGCTAACATCAAAACAGGTTGGTTTGTCAGTGTGCTGAATATGGTGAAGGTAGCATGAGAGAACAAGACTGAGTAATGGAAAGTAACATTTGGGCACCTGACAGCTCGGTATCATCACGCTGAGTGGAAATAGTAATATGTAACGTGGAGTGGGTAGGAATATGGCTAGTCAGGTTCCCAGTGAAGAGGCATCTTGGGGAAAAAAGAACTGTTTCCAAAAAGTCACACATGATCTTCAAAATGGCTTGTTTAATTGCCTGTTGATGGCTGAACTGTTGCACCTCTTCAGCTGGTGCTTTGGAGCTCCTTGAGAGCCTGTAGCTTTGACACTTCTACTTGCTTTGCTCTCAAAGGGCATTAACTTTCTGGAAATAGAAAGAATGTTCCATGTAATTTTGAAGTGGACTCTTGAACGGTATCCCTACTGTGATGCAAGATGTATTTTAAGAGACTGACTCAGTTTTGAAATACTGCCAGCATTCTGCAAAAAGGAAGATCTGAGTAATATTATCAGTTAGAAAATATGTCTACCGGGACAGTTAATAGCAGAGAAATTTTTTCCCTATGCAGTGTATCTCCAATAAGTAGATGAAACTTAAGAGGATGAAACTATTTACCGATGTATTTAGCATAGTTAAAGAAGAAAAACAAGTTTGTTTGTTTTTTTTTCTAGGAAGCTTTGTTTGGTTTTGGTTGTTTTTTGTTTGTTTTAACAGATTTCAGGGGTTTTTAAAAATGAAATTTGAAATTATGTTGTTACTGAGGAAGTTTGGATACCATACTTGAGAAATCCCACCTGTAAATACAGTCTAAATAGTATGAAGAGTTTCTGATGAAAACTAAATGTGAATGCTCTTCTGAGGAAGATCGGTGGCAGGATCTACCTGCAGCACAAAATGCACACACCAAGATTGGACTTTGTAGCAGTGCTGGAAGCTACTCTAGCCAGTACATGAAAAAAAAAAAAAAAGACTATGTCAGTTAAGCTGAACTGTGACATTTACCTCAAGTTTTGTATTTCTGCCACCCTGTAATGGAACTGAAGAACAGCTCTATGTTTTGTGTTTCGTATTAAAGCAAAAGCATGACTAATTGCACCATTACCACCTAACTGCTACCAGCATAGGTACCACTACCTGCAGCTTTGGATTTGCATACTGAGTGCTGACCTTTTGTATTTCCCGAGCTCTTAGCTGATGCAGTCTCTAGCACCCCCATCCCTTTATGTTGTTGAGTGCTATGGGAGAAAATAAACAGTTTTGTATTTGTGTCCTGTCCAGTGTGTGGTTCATGGATAGTCCTTCTGACTGTGAAACCTCATTTGCAGTTCAGAACGGGAAAAGGAAAAGATGGTGGTGGTGACCCAGAACTGTACCTTAGTTGTTATTAATAGAAAGGAGGGCTGGGACAGCCTTATTCCCTCTGATATTTTCATGTATTCTTCATTTCATTTTATGTTAAAATCAGCTTACTCATTTAGAGTGATGTTTAATCTTTCTCAAACTGTACGTAAAAGAAAAATAGTTAATAGATATTTATAATAATCAGACTGGTTAGACAGAAGATGATGCCTGCTGGTAATTAGATATGTATTGGTCAAGACAATGAAAATAGAGGTGTGGGGAGAGGTGAGGAGGGGCAAAGGAGTATTTCTTGTTTTCCCTGACTGTTTATTGTACCACCAGTTCATGGCCTCTTAAGTTCCTTGAAATGAGAAGAGTCTTCATGGAATTGTTGACATTTTGGCTTTGAACTTCTTGAACTCTTATACAGATGGTATAGAAAACTGAAAAGATAGTGACTGAAAAGTCTGTGTCAAGATTTACTCTTGTGTGTGGGTAGGGAGGCAAATAGAAAACTCGAACCAATGTGTGGACTGTGGTGTTTAGCTTTTGTACCAAGATATGGTGGATTGGCATTTTGCCTGTTCTCCAGGTTGCATCTATGTATCAGCCTTCTAAATAAAATTCATCAGAATTTTTGGAGTGCTTGGAAGCTTCTGTCAACATTAGTTTTGAGCCTCTTACTTTGAAGCTCTGATTCTGTTCAGAGAAACTCAACTTTCTTCAACACATTAAATGATCTAGATGCACTTTGAGAATTTGATGAAAGCCACAAGAAAAAAATGTTTATGAGTCTGGCAACAGTACAAATTTGAAATCCTAGAAGATAAGAGTCTAATATCCAAATATCCATCGATAGCCTGATAGCTGTGGAGCCAACCGAGGATTGTTGAGAATGAACAGGATGTGGCTGGAGAAGGAGCCATATGAAGGTAGAGCAGCACTTTTCCAGGATGGATGTCCTTGTTCGTGCTCTGGGAGATAAGCACAACACACTGCAGTGCAGGCACGGGAATGAGGTTGAGAAGTGGGTATGGATTGCAGGGAGGGATCAAGACCACCCAAGACCCTCAAAGCCCTCCAGCTCATTTCCTCAAAGGTCTAGAAGAATGCACTGTGGATAATAAATAATTTGCATAGAAGGTGAGAAGCTTATCTCCAGGGTGGGGAATACTTGCCTGTAGAAAGGTACCCCCAGGAAGCCTGGGCACACATGTACCCCAGGACCCTAGGCATCCCAGCTAGATTGACCCTGGAGCCAGCATTGATTATGTATTTTTTTATCTTTCCTACTTATTTTCTCTTTCCCTCTCTTTAATTAATCTCTCACTTCCCTTACGCTCTACCCCTTTATCAAAACACATGTGCTTATGTAGGAATTCAGAGAGTCACTAATTTCCATGGCAAGTGTGTAATTACTAATAAAACTCTTTAAGCTTTTGTGGACCTTCTGGCTTCTCTATTTCTTTTAAACCCTGAGCACCTATGAATCTCCTATGCTTCCTTCCCCCTGTCACAGCAGGCTGACAATAATAAGAAAGGCTTCCAAGGAAACCAGATCTTAATTGTTTGGATGCTTCTCTTATGACTTCAGTGACAATGTATAGTTTGTTAGGGCAGGCCTTGTTTTACTTGGAGTGTTTCAGCCTAGCTCGAGCAGATTAAAGCTGAATCTATCTAGACAGCTTAACTGTGCACACCCTTGATGGGCTGTATCATGAAAGGACCAATAAAAAGCAGTTCTTAGGATCTTTTAAGTCTGAAAAGAAATATTTTAAACTGAAATGGGATGAACTACACAGCAGCAGCTGCTACCTGGAGTATTATACAGCTGTACAAGCTTATCATGTAAGCTAAAGCCATAGGAGGTGCTAACAGTTCAGAATACATTGCAGTGTGAAAGATATTTAAAACCATAATAGGAGACAAGGACTCAAGTCTCTGGTTGGGCTTCACAGTGTCTGGTGGGTTTCTGTTTGCATGGTTAAACTTAAGATTGCTACTGGTCTTGCAGAGTGGTGGGTGCATATGTGACAAAGCTGTTGTTGGGTCAACCTTATGGCTAAAGGTCACTGAGATGCTGGAACTCTGGAGCAGTCAGTATTAAAACATGGTCAAGTAAATAAATGGCCAGTTCTGGAAGAGCAAGAGTCCTTTTCTTATGGTTTGTGGCTTTTCTTATAAAGAGACTTTTGAACAAAGAAAATATCAATAATAATGTCCAAAATCTAACACTTTCCCTGGCAGAAATTTAGGTAGTTTTGGTTTTAGTTTTTTGTATTTTATATTATTGTTTTGTACTGGAGTTCTCTGGACTAACTTTCTTCTGTGTTTCTGGACTCTAAGGTCTCTCACACAAATGGAAACAGTATGCACCCTCTTCCTCTGTACACTATATATATATATATATATGCCATTACTAATCATCAGCATTATTATTGGGACTTGACTAGCTTACAGTGAAGTTTAGAAATGAATGCAGTTTATCATTGGAGTGTAAGATTGTGTAAAGAAGTGAGAACTTTGTGAATGATAGATACAGGCAAGAGGTGCAAAATCCTAATTTTATGAAGGTCCTTTCCACCTGCTCATAATCCCAAAATTCAGTCTTCATTAATTTAAATTTCAACCAGGCTTTAATATGTCCTCTCTAGTTTGTAACTATAAGCTTTTTAATTTTTTCATTAAGTCCATTGGTTTAAAAGGAATTGTGGGCTATTCAGTTCATTTGGGAGTTTATATAGGTTATGTAATGATTTTCTTAATGATACATAGCAATGCCTAAAAAGGTTCATTCTGGCTATAGGTGAATAAAAATGCAAGTTTACTGTTGTGCCTGTTTTACAAATCTTCCAACCTTTATAAATCAATATTCTTGCAGGTCTAGTGTTGTATGATAATTTTTTTTCCTCAGTGAAATTTCAGAAGTTTTTCAGCTGCAACACAATGTTAGTAAGCCAAGGAAAAAAAATTGCCAATAATTCAAGTAGAAACTATTGAAGGTAGAATGTATTTGGGTGAAGCTCAAAGGCAGGTGTTTGGTTTCTTTGTGTCCCTTTTTCTATGTGAACCCTTTGAAATGGAGTTTGTTTTTACTCAGATACATCTTTGTGTAAGAATTTGTCATGTTGAAATAGCTTTGAGGATTGCTTTTGATCAGGTCTGACCCTTTCAGCTGACTGGTGAAAGCTGGGACATGGAGTTGATCTCTCTGTTCCAGTAGTTAGAATATTTTTTTCGAACCTCAATTTGCCTTGAACAGCCTTGGATTCCAAAAGGTCTGGGTATGGACTAAACCAATTTATTAATTGGTAAGTGGGCATTAAGAAAAAAAATTAGTCCAACCAGTGACAATGATTTTGGAGAAACATGAAGTCTTCTTTTTAGCTGGGTAACCTTTTTTCATTGTTGCAGCGGCATAAGTGAGATGCACTGAAATGTCAGTAAGAAACAAAAGCATCTTTCACCTCACGTCAGCATGATTGCAGTGCTGTTAGCCTGTCTAAAAAGATTTGCTCTCCGTAGCTTTGCTTACAGTACATGCCTAATTTCACAAATTAGTGCAACTGGCACAACCACTTAAGGTGTAAGGTAGGCTGGTAGCTGAGGTGGTTGTAAAAGCTAAATTATCCTCTTGGCTCTTGATGTACCTGGTACCACCAGAATGGTAGTTAAGTTCTGTTGCAGATTGCACCGTGAGTGTGGAATGAATCTGCATAGTTGTCAAGTCAGCCCCTTTCTGTGTGACTGAAAAAGTCCTTTCAGCTCAGAGAAGAGTTTGTTCTTATAAAAATAGGGATCTTTTGTAAAAGTTAGCAAATTTTTCCAAGAGTACATTAAAGTTCAGTATTTACCTTAAGGACATAGGAAGATATTGTAGATTCTAGTTTGAACTTCTCTACTTAAAAAAACGTACACACACATAAACCCCCAACAAGCACATAATGCCCCCCCTCCCTTGCAACAAATCAGATCTTTACTCTGTGAATGTGACATCTTCTTGGACATGACCAGTATTTCACAGGACAGAGGACAGAAAAGGCATTTTAGCTGAGTTGTTGTTTTTGTTTTTTTTTTTTTTTATTTAACCAAATCTTTAGTTAAATTTCATGGAAAACTTCTGGTTATGGTAGCAGAGAATTTTTTTTAAAGATGTTTTCTTCAAAAAACTGGGAAAAAACTACTCAGCTTTTTAAATGTACACAGAGTTGTTAAGCATTAATAATACATAATAATCAGACATGCGGAGCTGAATATTAGATTGCATGTATGTTGTGGTTGGCATTTCACACTCAGAAATTAGTCTCTCAAATTTCACTTTAAGTGTACTGCATGTTATGTTTTTCAAGACTTTAAAGAACTTTGCTAATGTAATTTTTTCCTCCAGCCATAGATTTGTTTTCTCTGAGTAGGAGTTTCACACCAAAATTGATGTTTAACTTCATCTCCATTAAAAAGTATTCGTTTTGCCTAGAAGATTTTTTTGGATGAAGGTGAGGGAAGAGGAGAACTTGTAAGTTGTCCTTGGACTACACCTCTGCTCTTGCCACAGGCAGACAACCTTTAAGACATTCCTGTTGGTTTATCTCCTTACCTGTTTAAAACAAACAAACAAAGCCTTCCTAGTTTTCCTGAAACACATCCAAAAATAATCTCTTATTCAATTTGATCTGAAATTTATAATAAAAGTAGTTAAAACATTAAACAGAAGAGGCTTTTAAGGAATGGAGATAATTGACAAATTCAGCTGCAGTGTTAGAAAAAGTGCTGCCATTCTGGTTTCTCTCTTCTTGATTCTACAACATTACTGTAAAGCATGTTCTGATGGCTGATGTTAATTTTCAAAGCGAAGTATACTTTGCCTCAATGGGGTAGTAATGAAATGCTTATTTCAACACAATTAAAATATTTTGTGACATTGAAATAATACGTGGATGTGTATAGAGTAATGTAATACATAAATGTAATTAAACAAAACTTAAGCTTCAGGGTGTGAGAAACAAGGTCAACATTTATAGCATTCTTACAGTTGACAAGTTTTGGAAAGCGAGGTGTTATCAATATTATTTTTAAGTCAGGTTTGATATTGATGTTTGGAAAAAAATTGGAATTAAAATTTCCAGTTATATAACTTCTACAGAGAGAGATGCATTTCAGTTGCAGGTAAAATAAATTTATATATGAATAGAATAAGTATTTGTGACTGATTTGGTGGACTGACCTCATTAATGTGGATCATTGTCATTTTATTGGAAAGGACATGAAATGAAGTTAGTTGCACATGGATGAGAAGGAAAGATAGATGGTGGAGAAATTTCTGCTGAAATAGAAGGCTCCAAGTATCCAGAAGGTGGAGGTCCCTGACCTGAAAGTTCTTTGTTAAGAAAAGATACTGTGTATTGCAGGCAGGATTGTTGCACAGAGCTGACCTGGTAGTTTGTTGTCAATTCTCAAGGAATTCTACTAAACTAAGTGTTTAGTCCTCCATCAGCTGAACATTGTAGATGAGGATAACGGGATCTTTTGGTTTGTCATGACACTCTGTGCACTTGAAATGGATCAGTTTCTTAAATCATGTGACCAGAATGCAGACTATCTCCTGTTAAACTGACAGTTTACAGTGTAAAAGCCCCTGCAGCAGAGCCACTGGAGTAAGGTGAGCTCCATTCTTTTGCTTTGGGCCAGAGCCCACAGTTGTAGGGGTTTGCCACATGATGGAAAAAACTTCTTTGGAAAACTATAATGAGAAATTTTACCCTAAGATGATCGCTTGAGACAGTGCAAAAAGTAGAGTAGTGAAGGGAAACATTGCGTTAAAATGTAATGTGAAACAATACATTTTTGTAATGTTGAAAGTTGTAATAGTATTGCTTCACTGACTTCTAAAACTTCAGATAAACCGCATCATTTTTCATGGGTGTTTTTTTGAAGGGTTTTCCAGCGTGAAACCTGTTGCCATATATTCTCTGTGATAATCAGATTTACCTGATCTATATTAATTCAGGTATTTCTCACCTACAATGAGGCAGGATTTTCCCAACACTGAATTGCAATATTCAGAAGTCTGAAGTGTCTCTCCTCTGTTGGCAAGAGGAACATGAAACTACTGGAATCAAGTGCAGCTAAACCTATCATAATAGTTAATATTGCTATGATAAGAAGCAGCATTATGTTTTCTGTGATACCTGCACTGATTAATGCCAGGATGATTGGGAGTGGCAATATCAGAATTGATCCATCTTGGGCTACTACTGCTGTTTCACATATAAAATAGAAGTAACTGTGGTCAAGAACAAAACAAATGCTGAGTCTAGCACCTCACTTCACTTGTCTTTATTTAAAGAAGAAAAAGTAGTTTCACCTATTTGGCAAAATCCCTCTTAAAAGCTATTTAACTTTGCTTCTTGTTGGGGAAGATAGATATGTTTGTGGAAAGATGATTTATTGTGGGCTGTAATTTGCAAGCATAGCATTTTGGATCTAACTATCCATTATGCTTATTGTATTTCCTAGCCTCCCAAGTAGAATGCCTTATTTGTCTAAAAGTGCACTACAATTCCCTAAACAGGCTATGACTGTATCTGTTGGATTTTTGGCTTGTTAAACATGCAAAAAGGGAGCAAGCAACGTTTCGCATATGCACCTCTAGGATTTGCTGGTTTTCTTGGATGGAATGCTTGAAATTACTGAGACCTGCTGTTCTCTCAGTTAACCTTTGGCAGAAGATTACTAAAGGGAGGTGGATGCAAGTGATTAAATTGCTGGGTTTGCACTGACAGGAGTAAACAATCTTGGGGTAATTTATACTGTTTTACTACAACTTGATATATAACAGGTCAATCACCCATGATTTTGAAGTAGATGACTCTGTGGTTAGCGCAAGGTTTAATTAAAACATTGCTATCATTTAATGTCAATAAAAGAATCTTTATATCTTCTGTATATATTTGCAATGCTAGTGCTTCCTCTGTTTCTTGTTCTTTAGAGATCGAATTATGGGCCTGTAATACTGTTGGCATCTTCTGTTTAACAGCTTGCTTACTGCAGTCATCTGGATTTGTAACAAGAAGGTTAATAGTGTGATAAGTAAATGGGGTTTTCTGAGATGATTCACCACTTCCTGTAATTGTTCCCTATTTTAAGGGTAAGCTGCATTCTGGGTGTTTTTCAGTGAGCAAATAAGAATATAAGAATGAGAAATATATTTAAGAAATGTATTTTTAGATGCTCAGTGGTAACTAGAAAGTTGATCTATAGACTGGGATTTTTGGAACAGGTTGTGGAAGCTAAATGGCAACAAGGAATGCCTCGATGCACAATGAAATGGTCATGTTGTACCTTCCTCACCAGATCCAGTGATAAAATAGGCTTTAGGAGCAATCATTTCAAGGAGAAGGCTCTTGAGACAGTGAACTAGTCCAAGAAAATTTATGATAACCGTTTATCTGCAGGCAAAATACTAAGTAGTAATGCAAAGGAAACGGAAAGTCCAAGCAGACTTGAAATAAGAGATATAGTTGCCATTGATGCAGATGAGATTGAGGTACTCAAGGCCTTCTTTTTCCCCAAGATGATCTGCCAGGTCTTTGCACCTACAGACAGGATTCAAGGAGAAGAAAAAGCAATAGTAGAAGAGGCTCAGGTCAGGAAACTCTTGAACTCTTGACCTATGCAAAGTCCATGGGACCAGCTGAGATCCAAGGGTGCCAAGAAATCTCCTTGACACTTGCGTAGCCATCACCTTTGGAAGGTCATGAAGATTGGAGGACTTTCTCAATCACTGGAGAATGGCAGATGCTTCACCTGTCTTCAAGAATGGCAAGAAACACTATCCAGGGATCTACAGGGTGGTCAACTTCACTTTGATACATTGAAAAATCATGAATTATGTCCACTTGGAAGTCAGTTGTGGGCATGTAAAGGTTCTGCTGCTGATCAGAAGTAGCCATCATGGGTTTACCAAAGGTAAATCATATCCAACCAGCCCAGTCACCCTCTATAATAAAATGACTGAAGCTGTGAATGCGACAGAGAGCAGTGGATATGGTCTGTTTTGATTTCAGCAAGGCTTTTGGCATGGTTTCCCCACAGCAACTTTGTGTTCAAGTTGTGAAACTGCAATCTAGATAGGTGAACTGCCTGTTGAGTGAAAAACTGCCTGAATCTTCAAGCTCAGAGGGTAGTGGTTAATGATTAATTTTGTACATGTACTGGTGTAGTTCCTCTACTGTGAGCTCTGTTCTGTCTCACATCTTGATCAGTGACCTGGAGGAGAAGAGAGTGTGCCTTCATTAAGTTTGTGGCTGTCACCAGACTGGAGAGTCCATATGCCTGAGGACAGGCTGCCATTCAGAGCAGCCTGTACAGGGTGCAGTTATGCACTGACCTTGTGGAATTCAGCTTGGACAAATGTGAAACCCCGCCAGTGGAATGGATTAACTCCATGCATTGATACTGTCTGGGGACTGAGTGGTTGATAGCAGCTCTACATAGAAGGTGGTGGCTGGCATGATGGATGGTAGGCTAAAGATGAGCCAGCAGTGTGCTCTAGCAGTGAGGAAGGGTAACAGCATCCTGGGCTGTGTCAACAGGAACTTAGCTAGCAGATTGAAATGATGTATTTTGACATGGTATTCAATATCTGGAATATTGTGTTGAGTCCAGCTGGTGAGCCACCAACATTGTTGGGTTGGACCTGTATACTGTGTGAGGAGGGGCCTAAATTCAATCTGGAGACACAGAGGCTTCAGAGGACCCAGTCGTAAGTTTCTGATACCTAGAAAGAGGGAGCTGAGAAGTCAGGCTCTTCATACATGTGGCATGAGGAACAATAGGCAACAGACAGGAACTGAATTGTGGTGGGTTTTCACTGACTCTGGAAAAAGTTGCCCAGAGACTCTGTGGAATATGGCCCGGGGAGGTTTCCAGGACCCAACTGCATTAAACCCTGAGCAACCTGGTCTGACCTCAGAGCTGATCCTGCTTTGATCAGGAGATTGTGCTGTAGGCCTCCCAAGGTCCCTTCCAATCTGAGTGGTTCTGTATTTGGAGCCAGCATTCCAGTTACACAGAGCTAACAGGAGCTGCTTTGTCTTCCAGGGTCCTAAAACCTTTCAGGTACCCTTGTTACCTGGGAATTTTTGGGTTACTTGTTTCAAGTTACAGACTTCAGTTCACTTAAAGGGTACAGAAAGAATCTGAATATCCACTGGCATTTCATGTTTTTGAGCAAGAATGTAGTGAGAATTCTGTTTCTGTGACTAGTGAAGTTTACCTGTTACTCCCAAATCCAGATCTCTCTAAGTGCTCATGTAAACTAAAAAGAATGATTCAGAATTTTTATGGAAAAATGGAGCTGTAAATTCTAACTCCATGAATTTAATACTGCAGTGATGCTTCAAGAAAAATTAGAAAGCTAGCATGGGGATGAGACTGTACGAAAGGAAACAGAAGATGAGGACAGGGGTCAGTTTATGACTTTACCACGTGTGCTGTTGCTTTCTGTAGGTATGTAGGCTGTTGCAACACGGTGTGGTTTTGTGGCTATGGGAGGTGTCTGGGGGAGCTGAGGAGCGAGGGAGTGGCTGGTGGTGGTCTCTCAGGGTTACAGGCAGGCACAGCTGGGCTCCTTCATCCCTGTCCCCTCGGTGGGAGCTCCCAGGCTGTGCCAGGCAGTTGCTGCAGAGCAGTCAAGCAGTTGCAGACCTGGCCCAAGTGTGCCTGCCGCTGCAAATGAAAGAGTTCGCTATGTGACCCGTGTTTAGCTTGGAGTTAGCTACTGTGTATAGACTGTCTCTTTTCTTCCCAGTTCTTTGGGGGATAAATGTTTCTTTGATAGATTTGCCCGCATGATGTTGGCAAGGCCAGCATGTAGCACTACACAGATACTTACTGGTCTGTCACAGTGAGCTGCATTCACGTTCAGCAGTAAGCCCTGGCACCCTGTTCTGAGCTGAATTGCTTACATAGTTGGCATAGTCTTACTGAAGTAATTGCTGATGTATGGAGCAGTGTTTCCTGGTAAAACACTCTTTCAAGTGCCTGAGTCATGTTAGAGGCATGTTGTCTGGAAACTGCTGAAAGAGATTCCTTGTTGGTTTCCTTTGTACTCTCATTTCCTGAAGAAGAATGAGAGGTTTAGTAATTTTCTTTTTGTGTAGCAGACTGACATGAAATTGTGGTGGCCCTCAGCTAGGACAGCCCATGTTCTAGGTTAGTTGTGAAAGGTATTAGTGCTGCGGATTGGCACACTGACTGTGACATATATCAAATGTTTTCTCCTTTGTGTAGCCGACTGTCAGCGACACACTTTGTGATACATGCATCAGGGAAGCATTCTGCTACATGGTGAACACAGGAAAATGATAGAAGGGGATTCTGTCTTTATTGATTTGCTTAAAAAAGCTTTTTTAGTTATTTTTTTAATAAACTAATTTGCTGTTAACTGTTTTAACAAAATCATGCTGCTTTATTTGAAAATCCTGGAAACCAAATGCAGGGTTTATGAAATACTGGCAAATGAATGCAGGAATCTGGAAACTTGCTCCTAGTTTTGCTGTATGAGTTGTTAAACCAACTCTGTGGGAGACGGTGCTGACAGGGAGGATGGAGTCCTTGTCTACACAAATGCCCCTGCTGTACTGAACAGCAGTAATATACCACATACCAGTGAGAGAGAAAGGGCTGTCTTAATTTGGGGTCGTCATTTTAAATGTCTTCAAGCATCAAAGTGGCAATACCTAACTTAAAGCAAATAAGCGTATTTCTTTTTTCCCTGATGTGCACTGAATAACTTAGGTGATGCAGAGGCCAAATGAGAATTCAGCTTTTCCTGAAGCATTAAGACAACAGCCTGTGAATAAGGCATAAGCTGTAGTCTGATAAGATGATAAGACCTGGCACTTCACAAGAGCTGTCATGGAGGAGAGACTTGGAGTAGAGACATTGAGTCACTTTGCCCAGAAATGCTCCAGTTATGGCCTGGATTTCTTGTGCTGGTGTATGTTTGCTCTGTGCCACACTGTCAGTCACCCTTGGGAAATGGCTGAAAGTTTCAAATTGTTTTTTATGTTTTGTTTTTGTCAAACCAACACAAGTGATTTGTCTGTTTGTTTGGTTTGTTTTTTTTGGTTTTGTTTGTTTTTTGTTGTTTTGTTTTGGTGGGTTTGTGTTTGTTTGGTTGGTTTGGTTTTGGGTGGGGTTTTTTTGTTTATTTGTTGTTGTTTTTTGGTTTTTTTTTGTCTGAGTGCAGTAATCCCTGATTGTCATAGCTGATGTTAAGAAGTTTAAATCCATAGATTATATTATTCAGGTATGTTTGCTTCTTGATTAGAGATGATGAAATAATGAAACATTAGGTATCTTTAAGGTGATATCAGGCAAAATATTTTGTTCTTCACTGTAATTTATCTTATGTTTTATCATCTGGTGCTGTTGGCAAAAGTTGTTACCTTACTAATGCTTAGTTTGTTCTTAATTAACATGTTGATGTAGTGTGTTATCATAATCTTAGGTATGTGTTATGTTGAAATGGTGAATTTATCAGCCAGTCAGTAATTGCGCAGGTTATTTTTCAGTATTTGGAGAGCAGTAAGTAGACAGAGTACTGGGCCATTGATAGGGTTGTTTGTTTTGTTTTGGTTTTTTTTGTTTGTTTGGTTGGTTTTTGGTTTTTTTTGGGTTTTTTTTTTTGGTTGGTTGGTTGGTTTTTTTTGTTGTTGTTGTTGTGTTTGTTTTTTTTTTTTTAGTTTTGCTTTGGAAAGGATTTTCTAATGTTTTAGAGATCAGGATAAACTTTCAATAGATCACTTAAGTTTTAATTTTCTAAGGCAGTATATATGTCAGCTTTCATTTAGATCATAGCAATATCTTCTTCAGGAGGATAAGCATTCCAGAAATGGCATATGGATGTTCCAGGATAATTGAAGGATCCTGCTTCATGTAAATATAAGCAGGGATGAAATGATTAAGGAAATAACTCTAGATTTCATGATATAATTAGGCAGGTTCTCCTTGCTATAAAGTTCTCATGTACACAGAAGTCTTTTATATAACAAATCTAGATTGTACAATTCATGAAAACAAAGCATAAGATGAAGTTTACAGTTGATCCTAACAAAAAGGCACGTCCATGAAGCTAACAGCTCTAAAGGTGGAAGTAGTAACTGAGAAGTGCTTGTGGACATCCAGCAAGGGTTCAGATTCTACAGCTGAAACAGTGGACTTGTGTAAGATGAGCGGGTTGACTGCTGAATTTAAATTACAGTGGATGTTTTGCTGCTAGGAGTGAGTATCTTAAATCCAGACACTCAGGTGATGAACCTTGTTACTCAGTTTTACTGGAATGTCATTGCCTAAAGTACAAGCATTAGAAAGTTCAGATCATTAAACTGAAGTTTTAGATAAGTAATAAGAAAACATATAATAATAATATTTTGCTTGTCATAGATAAATGTATCTATAAAAATTAATATTTTTTATTTACAACAGTTACTGAGTTTTGCAGCTATAGGATTTCTAGTACATGACTTGAGACTTGTATGTAGCCAGAAAAGAGCCTGTGTTTTTAGACTGTCCTCCGATCTGGGAACAGTTGCATCTGGGTATTACACAGGATTAAATAGCAATCATTGTCAAAGCCTATTTGGTAGTAAATCCAGGCAGAGCAACTGTTAAGCAAACTGACAGTCAAGCAAACTGTACAGGCAGAAGATACGCACTGACAAAGATGACTTGGATTTGGAACATGTACTGTTCCTTTTTTCATCTGACTGCTTGAACAAGATTGAAAAATGTTTTGACTTGGAAATAGAGCTCCTTGGAGAAGATAGAAACCTAGCATTTATGGAAACTACATCAAATGCACTGGGGTCTTGAACTCAAATCTAAATTTTTTGAAATTGGGATTAACTTTTCCTGATAAAGGGATAAGGATTTAAATTGCAGTGGTTCCCAAGCATCATTTAGTTTATCCTTTCTGGTGGACACAAACATATTGAGCATCTAGGGGTAGAAAAAAATGTGTTCTTATAAATGGGACACAAAACAGAACACTGGTGTACTGATACTTCTGAATGGTAAGTCACTTGAATATTTCTTGAACATTGCCATGTAATAGCATGTTATTGTATCATATTCAGAATTAAATTGAATGTGTAGCTATAAAATGGTAGAATCATTCCTACTTGTTAGTTAATGACCTTGTAAGATGGAGAAACAGAAAACATAGCTATGGTGGGTGAATCTTGACAGTGCTTCTTGACAGTGTGTCAAAGCAATTCTGTATTCTTTTACTCTCCAAATAGATGTGGGTAACACTTCATGTTTTAGCTTGATGTAAGTGATAATGGCAGCTATGGTATTAAGTGTCAATCAAAATAGTGTGCTTGTAATATTGCTCATCTGCTGAAGGGAGCATAAATGCAGATACTGAACTCATTATGAAGAAGGAATGCCTGTGGTGTGTTCGGTGTGAATAGCACTTCCAAGTAAATGAAGAAGATTCTGGAGATAAAGGATGTACATAGATAAACTAATGGCTGCCTATGTCAAAATAGCATTGCTTACCTGATAACTATTTGTTTAAAGATGATCTTTGAGCCTGTAACAGGAATTGTTTTCTTCCTCTAAAGCTGCTATTCTGGAGAGTGAAAATTCAGAGGATGGCATTGTAGTTGCCTGGTGTAATGCAGTAATTCTGGCTCTTGTAATTTGATCCATGATCTCCAGTGGTTTTCCAGCAAGTGCTATTGTCTGCTTTAAGTTAATGTTATTTTACTGTAAGGTTTCCGTGATACTTCCCTTAAAAAGAAATACACATCTCTGCTTGGAAAAATGACAAGGAGCACTTGAGATCCTTTCCAACTGAAGACTCTAGTTGGCATATGACGTGCAGTAAACTTTGCTTGGACATGCCACACTATGTTGAAATTCAAACTCGCAGCTGACCTGCTAAAATGTGGTACCCGTGAATAGAAATAGATGGGTGCAATTGGTTTGTCTAACTTAAGTCATTTTCTCTTGGGATGGGCTGGAATTTCAGAACTGGATCAGCTCCATGGTGAGGTACTAGTATGCTGCTGTTCTACTACACTTTTTAAGTGTGCAGAGAGATCAGGTATATGTTGAGTGAGTAGATCATGTTTTCTCTTGGTTTTTAAGAATAAGGGGCATTTTTTTTTCTTTTTTTTTTTTTTTTTGCACATTACATCTGTCTTTTATCATGTGACATATTAATTGTAATATATTAATTATAGGTAGTCACTTTGTTGATATCCCTTTGTTGTCCTGTTGGAGGTGCATGTAGCCATGTGGATGGAGTGCCCTGATACTGTCCAGTAACTGACAGTCCGTCTTCCCTTAAGGAAGACAAAGATGCGTATTTCAGCCTACATTTTTTTTAACAATAGAATGTCTAAAATCAGTTACAGGTATTTGACTTAACATGTATAGATCCTGTGTGCATTCATCTTAAACAAATTCTTTTCTTTCACCATGTATTTAGCTCACCTGTCTGTCCTGCTTTAAATTTGTGTTGGGTTGTATTTGTGAAGATAGAGCATGATAGTTTTCATAGCCTTTCTTCTTTTTTTTTGAGATAAAAAAGAATTCTGTTTCTATTGAAGTTTTCATATCATTCTTCCTCCTCTGTAAAAATATTTTTTTCCTACAATTACTTTCTCCCAGGTAACATGTCCATTTCAATGGGGAGATCTTTACTAGCTCAATTTCATTATTTTTAACCAGTTTGTCAATGGACAGCTATCTTGATAATCAGAATTTAATGCATGGGAGTCTTTGTTCAGCCTGCTGACATGGTAGTGGTTAATCAAACTAAGAATCCCCAGCCTGCTTTTGGCAATTATTGTAAAACCCTGACTTAAGCTGGTACTACCATCAATTGGGAACATTCACTGAATTAGGCTCTTGACAGTGCAGTTGCATGGAGCTTGACAGAGCCCAATCCTTGGCTTTTGTCATGTGCCAGTGCCGGTGTGCAGGTGTTTATCCCCACAATCATTTCATGAGCTATCAGGAACTGTTTGCACAGATAAATTAAAATACCTTAGTTTTATAGTGGACTCTGAGTTACCATGATGATTAAGGCTTAATAAAATAAATTACCTCATTTTGGGATAACAGTAAGTAACTACAGGTAACTTTTCTCTAAATCTTTACAGTTAGTCCACCGTTGGCCGGTGTTTGCTTCCTGCCTACTCTAACTGTATCATATTGTGTTAATATTTTTTGATAGGAGGAGTTACAGTGCCTGGTGTAACCAAGACTTTGATTCAGGTGTAGTCCATTGGTAGGTGCTGATAGATTAACAGGTGTGGGAATGGATTAAGAATATAACTGATAACACCTTGAAATGATGCAGAATGTAACTGATAAGACCTTGAACTGATGCTTTAATATTGTGTAAAATGTATGTTTACCTTTGCCATGTATGTCCCCCTCTGGAATCCATGCCTTCCCCTTCCCAGAATCCCTTTGTACCACTTCCTCAAAACCATGTACCCTTCCCAGAGAGCCCCTTCGGCCCTCCAAGATCACCCCCCAGGGAACCGAGGGGCGTGACCCACCTTTCTGCCTGAGACCTTTCCCTGCCTATATGTTAATCCCCTCATCCCTGTTGGCCCAAAGCCACACAATACCTTTTCCCCCCATTGGAGAACCTGAACCCCCTCCAAGGGACTATAAAAAGTCCCTGTTTCCTGAATAAACCCTCTCTCTCTGCTCGGACCTTTCCCAAACTGGTGTGGTGTCTTTGTCCTTTGCCCAGGGCTCTGGCACCACGTGGCTGGGGGGGGGAACCAGGGGAGAGCACCCCCTCCCCCTCTCCTAGATGCGTGGACTAAAAGCCTAGCCTAGGAGCCTAAATTCATATAGTTGCGACCATCCCACCACCCAACACACCAACGAGGCTCATCACCCCATATATCCAACCCGGATAAACAGGGAACAACACTGGGCTGAACTGGTGAAGTTGAAGGAGACTGGAAAATTTTACTTCATATGTTGATGCCCTGTAGCTATGCTTCCTTGCTATAACTGAGTGATTCAGTTATTTGCATATTTGAAAGCACGTATTTGTGAGAGGTAAGGGGCTATTGCTCAGAATCATTAGCCATTTCAAACAGCTCAACAAGAACAGAAAAGGGAAATTACAATGAACTTGATTGTCGCATTTAATTGGAAGTCTTTGTGAGAAATCAAATTTTTAAATACCAGTGTCTCTAATGTGGAATAGTATGCTCTAAATTGGAAAGGTTAAAAAAAAAAAAAAAAGTTGGATAAGGTCAGGGAGCTTATATCCATACAAAGTCATTGAGCCAAAAGCTTGAAGGATGACAGTTCAAAAAAATCTGGAGGTAAGAACAGTCATTTGAAGAGTGATTTTAATGACAGTCAATTACCCAAAGAGGTCAAAAGCAGGCCTTCTGTAAGGATGAGATTATCTCACATCTGCCAGCAACAGGCGGATTTGGTAAGCAACTTAAGCTTCTGATATTGGCCCTGTCTGAGAAGCATTTTGTCATAAATTGTCAGAAGGTATTTTGTCATAAATACAAATAAATTTTAGCTTCACTGCTTTTGATTCCTAAATGAATTTTGATTCCTAAATGAAGAAGGCAAATAGACATGCTGGATTGTGGTGCTGTAGCTTAGATTCTTAGCATCACCATGTGTATCATTAGTACAAGCATAAGTGACGGAAAGTCTGTTAGTTCAAAGTTTTTCTGAGTGTAAAGTACCTCCTATTTGTTTTCCCAAAATATTGAGATAGTAGTACAGTTTTTAGTTTGCTTTGAAATTGGGGCATTTTTGTTGCTGCTAAGAATATTAGTGTTCTGACAGAAATACATCCTGCTAGCTTGTGTGCAGCCTCTTTGATGGATTAGAAGCCAAAGAGTTTGTGCTTGGTGCTCCATTACTGAATTCAGAACTAAGTTGACATTGGAAATGTACTGCTTTGAGCTAACTGGGATAAACTTGTACACAGTTGAGTTGTAAGTAGTAATGGACTTAAGTTTTGCTTCTGAAGTGTACTGAGTCAAAGCATCTGCTGGAGTGAAGGGTGTCCAAACATCTCATACTGCTGTACATGTACTTCAGGTCCTGTTAAGTATCTTCTGAAGAGCGCTAGTCCTCAGGAAACATTTTGTGAAGAGTAAGGAGATACTAGATAAAATGCTTCATCTATTTTTGTTACTCCGATAGTCAAGCAGTGCCACTGAACTGATCTATTATCAGCATGTGCAGGGTTGATGCAGTGGGAGTGAGGATAAAGTGTATCAGAAAAACAGTGTGCAGAAAGGATTTTGGAAGAATGTTCTATATCAAATGTACTAGATGATGCTGGTCATATACACTTGTGCTGAGTTAAGGAAGCATAAAAAGGCTGTTAGATGTATCAACTGTGAAAACTTTTGGGGAAGCCTGTTATGGAGAAGTTGCAGTCTAACTGTATGCTCCAGTGTACAGTGTGTCTACATTCCCTTGTGTTGAGTCCAGAATACATTTATTATCTGTCTATACCAAAATGGTTTGTGCTGGAAAAGAATGTAATACTACTTCCTATTCAAGCTTACAATAGCTGCCAGGCAAAAAAAAACAAACAAACAATCAAAAAACAAAAACACACAAACAAACAATAAAAAACCAAACAAAAAAAAAAACAAACAAAAATAAAACCCAACACAAACTCAATAAACCTCTGATGAGTTAATTTCTCAATTGGTTTTCTTTTAAATAATAGTAGATACGAGAATTTGGCAGTATGATTGGGATGTCAGAGTATTGGAGCTCAAAAGGAAGTAAGAACAACTTGTCCACAACAAAAGTGGCTTTATATTGGAAGCACTTTAGTAAAGAATGCTTATTTAATAACGTGCAAAATTAAAAATGTTTGCCAAACTAAATAATGTAGCAACTGGTGCTATAATAACACCATAAACTTGTGTTTCAACCTGATGAGAAGAGTTGGGAGTGGAAATAATAAAATAAAGATGAAAACAGCATAAGAGAAATCTAATTTCATATTTGTTACTGTTCTACTCTACAGAACCTAGTGTATCTAATTAAGCTTGTTAGGTCACTTAGAAGTACATCTATGGACTGCTAATTGGTCTTAGAGTTTAAAATCTTAAGAGAAAAGTTTGTGAATCTTTAATCATGGCAGGAACTGAAGACTTGAAGGCAGGGGCATTGTTAAAATCTTACCTAGTGCTTTTAAATACATTGTAGACTTCTGAAGTAATGGATTCATATACATGCCAAAGTACTTTGCTGCTTTTTCATGCAATTAAAATGTTAGCTTCTGTTGTTGTCTCAAAGAGCTTTTCCTGGAAATCATATGCATTTAGGATTTTGTGTAGAGTGAGTCAGTGTAGTAGCAGACCAGCAAACCCATTTTAATTGAGCTTAAATTAGGCCAGTTTTGTGAACTTAATTAAAATGTTGTAACTTATAGTCCTTGAATCATTGTAGTTATCCTGATTTGCAGATGGTATCACATAGTATCTATATCATACTACATAATGCCTGGTAAGTTGGAGCATGTTCTTTAGATTCATGGCTCAGAGGTGCTTGAACATGCCCCTGTGATGAATGCTCTCTATTGAAATAAAAGAATACAGAAAACATTCACTAGTGGTGGAATTTTGCAGGTAGCATTGTGGAGGTGAATGGCTGGCTTAGTCTGAGCATATAACATCATTGTATTATCCATGCTCTAGAAGACTCAAGAATAAAGCTGATGGGTGAATACTTATTATCTCTGCTGCCAGAAGAGTAATCATCTGCACTTTCTCACTTTAATGAGAGCAACCATATTAATCTCCATAGATACTGTTAAAAATTTGAGCATGAAGTAGTGGATGCTCACAAGTATTAAGGCTGCATTTGTTGTGCTGGCTAGTAGTAGAAAGTGGTAAGTTGCAGTCAAGTTTAAATAGCCCTTGTCTAGTTTGGTCTGAGAAATGAGCAAGATTTCACGTGTGTTTTGGGGTTTTTTGTAGTTGTGTTTTGTTTCACTGGGGTTTTTTGTGTGTTTTTGTTTGGTTTTGTTTTGTTTTGTTTTTTGGAAGAGTGTTTGTTTTGGTTGGTTTGTTTTGTTTTTGTTTGTTTGTTTTTTTAAGTGGAAGGAGAATTTGATTTGCACACTTTAGGTATAATGCAGTACCCCTACTTTCAAGTAATTGTTGTTCCCAAAGAAATATGACATTGTTGTAATGTGTATCAATTGTTCAGCGATGCGGGCAAATATTAAAGCTTGAGAAACAAAAGGTTATCTGAATGTCTTTGGAACGTTATGTCACAGGTTTCTGTTCTAAACAGCACTGGGGGCTGCTTGCTTTGTCTTGTCTGTCTTGGTATTGCATATGCTACCTATCCTTAATAAAAATGAGTTTAAAGCTAATTCACTCATGACTTGAGGATAGGTGAGCTGCTGCGGAGTGCTGGTTTTGAGTGCTGAGTTTGGGAGTATGCTTCTGACCAGAGGCGTGGAAGTGCCCGTGCTGCATTTATAGTAACATGTGTCCGTGTGCAGAATTGGAAGAAAGTGAAGGCAAGATGTTAATCTTGTTCTCATTACAGTAGCGTGGGAGCTGAGTAAATGGAGTTCACGAAGAACACTCAGCCTTGATTTAGGTTAAATTTGTGTACTTAAGTAGCTGTGTTAAATGTAGCTGTAATGAGATTCAGGCTGCTTGCCTTTGTCATCTGAAGGAGATAATCTGCTAGAACAAATTTGATAAATGAAGAATGAAATCTCCCTTTCTTAGTCATGACAACCTGCAAAATCCTTTCTGTTTGTTCTTGAGCGAAATCCCTTCGTAAAGCAAAACGTGGTAAGGGTCTTTTTGTTTCCTACTGAAATTTGCCAAAGGGCTCAGATGGGGGGGCGGGGAACGGGACGACGACACATTTTTGACGGCGTGGGGAGAGGAAAAGGTTTAACGTGCCTGCGGATCGCTCCTATTTCTGCCTCCGTGCGGCTCGGAGGGTGGATCCCGGAATGCAGCATGTGGCAGCGCTCCTCCCGAGCGGAGGCTGAGCCCAGCACAAAGCGGTGATGTAATGTGTGCCGTGCGGGAGCCGTGCTGTCACCGCCTGCCGCACCGCCGCGGCGGGGGCATCGCTGCTTCGCCGCGCATTGTCTCAAACCCCTGCTTTTGGGCAACGCGGCGTGTGTGTGGAGAATGAATGCACGCCCGCGCCGACTAATTCGAGCTAGAATGCCTAACGTAATCCTTGAGCGGGCGAGATGCGTGTTGGACATCCCTTTTGGTGTTCCGTGCTAATCTTGCTCTCCCTTTTAAAGGCAGGCAGGGAGGGAGAGGTAGGTTGCTGTTAGCAACCGCTCACGTACGGAGAGTGAGATACCCCAGCTTTAATTCCCATGGACTCCTGATCATTACTATTATTCTTTCTCACCCACCCCCCTTCCCGTTTTTATTTTTTTTTTAATTTTTTTTTTTTTTTTAAGAATTGGTTCATTCTAACCAGTAGCGTACATTAATCAGTGTTTTAAGTAAAATCAGCTCAGTTAAGACATAGAACAGGGAGATGCTCTGAAGCAAAACTTTATTTGCCTCCCCTCTAAAATGCTTCTAGCAGCCTCACATCTGAAATTAAGGGCTGTACAAAAAAAACAGCTGCACGAATTTTTTTTCTCTGTCGCTTGACTCAGTAGCACCCTGGCGGTTTTTACAGTGCAGGATGAAGAAATTCCTCATTCCTCCTCATACATCTTTTGTACATGCACTGTAATGTAGCAGTGAAGCTTGGATTCATCCTAGATTTCCTGTCTCAGTGCTTTTGGAGCTGAAGCTCCTTAACAGCTGCAAACTAATAAAATGGGAATTTGAAGGAAGGAGAGCTGTGCACAAATCAGGTTATTTGACGTACATCTTGTTGCAAATGGCTAGTTTTTCCACAGAAGGAATATAAAATGTCCTGGGGGGGAAAAAAAAAAAAGGGGGGATGGAGGGAGGAATATTCAACAAAAAAATGGTTGTTTAATTACCAGTGTCTCAAAGTTTGAAGGTAATCAAGTCTAGTTTTTGCATATGCATCTTCATAAGGTGACAAAAATGTTTTGTGTGCATATTTAAAAAGAACAACGGTAGAGAAAGGGCTGGGGGGAAAGGTATAACCATTAAATGCCAGATCTTGGGATCTGTGAATGATAGAAAGCCCAAGAGCAATACTTTTTGCTATCAAAAGGTATTTTTACTGAAGAATGTGCAGTCAAGCTTTTGGTATTTTTGATTGATTCAGGGCTGATCCTACTGTTGCTCAGGATAAAACAATGCAGGATGATTTTCAAGATGTTTTAAGTTGCTTATGTTTTACTGCCCTTGCTGTAGTCTTCATCAATTTCAGTGTGGAAAGAGATTTCTCCAGATGGTGGTTTGGAACAGAAGCCAAAGGACATGATCTAAAATGTTATGTTCCAGCTGTTGCTGCATAAAATTTTGAAGCTACTGCCTTTCACTTGTTCTGTGTTTGGAACAGAAAAACAAGTCAAATTGCTTACAGACCTTGCTGTTAAAACAACTGTGTGTTAAACCAGTCTTTTCTAGGAGACTGGGTACCCTCCTAATATCCCTGAGAGTGTAGGCCCCTACGCCATGAATGTCTGTAGCAACAGTTAACAGGGAGAGTGTGTGACTGCAGTGAGAGCCTTGTGCTACTGCTGTACACCACGACAAAAAGGTTTGCTACCTCAGCAGGGCAGTGAATTGAAGTATTGCAGCACTTAGAGATGGATGAGCAGTTCCCCCCAAAACAAATGAACTTCCAACAATGCCAGTAGGACAGCAGGAACAGATTGACTGTCCTAAATGGATAGAGAAATTTAAGAACACAGTTGCCCTCATGTAAAAGGGGGAAACTTTTGAAATTTTGGTGGTCTCATCTTAAGTTTCAATTGAAAAATGGATGCTTGTACTTCTGTCTCACACATTTCATAGGATCAAATGGTAATTTAAATTAGAAAGGACTTCTCTATGAGGAATGGATAACTGTAAAGTTCTTGTTATGTAAAAGGAAATTGCAGATTTCTAGCAGTGATTTAAGATTTGGCGTTTTCTTAAACTTGCATTCTTAAGGCAGCTCTTTGTCAAATTTTTCAGTTCACACCTGGGGTGGCTAGTTTCTGGATTATTTCTGATTAATAAGTAATTAACTGAGGAAGAGGTGAGTGTGTCAGCATCCAAGAAATGAGTAGTCATTCAGTCAGTGAATTTGATCTTGGAGTAATTCAGATCATGGAAGTTTGGTTATATCCCTCTAAATTGTATCCTGATTGGAGTCCCGTGGAGGTTTGAGAATCTGGACTGAGAAGAAGTGAATGAATAAATGATGAATGCCAAGGTTACCAGTGTTGCCCAGAGATCTGTATATGATTAAAAAGACCTGCTGATAGTTCCTCATTTGCTCTAAGAAAAAAGATGTATGGTCTTAGAGATGCTGTGACAGGCATACTTGAAAGTTAGTGTTCCTGAGATGATTTTGAAAATGGTCATCTGCAAGCTCATGAAGCCTGAGAGAAAGAATTGCAGTCTATGCCATAATTTTCCTGAATTCTATTGCTTTGTTGCAATGTGAAAGATGGTGTGAGATTGCTGAGCAGCACTGAATATAGGCAATGTCTATAATGGGAAGTGTTAACAGTGCAGTTGGTGAATTGACAGCTCTGATTGCACTATGAATCCTTTACTTGCATCCAAAACTATGAATTTATAGTTAAGCTTACCATAAAATTGAAATTAGCACTTAAAATTCTTGAGTCAAAATCAAGGAAAGCTATCAGTAATCCCATACATGCACTAACTTTAGTTACCTTTTGATTGCCTTTGCAATCCTGTTAGGTTATATTCTTGCTTACTGCTGGGTTTTTTTGCCATTTGCTGCTTATGAAAATTCAGTTTTCTTTCTTGCCTTTACATCAGTAGTCTGATTTCATTAGGAAACCCAGACTTGTTTAGTTCAACAATCATTGTATCTGATTTGAAGAAAAGAATCTAATGGTTCTACTGACTTATCTATACTGGTTTCTTTGTAATAACTTCAGAGTGAGAATGTAAAAGGTTTTACGGTGGCTTCTTGTGAATCTCATATCTTGTTTAAAGTTATTTTTCACAGAATAATACTTTATTTAGAAATTTACTCACTGACTACTTTTTTAAATGTCTCCAATTAAAATGGTAGAATAGGAACCTGCTTTATGCTCTCTTTCTGGACACCTGAAAAACATGGGATGTAGTGTGTAAGTTGATTTGCAGCTGGGGTTTGTCATATACAGTTGTTGACTGATAAGCAAAGTTGAATAAACCTATGGTTTCCAGGATTTATTGTGTTGTTAATAATGTGAGAGTGGTGGGTTCAATCCCTGTACAGGCCATTCACTTAGGAATTGAACTTGATGGTTCTTGTGGATCCCTTCCAACTCAGAATGCTCTGTGATCTTGTAATGTGGGGAATGAAAAAGGGCAAATAATGAAACCTTAGTCAGTCTAATAATGCACTAATTTTGTTACTTTTGACCTTCTTTATTCCCCCTTTATTTTTTCTTACTATTTTTCTTGATTGTCTAAGAAGTTTGTCTAGAAATGTATCTAGGATGGCTTTACAAGATGGGAGGAATAGCTCAGATTTCAGAGTAATGTAGTTGATAAAATTCATGTTGTGAAATAGAAAATATGCTAAACACAGAAACGTCTTAAATTCTTTATGCTAAAATGTTGGCTAGCTAAATTTTTG
Organism: Formicarius rufipectus; assembly: GCA_013399695.1. Classification (NCBI taxonomy): domain Eukaryota; kingdom Metazoa; phylum Chordata; class Aves; order Passeriformes; family Formicariidae; genus Formicarius; species Formicarius rufipectus. The sequence continues at coordinate 210,603 of VXAU01002667.1, read as the reverse complement.
AGATTTTTCCCGTTCCAAGGTGAAGCTTAACATCAGGGAAATAGGAAAGGAGTTGGGGAGAGTGGATTACAGTTGCTGCTTCCTTACCTGGATGAAGACATTGTTGCTTGGCTGGGAAACAATCTCTTCCCCACTATGGAAGTTGTATCTCTCAACTGCTAGCAAATATTTTTTTTCATTTAAGACTAACCTACACCAGTCCAATTATTACCCAGTGATAGGTAATTAGCCGTTCTGAGTGCTGCTAATGCAATTTCCATGTGTTTTCTTTTTTTCCTTCTCAAACTTAGCACAGATTTTTGAACAGAAGTCTATTGGAGCAGGTCCATTGAAATTGAGAGTATTCTGTTGAGAAATAACTCACTGAACCTGCCCCAGCTTGTGTTGCAGGCGTGGCTGCAGTGCCACGTTTGTGTCATTCGGTGGCAGAGGGGACAAGGCGAGGTCTTCCCCTGGTGCTCTGACCTACGTGGGCTCCCAGGATTGCTCAACAACCTAACATTATTGCTTTTCTGTTTGGTTTTTTTCCTTAATATTAATTTGAGATGTTACACTTGAGAGGCGGTGGGCACTGGCCGAGTGGCGTAGGCCCCCGCCTGTGGAGCCGGCTCTTTCTCTGAGGACGCCGGTTCGAATCCCAGGAAACTTGCTGTCGCCGTCCGAGTGTGCTCGGCTGTGGCAAGATGAACCTCAGGAGTAAAGGAGGTGGGGCCAATTCCGCGCACACTGTGCCTCACCTAAAAAATCCATTGCGCAGGCTTATCTCAAGATCTTCGTTCGCGAAGTCCAGCCAACAACAACAACTCACTGAAAGAGTTCTCTGATTCAGAATGGGCTATCTTGTCAAAGAAGAGGAGGGGATTAGAAGTCTGGTGCTGCAGTGAGCAGCCTGGCAAATAAGGCACTTGCTTTCTGTTGGTGACATGACAGGAAATCATTCTGAAGTCTGAGCAGAGTCTAAAGCATCAACATACTCTGGATTGTGTCTGGCTTTTTTGGTTTGTGCCTGTTAAAAGGTCTTGGTTTTTATGTTGCAAGGTGAAAAGCAGTTGTTATTTACAGTGCGAGTTTTCAGGATGAGAGCATTCCCTTTTTTTCTTCATGTTTTTCTCTAGACGTATTTCAGAAAAATTTCAAGTCAGTTGTGTGTAACAGCAATGGGTGATTGCTTGGTCAACCTGTTTGCTAACAGATGCTGCTCTTAGCCTCAATTTCTGAGTCTTTGTTGTCTTAATTTCTGTTTCCATAGTTTGTTTGTTGCCATAACTGAACAGTACACATCACTAAAGATACCTCTGAAGTAAAGACTCCTGTGTTCTTGGGTTAGCAATGCGTCTTTGGGGAAGGGAATTCCAACATTGGTTTGTATCACAGTTCTGTAATCAAAGTGTTACCTTAAAAGGTTTATTTAAGGCAATTTTATCTGCTCTGTTTTGCTGACTAGGTACTGATCATTGCAGTGCAAGATGATTAACAGAGTTACCTTGTTTCCTGTGCCTGAAGGAAGCCTCATCGTTACACTCAGAGCATTTGTGTTGGTGGCTTGAACTGGCACATGAGTACTCAGTGTGTTACAGCTCTATCTGTGACTTTCTCACTGTGTTTCAGTATCTGTGGGAAGTTTCAGCAAGTTGGGTAACTGGGGAGCAGCAGGGTTACAACAGTGCTGTGATTTCCAGGTAAAAGATTGCTGACTTCTTTACACTGGTTTACTCTCTGGTCTCCAGGGCAGGTGGACGTGCTGCTCTGCAGCCAGGTCTTCACTATGGGATTTGGAAACACTTGCAGCCCAAATGAGAGGAGTCTAGCCTGGCCATTCCCATTGAATACTCCTATGGTTGATACTTCTCTTCAAAAATGCCATCTTTTCATGGATGTTCAAACTTATTTATATAATAACATTGCAGCAAATAACTTCATTCAACATGAGAAAAAGGATTCGTACAGACAATGTAGTGTTTTACGCTTGGCTGGTTGATGGTGTCTTCTGGCTCTGACTTGTGAGGGCAAAGACAAGATGATGTGTGTGTCTCTGGGGAAGACTTCTTAATTTTCCAATGTATACATCTGGATAAAGAGATGAGGTGATTTTATTTCTTTCTTGTTGCCCTGTTTTAAAGATCTTAAGTTGTGTAATAGAACATTGAAGTAATTGCTCTGTAATACCATTGTTTTAGTAGAAGACTGTATATAATGCAGAGGATTGTGTAATTCTGTAATTCTTCTTGAGGAGGGGGAGAACCTCTTAAATTGAAATGTTACTACATAGTGTTACTTGATCTACTGAAATTGAATATTTAATAAGCATAATTTGAGCATCTTGCCTCTTGACTGGTAGTTAGGGAAAAGAATCTGTATGATGTATGATACAGTAGAAGGGTATATAGTACCTATTAGAAATGCAAAACTGTAAAGTAACTATTCCCTTAATATGTGTTAAATATACCAAAGATTGTTTTCGTATTTAAGACTGAAATTGTCTGTAAAAGATGCAGAATTTATTACTAAAACCAAGACTTTTAGAATAAGAGGGAGTTTGTAGGTGAACTGGGTAGTGAAAGGAGCAGCATAAACATGTGCGATAGGTGCATGTGCGTTGCGCTTTCAAAAGAGAAGCGTGCGCCGTGGGAATGAAAGCCCCTTGGAATGTGACGCTTGCCAGGCTGCACCGCGCCTGGATTGTGCTCTTCCACGGGGCTCTCCACGCGGGGAACGGCTGTGCCGCCGACCCCAGTGCTCGCCCACGGGGGCAGTGCGGGGATGCCGAGTCTGGCTGCGGGGTGGGGGGCAGTGCGGGGATGCTGAGGNCGGCGATGACATCACCCCTATGAACATGTGATGCGGCCGGCTGGCGCGGAGGATGCTGAGCTGTGTAGGGAGAGATTTGGTGCAGATATTTATGGCATTGCATTTGAGTGTGGGAAATGCCTTTTAATTTTAGGGTTTTTAAAAATTAAATCCTCATAATCGCAAATGTTTTCAGTAGAGGCTTTAAAAAGCGGGTGGGAGGGGGGGAGGACACATCCCAAGTCCTTAAGACCTGCTTATATTGCTGTTTTTTTTATTGTATTATTGCTTTGTTGGAGATAAAAAATATGCTTTCCTGCCGTATTTACCCGCTTTGCTCCCCAGCATTCTTTCATCTGTTGTAATCCCCACAGTCTTTTCAGTTAAGCTTTAATACTGCAGAACTGGAATAAAAATAGACTGTTTAGAGCAGCAGGAATATGATAATCCCAGGCAGTCAGCCTTAAGGATATGCAGATGCAGAACACGAGCCAAGCACTAACGTATTTGCTAGGGTGTTTACCTTGAGCGGCCCCTTAATAGTCAGAGAAATGTTAGCTAAATGTTTCACCCTTCTTACATGCCACAGGCAAAGTAAAACGTGCAGCTACTGAGCATCATCCGAGGTGAAGTAGTTTAAGGGCTTAGAAATCTGAGCAAGCAATTGTGGTAACATCAGTGTCTTGGGTAATTTTGAGCGAAGAGAAACAGCAAAGTACAGCACTAGTTTCTGCATGCTTTTTAGGTGAGGAGAAAGTGTTTTCTACCTCTACATTTACTATGAAGAAAAGGAATTGCCATGGTTGATATGAAAGCTGAGCATGCTAAATTGGCATTAAGCTTATGGTGGGTAGCTCAAAGCACATTAAAAAAAAATTTAACCCTGGAAGTGTGCCTTAGCAGTTAACTGAAGCCCAAATATTTCAGGGTGGAAAACATACTTGCTGTCTTTTTAGATGATTTATTTAAGTGCTTTCTTAAATTCTTGTTCGGTGCTTTAGTCCATAAGAAACAAAACTGTAGTAGAACAAAACTTATAGGCAGTTTCAGTAAAAGGCTGATAACCCAAAGCCATTACTCTGGAGGAGGAATAGTGCACAGGGTTCCTTTGGCTGTGTCTTAGACTCATGAGAGCCTAAGCACAAACACAAAAGTAACCCCTTCACTGCTTTACCAGTCTGGAGCTGCAGTGTAATTGCAAAACGCTCTCCATTGTGTAGAAACCCATCATGCTGTGTGGTTCCCCAAGGAACTAGTTTTCCTGGTCTAGCCTTTCTGAGAATGTGTACTGGATTTTGGGTTTGTTTTTGGTTTATGGTGTTCATGAAAAACCAGGGAACTAGTCAGGGAACTTCCATCTGGCTCAAGTTGATTTGTTTTGTTTTCTTTTGTTTACATTCTGTGGGTGCTGAGACAATGTCCTGGTTGAACACTTCAGTTGCAGTGAATTGGAGTGACTCCTTGTTGGCAGACATTTGTCCAAATGCGTGTTTTCAAAATCCCCAGTTGTGGATAGGCCGTAGTCTTCCACAGACAGTCCTATGTGCTGCTTCATGGGTCTTTCCTTTTACAAAACTTCCAGCCACATAAACTGAACCCCTCACTGCAATTCTAACCAGCTTACTTCTGCCACTAGTAGGCTTCATGTGTTTTGATGACTGCTCAGTGTAGGTGATGACACGCGAACACTTGGCCATCCATGTCTTTTGGGTATTATTCTTGGTGCATCCTGGATTTTTTTTGAAGGGTAGTGCCCATAAGCTAGTGGGTTAGTGGCACAAAAGTCTCAATACTGCTGTCTGGAGTAGAAAACCTGTGATGTAATTTATGTATATGATACCCATAATTATACATCTTATGTTACTTGAGGACACCACTTTGATACCTTCAGGTTTTATCTCTGAAGTGCACAGCTCTGTTTAAGCTCAAAGCATGAGACCAAAGGATATGAAACATTTGGATATTTTTGAGGAGGAAACCTACCTGCTGGGTGTCAATGGCAGCTTTTGCTGCCATCTCTAGAGACACAGGGGAAGAACAATTTATTTTAGAAAAGACTGCCACATGTGCACCAGAACTTGCTCTTGTAAGTTTCCATGAAACTGTAAATAATTAAGAAGCTTATTTTACCTTCTGTACATCTCAGACTGTTGCTTTTAAGGAACACAGCTGTGGTGTCACAGCAAGCTACTTGGGTTATCTTAGAAGCACTTCTGTGCTTCAATAGCGATAGAGAAGTAAAGTGCTTCCCACTTGACCCAGCAGAGGTAATTTCTTCAGAAATGAGATTATTTTAAAACACATGTGAATTCAAACAGACCAGGAAGGGTTATATAGATAGTTAGGTGAAGATGTATCACAGTTCTTGTAAGATAAACAGAGTTGGCCTAAAGATGACCATTTTTGTCCTGTACAGGTACATAGGGAATATAAGGTAAAAATCTTCCTTATCAAAGAAGGAAGGACTTTAGAATTTGGCCACAGAAATAGAGTAGTAGAAGCAGGAAGTAGAGAGGATGCACAAGCTGCTGATGTACTGCTTTGTAACTTTGACTGTAATCACTCACCTTGGGGACTGTTTCAAACTCCATGTATGTATAGAGTTAATGTGACAAAATGTGCTCTCAGTTACAAAATGCTGTCATGCAGCAGCAAAGAATTCTGCTTACAGAAGTGATTTAAGGAAAGTTGTATGTAAACAGTGTTGTGGTTTTTTGGTGGCTCTTTTTGTGTGGTGTTTTTTGGGGAGTTGGGGTTCTCTTGGTGGGGTTTTTTATTTAGGTGTTTTTGTTGGTTTGTCAGTGCTGTTGTGAGGTTTTGGGGGGTTTGGGTTTTTTGTTGTTTTATGGGCAATTTTTCTAAAGGTATGTACTCTTTATAGTTTGATAACTTCTCCTCCCTTCTGAAAAAGTGGAAGTGGGATTTGGAATGGTTAAAAGCTACAGAATTCAACTGAGTTTTTATTTACTCATGAAAAAGGCTAATTCTAGTATCCTGTTTTCTACTGAGACTTGCTAACAGACCATTTTATTTGTGTTGAGTTAGTCTAAGTGATGACTACTTAATACATTTTTAAAGTTTGTTTTTTTGGCAGACTTTTATTATAAGATTATATTAATTCCTGTAATCATAACAATTCACAATATATTCCAAAGGTAAATGTTTTACAGTGCATTCATTAAATGTAGAAGCTGAGCTTGTCTGAATTTCTGACTAATTATCTTTTCCTTTTTTCAGGGTTTCGCAAAAATGATGAAATGAAGGCTATGGAAGTATTGCCAATTTTAAAGGAAAAAGTTGCATACCTTTCAGGTACAGTTACTTTCTCTTGTAGAACACCCAGCTGTGTTGTTTGTAGCATGTAAAATGGTATTTTAAATCTTTAGTTACCATTACAAAAGTCTTGGAGAACTAGGGTAGCACCTCTTCCCATTGAATATTCCAAATGTAACACAAGCATTTTCAAAGGATCTGTAATAAAGAAGGTATGTATTTTGTTACATGTGGAGCATTGTCACATGTCATCCTGGTCGTGTCATGTCCTGCATTCCACCAGCCCTGCATATCTAACAGCACTGTTTGCCACAACCTAGAACATGCTGTACCAAAGTCATATTCCTTTTCTTACTTCTGGTTCTTGTCCTGGGAAGTTTTACAGAGATGCCTTTGTTATTGACCTGCCTGGAGCATATTCTGCTTCTCCAGTGCAAAGGTGAACCTGCAGTGCTGGTTACTGAACAAAGAATGGTAGAGGATTTAAAAGTGAAGTTTATATCAGTTAGTATCCTAATGTAGTCTATAACTTGATAAGTGACTTGGTGGAATGATGGCTGAGGTGCTTATTCTTGCAAAGTGCATTTTGATGTGACTTTCCAGGATTAAACACCGCCATTGCCTCAACCTTAATCTTACTGTCAAACAATTTAGAGGACAGTCTCATATTTGAAAGGGGTTTTTTTAATAAATAATTTGTCAAGAATATCAGAAAAAAGCTTTTGACTGTAAATATTTAAACCCACAAAATGACTTCTGAAATCGTACTCTTTGGGGGATTTGATGTACATGGATACTGATGCTTGCAAATATAGTGTGTTGCAGTACATAGTACTTTATCCTGTCCACTCTGCTGAGTCAGGGAGAGGTCTAAAATAAAAAGATGTGTGTGTGTTTGGGGGTTTTTGTGGGCTGTTTTTGTGTGTTTGTTTGTTGTGTTTTTGTTTTTGTTTTGTTTTGGTTTTTTTGTACGTTTGTTTTGTTTCTTTTCTTAAAAGTTCCTGGCAACTGTAATGAATAATATAACAGAATGCCCAGAGCTGATTTCCCTGGTATCATCGTAACCCATAATTCTGTGTGTGAATTGTAGTGCTCGTGAAAGCTTGCTTAAAACTGTATTTTCAGAGGGAACGAAGGTGAGAAAAGGGAGTTAAGCATAATTTTTCCATCCCTCGTTAGTCTGTTTTGGACCTTGTGTTATGGAATTCAGTGCAAATGAAGTCAGTTTCTAAATAGCTCTGAATTTCCAGGTTGCCCAGGACTTGGTTTGAACCCCTTAGAAGGGATCTGAAAAATGATTGGTATTTTTTGATGATAATTTCTAAGCAGATGGCATTCTCAAAAGGCATTAATTCAGTCTAAGTGAAGTGGGCCAAATAAGATAAATTTTAGGGGAAATGATAGATTGTGAACCAGAACAGATGAGGTGTCTGCAGGAGTAAATGGTTGCCAATTTGCCTGTGTGAAGGTAGCAGTCTCTGATGGAAGAATAGAGCAAACAGCTGTGGGCAGCAAGGCTGGCCAGAACTGATCTGCCAAAATCCATAGTTTCACATTTCCATTGCAAGTGAAACTCAGATGAAATGAGATACTTTAGTAGCACAAATGAAAAGAAAACTTGATGAGCAACAACCCACAACAGCACTCTTCAGTGTATTCCCTCCTTTCCCCCAACAAAAGTACCACCGCCACTGAGGCTTAACCACTGTGGATGTAGAACTGTCAAGCTTTATACCTGGGAACAAAGTGGTAAGGAAGACTGTTGGCTTACTGAACCAATTTTCACCTAACTGGGAAATAAATTTGAGTAATGGGTGTATTACTACCTGAAATGGCTACGTCACAAGGCTTTTCTGTGAAGTACAAATAGTCTCAGATGCAACTTGTTGAGTGTAAACTGAAGTCTGTCCGACTACCGGTAATCTTGCATCTCTGCTCAGATGAGGAGAGCATTTTCTTACAAGGTGCAGTTATCTTGGTTTCATATGAACAAATAACCCTTGATAAGTTGTCTTTCCATAGAAGCACACTGTTTAGCTTTACCTAAGTACTTCAAAACTAGGTAAAAGGCTTTTCCTTAAAATACCTCACTGAACCTGTTGGATTTTAGTGCCATTTGGAGACCATTGAGAATACTGCTGTTAGTGATGTGCACTAGGCAGAAGTGATTCACATTTACTGACTCATGTAAATTGATCAGATGTTCATGTGACACATTTTGGCATAAACAGAGAATATCAGTACTGTGGGGGAGTTATATAAAAGGAAAGGGGTAAAAATTGAGACCATTGTTGAAAGTAGCAGCTTAATATATTTTTGTTAAACCAAGACTAATAGGGGATTGAGTTGGATAAAGACTGTTGTGAGTCCGGAAATTCCCACCTGATGCATCATACATCGTTGCTTTTAACTTTCCTGTTTGTCTATGACAAAGAAGCGTCAGGAACAAAGGAAATGAGAGTTATTATTGGAAAAGGCCTAAGAAAGCTGTCAGTATAACTGATGAAAAGACCCAAGTCTTGGGGACTATTTTGCTTAATATTTGCAATTTTGCTATCTGATTTAAGACTGGATAAACAGTAAGTGATAGAAAGTGAAGTTCTTTTTGTCCAAAATCAAGGCTGTATTGATTTCTTCAGTACGTGTCTAGTCCTGGAATTTATGCAGTAGATTGTCTCCTCCAATGAGCAAAAATTTCAGGATATCGTTTATCAGAAATTTAAGCACCATTTTAAAAAACAGATTTTCTCTGTGATATATGTGCAGCTGGGAGCCGACTGAAGTGGTGTCCAGAATGACATAAAGAATAAGGGTTTCTTTCCTTTGCCATATTGAAAAATTGCATGATACAGAAGTTGCAGTGTGGGAAAAGCCTGGAGGACTGATCTGAGGTGACTGTGTGTAACAAAGCATTTGCTTAAAATGCTCAGAGAGTGTTAAAGACAATCCAGCGTATGCTTTTCCCTGCTGGCAGTTGCTTTTTAGAAAATATCCACCCCGTGCAATTGAATTACTTTTTCTGGGGGTTGGAATCAGTAGCACCAGTTGAAACATAAGTGTTTAAGATCTGAAGGTGATGGCTGTGCTGCAATGAGGAGAGCATTAAGGGCTGCAGCAGACTTTCAACTAAGCTTGGTAACTTTGGAGCCCAGTGATGACTCTGGAGCTCAGTGGTGGCTTGGGCTGTTGGACACTAGTCTTGCCATTTATTGTTCCTCTCTCTTACAGCTTCTGTCATGCTTTTCTCCTGTCACTTGCTGTGTAAGAATCCTCAAAAGTCCCTGTTTGGCAAGTGAATCAGGATGGGCAAGATTTGTCTTTCTCCATTAGAATGAGACAACTAAGTTTTTTGTCTTATGTCCCACTTAAGAGGATCATGGAAGATAAGGATATGAATTTCCTTTAAAGTTTTGATTTCTGGCATTGTAACTTGACAGAGATTTAGAGATGCTTTTGCCTCTTCTGAGTTTCATTTGGTGCCTCACAGGGAATGTGTCCATTGTAGACAGTCCCTAGAAACTTTGACAGCTGGGTTCAGTGTCTCTAGCAGGCGGATACAGGCTGTTGGAGGGGATAGTGATGAATTTTTTAGTGTCTTTTGGCCTTTTATAAAAAGCTTTTTTAGTAACTAGGCATTACAATGAGGAGCTGATTTAAAATGAGAAATTCTGGACTGAGGATAGTGTTTTCTTATGTTTCCATGGGACGGGAGAAAACAGTCCACACATCTGTGGTTGAGAACATATATGTGAAATATAACTTGAAGAAAATGTCTGTGCTATTATGAATGTGTTCATAAAAACATCCTACTGACTTCAATTTGACCTTTAATAATAATAACATTTTGTTGTCATTAGCAGGAGGTTGGATATAAAATTGCATTTTACTATTTGACTACAGTAAGTCTGTGCAATTTTATAACTGAGATGAACGCATTTAAGTAGAACTACTTGAAGTCAGGTTTTTTTTCTTTATATATTAAATGCATTCAGAATTTACGGCATTGCTAACAACATTAAAAACTGTAAACTAAAAATTTCAAATCTGCAAATCAGAACAGAATAAAAATACAAGCTAAATGCTTAAATAGTTTCCATCTACTCAATCTAGCATGCATATTGAATGTGAAATACTGTACACCTAAATTCTGCTGTAATTAAGTTAATCACAGAATCATTAGATTGTTTAGGTTAGAAAATACCTTTAAGATCATCAAGTCCAGCCCTTAACCCAGCACTGCCAAGTTGACTACTAAACCATGTCCCTGTGTGCATCATCTACACATCTTTTAAATTTCGCCAGGGATGATGACACAACCATTCCCCTGGGCAGCCTCAACCCATTGATCCACTCCTGCCCAACTGGGCATTGACTGCAAACTTCTTGATTCATACCCATGAACACTCACCCTCTTGTTACTGTCATTAAGCTCTGGACAATCATACCACTCCTAACATCCCTGCTGTCCTTCTTTGTCTATGTCTTCTGAAGAGTTTACAGCCATCCAATGCAGCACTCCAGTTGTGCAAGTCATCCCACCATGTTTCCATGTCATGGTTTTCCTGGTACCAAATGGCTTCCAGCTCCTCCTGTTTGTTGCCTATGCTATGTGCACTGGTGTTGATGTACTTCAATCGGGCTGTTGATTCTGTCACATTTTTGGGGCAGAAGCCCTCATTTCTCCATGACCACTCTCAGGCACTTCTATGGTTTCAAACACATCAATAACCCTTACCTCTTGGCTGTCGCATGGATCTCCATTCCTGCCTCCACTGAGATGGTGGACTGAAGGACCTTGCTAACACATTGTCCCTCAAACCTTGGTGTACTACCCCCAGGCTTATGTCTAGCAAGTAGGGCTTTTATTCCTCTTTCCTTCAAGTCTAGTTTATTGAGTCCTGATAACTCCTGTGCAAAGATCCTTTTCCTCCTTTGAGGCAGGTGTACCTTGTCTGTCGCTAGCAGTCTTAATGTCATGTAAACCAACCCATGATCAAAAACCCCCAAAAATCTCCTGGTGACACTGGGCTTGGAGCCAGGTATTGATCTGCTAGTTCTTCCCATTCTTTCCCTTATTCCCTGGAACTGAAAGGACAGAGAAGCACCAGATGTACTTCTGATCCCCCAAGCAGTTATCCCAAGGCCTTCAGGGAAAGGCTTCAGTCCCATCTCTCTTGATTGCCCTTGGACTTCTTGTTGCAATGTCGTCACTGCCTATCTGAAAAAATAGTAATGGATTGTAATCCTAGGACCATACCAGTGTAGGAGGCTTTCTCATCATATCTTTAACCTGGCACCCAGGAGGGCAACTTTCATGAATAAGTGGGTTCACTTGGCACATTGAGTCTTTTGTTCTTTTCAGAGACTCCTGTGACAGTGATTCCTCTGTCTTCAACCTACTCACCTTCTCCCAGAGTTCTGTCACTAAGTGAAGGAGTTCTGTCTGGGCACACCTCCCACAGCTGTGCTCTCTGCTGCCGTATCATCCAAATACTTGCCTGCAAAGTAGTATAATTGTATTTAAAATTAATCTGTACAATTGCTGAGTCAAAAATTAAATACATAACAAAGCACCATTGCTGGAGATGTCACACTGCCAGTCAAACTTGAACGTGACTGTAATGTGTGAGTGGAATGCTCTGGTTATTCTTTGTTGCAATTTTTTTTACACGTATTTTTTCATTATAGGAATTGTAACAGTATGCTGGTCAATACTCTTATAAACCAATCTTAAATTGATCTCAAAATGGCACTGTTGGCATTTAACTTGAAATCACTTTTTTTAAAGTATATACTGAAGACTAGTTCTGCTAAAAAGAAGAGTGTTATACTGTGGATCCTTTAACGTATTTAATTTTTCAGGTGGCAGAGATAAGCGTGGAGGTCCCATTCTAACATTTCCAGCTCGTAGTAATCATGACAGAATACGGCAAGAAGACCTTAGAAGATTAATTTCATATTTAGCATGTATTCCTAGGTAAGTAAGGGTCTGATAAGCTCTAAAGCTATATAATAAAATAAATGGATTATGTTGAAGTACACCCAAAAGCTTGAAGACTGAGTTAACAGAATGAGCAAATCAATACCAAGTCTTGTCAGTTGCTGTTTTCAGATTGCTTTTTGGAAGAGAAATTATTCTGCCCTGTAAAGGAATGCCATTGGCAGAACGAATGGTGTGCTTTAGCTGGAAGTAGTTTGTGTCTTGGAAATGGCACTGCCATGCCATATTGCTGTCTCTGTGTTGAAAATCACAAATACAACTCAGAGGCTGTCAGTTCATCAATAATTAGGAACATGCTGCTCATCATTCACAATACACCTTATATGGAGTGGAGTCAGCACAACAGCTGTTACATGTATTGGGTAAGTCATAGGGTTCTGATATAGCACAGAAATAACCATGAGAGATATACAAAATTGCTTGTAAAGGTCTCAGATAAACCGGTGGAGTGATCTGTGAAAGCACTGATAGCATTGTATTATCAGCAATTCAAGCTCTAAGTTGCAATGTGCTGTTTAAATAAATCAGTGGAAGACAAATCCAGTGAAATCCAATGCTATGTGTATGTATATATAAAGTCCCTTATATATATGAAGTGATACATATATGAGATACTTTAAATGAAGTTATATATTTTATATATATGTAAAAAAAGTTTGTTTATATGTAATTTTTGCTTCCAGGATTAACTGGAGACAAAATTAATGTTAAGAAACTGGCCTTAGGTCTGTTTGGAATCCACTGGCATTTGTTGCAGGCTGGAATAATGCTTACTGTGCTTCACTGTGTTTGCCTATGACCTCAAGGAGCAGTTGACATTGCAGTTGAAAAAAATTGCTCAGACAACATCCCTGAACGCAGTATCTTCCATGTTTCTATAATATGTTAATTTACAGCCAGTCTTTTCACCTGATGTAATCAGATGTCTGTTTTAGACTAACAAAAGTGGTTTCATAAAAATAGCTTCAAGACATGTAGCTGACAGTGTATATGGCCTCCTTTTTGTGAAGTTAACTGGGGGGTAGAGGAAGGCTTGAAATTGTTACTTTCATATTTGAGTTTTATGATATATGCCAGCCATTGAGAGCTTCAAGTTACTAGGGAAGTTAATAGATAAATATGCATCAAAATGTGTCCAAGAATTATCTGGAGATAATCTGTCAATATACAGTGGTCCTCTGGCAAAATGCTTATGTTAGTTTAGCATCAATAGATTTGAAATTAAAAGAAAGTTAGTGCAGATTTTATGTCTTTTAGCATGGCAAAGCTTTGAGATTAAAGGGAATTTTATTAAAACAATACTTGTTTTCATACAAGTCATGTTTTAGGGACTGATCACACAACTCTAGCTGTTTTAGAAGTCCCAAATGGTGCAAATAGCCTCAAACATTTTGTCTGTCTCATTTATTGCAATGCTTTTATTTGATGTATCTGAAGAATCAGAGGTATCAGTTGCTTGTCAAGAGATCTAAAAACTGAAGTTCATTCAGTCTCACAATTTTACAAATTTAACAGTCTATCTGATGTAAAAATATAGCTAAACTTATCACCACAACCTGGACCAGGTATTTTAGTGTAGTTCAGGTTTACCAACAGATGACTTTGGCTGACTAAAGCCTCCTAGACTAATCTTTGTGATCCTTGGCCAAAAGGGATTCAGCTTGTGTCAGACGACAGAACCACATGATTGAGGGCACATTTGCATTGTATCACATGAGGAGGGCTCGCTTTGTACACCGCAGTAGATGTAAGCCTTGTATGAGTTAGTGGCAAGCACTCCTCATGCAGTCCTCAGTTTGGTGGTAGAACAGGGATGGGCTGAGCAGCACTCATATGATAGCATTTGACCTTTTGGTAATGGGTCATTGTTTAAAATAGTAGTTGTTTTGTCCTTGAATCCTGCAAGTATCTTAGAAAACATTGTTACCATGGTCAGAAAACTGTATGTTGTAGCCTACATGTATTTCAAGCTAATAAATTTTAATATATTTTGTATCTGCCATTGCCATTTTTGGCATTTCTATGGGCAGGTGGGAAAGCCAGCATTTATCATGATAAACTCCTTTTTTCAAATTATGCAGGCTTTTCTTTCTTCCACATCCCCACTGCCCTTTCCCTTCCTCTTAATTTTAAAGTTTTTGACCTTCAAAAAAACTCCTCTTCTAAGGAACTGGTATCATCACTTCTTCCAGAAGATCTTCTGTATCACTCACAATGCATCTTTCTACACTGTGGCCAATGAGACTGTGTCAAGTATGCCAGTAAAGCTTCCCTGCTTCTTGGACACTCTAAAAACCTCACTATATGAGCTCTAGAATGGCATTTGCTTTAGTCACATCCCTGAAAGTGACTTGTACTCAAACAATGAGCATTTGGTCCTTTTTGATAGTCTGTTGGCTGTGATGCATTGGTTTTGAAATACTTCCCTTTTCCATCGTCATGCTACAACGTCATGTAGCAATTCTAAGGGAATAAAATAAAAGTTTCTGCTGGTGGTGGCGGTGGTGATTGTCACTTTTGATCAGTGGCAAGCCCTAAATGTACAGACAGTATTGATGGAAAGAGATCTTCCATTCTCAGAAGAGGTATTGGAGAATTTGAGTGTAAGGTCTGTTGGCTTTTGGACAGCACAATTGAGCTCAAGTCTTGTGCAAACAGGTTGATGTGGTTTTCTTCACAACCATAAAATACTGTCTTATCCACAAACTATTCACAAATCAATCCTGTTACAAAAATCGCAAAAAAGGGATTCTTTTTTTCCTGTGCAGACACTTTAACTCTCAGATGATTCTAAATATGAGACATTTTGAAAAGTGGTAGGTAAGAACAATTTGCCATCTTCTGTCTTTTAGAGGATCCCTTCCATCATTAGAGAGACATGCATATTGTCATCAGTCAAGTGTGTGTGTGTGTTCTAAAGGGTCAGGAAATGGTATATTTATTGTGTGTGTAAAGTGAGGGAGAAACAAGACTGGACAATGAATCATCATGAATATAAAGACTAAAAATGAAAGAGGGGATAAAATCATATCAGCAACAGGTATAAGGCTATCACTCACAAAGAATTTGGCATGAGGCAGAGAAACTTCTTGAGAAGTTCATGAGGTCTGCTGTACGTGTCAGCTAGTCAACAGTGAGACCCTAGGGTGTTACAATTAGGTGAGGAGACCATATTCATTAGGCAGTGTGGTGCAGTAGAGTGCTGTGTTTGAAGTTG
Source organism: Formicarius rufipectus (assembly GCA_013399695.1). Taxonomy (NCBI): domain Eukaryota; kingdom Metazoa; phylum Chordata; class Aves; order Passeriformes; family Formicariidae; genus Formicarius; species Formicarius rufipectus. Next base: position 195,325 of record VXAU01002667.1, on the reverse strand, counting down.
TAAAACACTTGCTTGATAACCTTTTCTTCTTTTTTCCGCAGTGAGGAAGTATGTAAACGAGGATTCACTGTCATTGTAGATATGCGTGGGTCAAAATGGGACTCCATAAAGCCTCTGCTGAAGATTTTACAGGAATCCTTTCCATGTTGTATTCATGTTGCACTGATAATCAAGCCAGACAATTTCTGGCAGAAACAGAGGACTAACTTTGGCAGCTCTAAGTTTGAGTTTGAGGTAATTTTCCCTATGGGACCTAAATTTGTTTATTTCATGGTTTTAAGTGCTTGCTAATGTTCAGCACCTTGAAAACTCTCTTATAAACTATATTCTGCATGAAAGGAAGGGTACTTTAGGCCAGTGGTGCCGGAACGAATGTCATTTTCTTCTCTTTCTTTCTGCTTCCTAGACTAGGTAGTTGTGCCCGTTATTTTTATTCTTTCTCTGAGTCCAGGAAAGATAAAATTGGGGTTTTACCCCTACTGGTAAAAAGGTTAGGTTTCATATGTGTTTTCTTGATCTGCATTAAGGTAATTTTGATATCTCCAACATCCAGAGGAAAGCAGTTGACTGAACCTTGCTGTCTCCTCCACCTGCTTTGCAATACACAATTGAAACCGTAGTCAAAAGAGTGGTTGCTGTTTTCTTCTGAAGTGTAGTGAGATAAGAAAGTAATAAAATATGTCTCTAATTTGGGAAAATACCTGCAAGGCCTTCTGTCTTCTGCTGGTCAGAATTGATACTTGAAATGTGTGACAAAAGTCATCATGTGGACTTTGTGAGCAAAATCAACTCTTAGAAAAGCAAGAACTTGAAAGGAACTTAATCTGAAATTTCAGTAACGGCATTTTTTTATTTCCACTTTTATTTTCTAGACAAATATGGTGTCTCTGGAAGGCCTTACCAAAGTAGTTGATCCTTCTCAGCTAACGCCGGAATTTGATGGCTGTTTGGAGTACAACCATGAGGAGTGGATAGAAATCAGAGTTGCCTTTGAGGACTACATTAGCAATGCAACCCATATGCTGTCCAGACTGGAGGAACTGCAAGATATCTTGTCAAAAAAGGAAATGCCTCAGGACCTGGAAGGTGCTCGCAATATGATTGAGGAGCATTCACAGTTGAAAAAGAAAGTCATTAAGGCCCCTATCGAGGACCTTGATGTGGAAGGACAAAAGCTGCTCCAGCGGATACAGAGCAGTGATAGCTTTCCCAAAAAGAACTCTGGGTCAGGGAATGCAGACTTACAGAACCTTTTACCCAAAGTATCCACCATGCTGGACAGGCTGCACTCAACACGGCAGCATCTGCATCAGATGTGGCATGTGCGGAAATTGAAATTGGACCAATGTTTTCAGCTCAGGCTGTTTGAGCAGGATGCTGAAAAGGTAAGGGATGGAACAGGGGAATATATGTGGCTGGTGCTTGATGAACTCGAAAGAAGTACCAAGGGTAACTGCAAGTAGTCAGTAATGTCTTTAGAGTTAATCACTAGCCTTTTAATGAGAAATAAGGGATGCCTTGATTGAGATGCACTAAGAATCTTTTAGAGTAAAGAGTGTGGGATAGTACTTCAAAGCTGTGAAGCACACAGGTTGTGTAGAAAATTTTAAGTGCAACTGACTTTAAAGCTTTTGTTTTGTTCAGTGCTTTGTCCAAACAAATGCTTTTACATACATCAAGTGAAGATGAATGCTGTATACTTCATAAATACAGATGACTAAGGAATACACTAGTCTTCCTTAGAGTGATCTTTGCACACTGAGTGACAGGCAGTTGACAAAGTCTGAAGAGGCTGACATGGGGAACTGCTTCATTGATGCAGGGTTTAAAGTCCCAGGCTAAAATCTGATGTATCTTTTCTGACAGTGCATATGTCATTAATAGGGAACTGAGTGATTTTGAAATGTTTCAGGCTAGCCAGTCCCTTCACATGAGAAAACCTTTGATTGTCATGGAATTTGAAGAGGAGGTATGGCAGGCAGTTCTCTTAGATGAGCTCAAATAAGATCTGTTTTCATATGGAATTGTTTTGCAATCACTTGTTGTTGACTTGTTACCATGGAACAAATAGCTTTAAGGAAGGGTGGGGAAGTTTTTCTCCAGGAGAAGTTGTAATTGGACTCTGCGATCAAGTGGTCAGGATGGTCTTTGTCAGAATTCTTGAAGTATTCAGATTTATAAAAGTATTTTATGTAAGATTCCCTGAACTGAATGAGACCATAGATCTTTGTTAAACCAGTATCCTGCTCTCCAGCAGTGGGCATAAGCAGATGCATAAGGAAGAGTAAAAGCAGAGCAAACATACATAAAACTTCTTCCTCCTTCTTCATTTGTTTTTTTTTCACCCAGTCTTTCCTGTACCTTCATCATATGAGCTCTCAGACTTCCATTACAAAGCTCTAGTATTTTGTGCTGTGTTTTAAAAAAGAAATGATTTTTTTAAAGTAGCATTTAAAGCAAGTGTTTACTGAATGGATATACCTGAAAGTAGTAGGGACATGTAAAGAGTTGAAAAATAGATAAAATTATTAATTATGACATTATTTAGAAAATACTAAGCTGTTGGTCTAGTGTTGCTCTTTCAGGCCCGAATGCTTTTTATCAGCCTTTCAGCTGCTTCTTTAGAGCATTAAGTATTTTGCATTACAGCGTATCTTTCACTACCATGTGAACACCAACAAAATGTATTTAGTTCATTTACTCATCTTTTACCAAGTTGCTTACATAACTTGGGCTTTAAGAAACTTCTTGTGAAATACTTGAGCCTATGGGATTAACCTCTGTCTTGCCATGTGGTTGCATAAGCTCCTATCTGAGTTTTCTAGGTTTCTGATTGCCAGAATAAGTCTATAGTAAATTAACACATCTCTCTTTCATAAGGGAAATTTAGGCACCTCAAAATGAGGTTGACATGAGCTAGCATACCTGAAACTTTATTCCCTCATCAGCCAGTTAAAAAAAAAAAAAAAAAAAGAAGAAGGTTTGTGTAGTATTCCATCTCACTTTTGGATTAAGACCTTTGCCTTAATCTACTTGCAGCCCTTATTTTACTTCTTGTGTCAGATTATATTTTATAGCTCATGGCTTATTTATCAATGCATGTCTATGTGTTTTATTTAAATGTGGGAAAGGATGGGAGCTTTGTTGGAAAGATAAAGGGCATTGCATGGGGAGAAATTAACATGTTCCTTTTGGAGGACTTCCTCAGCTCTGTGCAAGAAATCTGGGCTGGTCCAGGAGAGGAGAAGGCAAAAAAGGAGTGAGTTGGAAGGGAATCTGATTAGAATTTCCCTGTAGGTGTCTGAAGGCAGCAAATTCAGATGACCTAGAGAAAGGGGATCATGAGCAGGACCAGGCTCTATTTTGAATAATGTTCTAACATATCTTCACTGTGTTCTAGATAAGAAACTGAAAATTTTAGGAGTATGTGATCAGCTGTCTCAGTTGTCTGAGCTCTTAGAAGATTGATTTGCAGTCCTTACATCTTGCGGTCTGCTTATAATTTGGTTCATGATGGACCTGGGACGAATACTGGAATTGATTATTTTAGCCAGCTTATTTTGAAAGAAATTTGAACAAGTATTTACTGCTCATTACTACTGTTTTTAACTTGAATAATCTTTTTCAGCTTATCCAGGGAATATGTGTTTTTTTGCTGAGGTACAGCAAAGATTTCAAGACCATTGTGGGTGGGTGGGGTGCTGAACTGAACTTGGTCTTTGAAAACTCTGTCTTGAAGTGCCACTGTTAACATACCTATGTACCTCCACTGAGGCCATTGCCAGATAAAGGTTTTCCTGAAAACTGAGTATTAAAATATCCCTTTTTTCTCTTTGAAAACAAATGTATTTAAAGGTTCTTAAGCATCTCTGGAAGAAGGTAATGTGTAATTCTGTGCTCAAGTATACTTTTATTAATTCATCTAGAAATAGAATAGTTGTTTTGTGATCTTCTGTAAAGTTACAAACTAAAAATATTAAACTTGCTACTGAAGTACTTGATCAGCAAGAATGAATTTATATTTAATTTCCATGAGTTGCCGTTTTCATTTAAATTGCTAAGATGCTGACGTCAAGAAGTGCTGACAGTAGGGAACGTCTAAGCTTGGCAGCTCAGGGCTGTGCTCCAAGTCTGTTTGTTTACTATGACTACTTTGTAATAATGAAGTTTGTGATTATGACTTTGCTGTAGCTGGTTGAGATAAACAACTGTGGTAAAGCTAACAGTAACAGCCACAGCTGTTTGATCCAAGAAGACAATTTTCAACAATTATTGGGTTAAAATCACATAATTATTAGAATGGAAAGAGCATTAGTGTTAATTTTTATAACCTTAGACACTGTCTTCTGTGTTCAGAGACTTCTTACATTACTTCTCTGTAATTTCTGCCATAAGAAATGGTTGAACTTTTTTTCTTTCCTTGATATTTTCATGTAGATGTTTGACTGGATCACACACAACAAAGGTCTGTTTCTGAACAGCTACACAGAGATTGGAACCAGTCACCCCCATGCGATGGAGCTTCAGACACAGCACAATCACTTTGCCATGAACTGTATGGTAAGAACAGGCCTCCCTTCACCACACGGTCAGACATGTTATCTATTTGTTCTGTGTTAAGGTAGAATTCGTAAGTTGTAGACATAAATTGTTCCTTCTTTACAAGTAGTGCAAATTTGTATTGGAGCAGGGAAATTACAAACAAGGCAAGTACAGAGGTACTGTAATCAAGCAACAAAACTGTTTTGACAATTGGCTGCATTCAACCCAACCACAGCAGTTCCCAAATATAAGCATCCTACCTTCTAGAACCTGGGATGTGTGTTTGAATAGTGCTTTGGATCTTGTAGGAAATTTCAGACTCATGTGTAGTATGTATTTTAGCTCTCCATTTTGAAAGAAATAGCTCTCAGGGTCTTCTAAATAGATTGTGAATTCAGACAAAAAGTTCTGAGGAGTAACTGAGCCTGGTATAATAATTTTCCATGTGTTTAAGAAGACACTTCCCTTTTCTGGCACAGTAGAATGGAGCTAAAACAAACAATTTTTGGATCAAGTATCATCTTATGACAAGCTATCAGTAGACTGCAATTAAAAATTTGGATTTTGACTGGCAGTGAGTGAAAGCTGTTTGTTTTCAGTTTCATGAACTCCTGTTTGAACATGGGGACAAAATTCTCAAGTACATTTAGGTCCTTTACACTGGGAGCATTGGAGATATTTAAATAACCTCGGGAGTCTGGGCATAAATCCAGTTCCTGTCTGTCAGATCAATGAAGGAAGAACACTACCAGTCTTGTTAGAAATGAACATTCTTGGCAGTCCAAGGATGGGAATTGAATTACAGTATGGTTGAAACAATCAACTCTCGCAAGAGGGTCTTTTTGTAGGACAGGACTACTAATTGCAGAGAGTGGTAAAGTAAACTTACCTAGGTTATGTGTCTTGCTGAAGTCACAGAAGGACTAGTAAGGCAGCTCTTGTGTGTAGTATAGCTGGAGTTAAGGCAATGGAAGACACCACTAGAGGAGGTACATTTTCTTATTTAGCAACTCAGCTATGTTTGCAAAAGTTTAAAAAAATGAAAATCAATAAGTACTTTTTGAAAAGAGTAAAGCAAATGCTGGGAAACTTTGTAATTGAGTTATGGAACATTATGTAACATCATATATGGATGTAACTTTGACCATTAGGTTTGGTTCATGGCATGGGGAATAGCTCCCTTATGGAATGCCTTGTTGTTGGTCCTCATTGCTCTGCGTATGAAATAGACCAGAAACAAACTCACAGGACAACAGTAGGTGTCATTGACACAAGATGACTTTTGGAACTTAGCAATTTTGAATGGCCTTCCAGGTAATTCTTAGGCCTGTACTCAATTCTTCGTCTGTCAGCCTGTCCTGATATTAGTCACTGTTGTCCTCTTTCCTTCAAATGGTTTGACTTTTTTTATTTTTTCCCCTCTTCTTTTTTACTGTTCAGGTGCTATCCAACAGTAGGAAGCGCATGAGCTATGCAGCATAATCCTTCCTGCTCTGTGTTTGCTGTTAATCTCTCTTTTGCCTGTAGTTGTAAAATGCATTAATTACAGGGGACGTTTTCTCAGCCTGCAAAGTGATTTCTTAAAGAGTACAAGGAGCAGCTTAAATTTGGGACAAATTGAAATATCCAAACATTCAAAAGGGGAAAAACAAGTTGCATTTTGTTTTGTGTTTCTGTAGCATAGTCTCCTCCAAAAGGGGTTCTTTGGCACAGAATAGGAACATACAGATTCAAAATGGTCAGTCGCTGGTTTTGATTTAAGCAGCATTCAGATTTTCTGGATTTTATTTGGTTAAATATCAAAAGCCTTTCATATAGATTAAGGGCAAAGTTAAAACTGAATGGGACATAAAAAAATGACATGAAGTGATTTTATTTTGACAAGCCTATTTTTCATTGGCTTTTAACTGGAAAAATGTCAAGCAGTCATAACTCATGCAAGCAAGATGTTTAGGTTCTCCCTGACCACTCTCCACAAATGCTCTGTGCTTAACAACCTATTTGTTCACTGTTCCTGTCAGTGTAACTCTTCAGTAATCAAAGGTGATTCCTGGTCTCTTATGTGAATGCTCTAACACTAGAAGTGGAATTTAACTTTTAACCCATCTGCAACTATGCAAAATTATTCAATTAGATGAAGTAGAGGAAGGAAACCAAGTATATATATAAGCTTTATTTAGTGTAGGAGATTATGAATGCTTTTCGTTGTGCTCTAATTGGACCTTAATAGAGCTTGTTTTCTAGGTAGTTTTCTTAGGCTCACTCTGGGTGGGGAGGTGCTGTTCAAATGATAAATGCTGCTCAAGCAGCTAAATGCAACCTCTTGCACTTGCTCATGGCATAGCTCTGATGTTGCATCTGCTTTTCCCAACACATTGTAGTTGCTGCAGGGCACATGCTCCCTTCCACATTAGGTGCTATCCTCTGTCGATAGCTGGGTCTTTCATCATCCCTTCCTTCCCAAGTAGCAGCGTGGTTTTGTAAGAGTTGCAGGAGGGCAACTTCTGCAGCTGCTTATGCCAAACTCAGCTGAGAAAGAGTGATGTCCTTTGGTGAGGTGCCAAAACTTTGATTTGGTCTTCCAGTTTGAAATGAGCCACCTGGATGCAAACCATTGTGAAAGCAACTTAGTTCCTGTCATGAACAGGAGTTGGTTACATCAAGGACAAAGAAGTTTTGTAGGTGGTTTTTTTTTTTTCCTTGCAATGGCTTTCTGCCATTTTTAGAATCTGATTTTCGGTATTAACACAAAGTAGTTGAAGGTGTAAATTGAATGTTGTAAAACAAAAAGGTAAAGAATATATCCGAGGAGGAGATTTTAACTTTACTTTCAGCAGTTTCATTAGCAAGCGATACATCCAGGAATCTTTTGTATTTAGCATGTGATAGGCTCATGTGATTGCACTTCATGGTAACAGGAACAAGTTCATGGAAATCTTAAGCTTAATACATAAACTGGTTCTCATTGTGATGAATCCATCCCAGAGCAAAGCTGGACAGGTGTAGAGCTGTGCATTGATGGTGGACATATGCTTGGTTACCACTGCTTAACACACAGGTTGATGTGACTAAAGGATCTGCTGGTTGAAGGATAGTTCACATGTACAGCTGTAGATATGTGACATCCTGTTAATGAATTGGAGAGGCTATGCACTGGTAAATGTCAAATCCGTGTCTTTGTATGGCAGGTGTAGATCCCATGTTCCATAACTGTGGGAAAAAGAAACTCAATGATTCTGTTCTCCAAAGATGAGGATGGATTTTCAGTACGATTTAAGACCTTCTTTCAACAACAGTAAATGTCTGTTGTCAAGTCCTGAGATTTATTTGAGTTAAGCAATACTCAGTTTCAGCTTGACGTTCCTCTTTGGGTGACTAAACCAATGCTTCACTTCTCAAAACAAGTTTTTAGTACCTTTTAAGGGAGAGACTTTCAACTAAGGCATAATAGGAGTTGCAAGTACAAAATTTATGTGTTGAGTTTTGGAACTGCAAAAATAAAGTACCTAGGATTATATGGTTAGTCAGTCTTGCATGTGAGACTGAGAAAGACTGATTCTGTGTCTGTCCACTCTTTTTCCTGACATTTTCTATACGTCTGCTGGTACACAAGGGAAGCAAGAAGTCATGTGAAGTATGTGTGAGGAGGAGCATGTTATCTACTTGAATGTTTTCTACTCTTGTTGTTAGACAAAATGGCCTTGCTTTCATTACATTTTATCTGTGCCCTGCAGTGCACGAGGGGAGGTTAAAATGCTTGGAAAGTGATGTTAGGCAAAATGAAACTTTGGAGAAAAATGACACGATAGTATTAAAGGATGTGCTATGTCTTCTTGTCTCGGTGTTGATAGGACCATCAGTAGAAGTTAAGTTTATTAACCATAATCCAGAAAGTCCAGTGTACATTTTAAGTGTATTGGTAAGTTGATTAATGCACTCAGAGCAGACTGTTTGCTTGCACTAAGCTACTTTATCAAGGTAATAATCAAATATTGAATGTTATCCAGAAAGAGATTGTCAGAGATAAGCGCTGCTGAGAGTTTTGGGATATTAAAATAAACATATAAACACAGCAGTTGAATATCACTCGGTTTACAGCACTAATAGTTGCAAAGATGACCTGCTTGGCTTGCTCGAATCCAGCCACAGGGACTGGTACCAAAGATGACATGGAGAAGGTTAGGTGAGGTAAAATCACCTTAGCTGACAGCTAGTGTGACTTTTTCATCTTCCTTTATACTACTGATACATTTTACTCATGAGATTATTTTTAAATATGTATTTTTGTAACCATACAGATTTTTCACTTGAGATAGAATTAAGCATCCTGTGAATTCTATAACTGCACTTAGTCCTCTTGGATTTCATCAAATGAGAGCAAGACCACAAGTTGTGAGTTGGGCATTCTTTTTCAGATTGCTTTGAAATGCAGATTTTCACAAAAGCCTTTGTTGTAGCATGGTCAACATGAGTAAGCTATCTCTTCGTCCTTGGCCAGGACGTATCTGTTTTGTGGGATTTGGTGAGTTTTACTGAGGGGGAGGTTAATTTCCTCTTTTTCCTCTTTTTTTTTAAACTAAGCTATTGTTTAGGCAGTACATGCAGTGAAACAAGTAAATGACAGTTAAAATGATTAAATCCATCAACTGTCCAACAAACTAACATCCCTAATAGGCAAGATAAAGACTCTAGAAAGGCATGGTGCAGCACAATAGGTGAAATGTATTCAGACAAGTTTTTGGTAATTGTTGGTAACCATAGTCAAACCATGTATTTGTGGTGTTGCTGGTGTTCAGGGAATGCACGGCTGTGGATCCCAGTCAGATTGGGAGGATGTACTTTGAGTGCACATCCCTAAGAGAATCTTTCTGGTGCCAGAGAAGCTAATGCTTAGACACAGTGTCTGGATGTCACCAACCCAAGAACAGACTAAAAAGGTAAAATGAGTTCAGGCTATTTTCAGGCTCTGAGAAACCGTCCAAAGTCAACAAGATGAAATAGAACAGACTAGGTATGCAACCCTTAGGAAAGAAGCAGCAAATAAACAGATTTTAAAAAGCAGTCAGCTACTGAGGTGTTACTACAGCAACAAGTATGTTCATGTCAATGAATCACAAACTGAAGGAACAGTGGTGTTACTGAAAGGCAGCAAATCTTACTTCACTTTTGGTACTTACTGGGAGTGCTGAGCTGAACATTTGTAAAGATATTACTCTGATTCAGTTGGTCCTGTTAGAGTACTAGGCCTGGTTTAGAGCCCTATACTTAATATAATGGGAAACATCTGCATGAAAATGATGTGACTGTAAGGAGATATTGAAGGCCTGGGCATTTACTGTGAGTAAGTGAAAAGTAAAGGTGGAAAGAAGGAAATGTTGGTGTTTGACTTGAAGTAAGATTCCTCAGGTCCACCATGAAAAATGTAGGAAAGAGAGAAGGTAAGAGTGAAATGGTATTTCACTTGTTCCAGTACTGATAGCCATGGTTAAGTAGTTACCTGAAAATATTTAGAGGATTCTTGTAGTTGAAGGACAGGTTAAACACTTTCCTTAATTGTAGTCTTCATGTTGCTGAGTTTATATTTTTTGAGGGAATAGATCAGGTTATACCTTTAGTTGTTCTGCATCCCTCATTGTTAAAGTTTGGATTCCCAAATGAAAGTTTTACTGTTGCTTCAAGAATGAGACTAGAAGAGATGTAATCGTTAAGGCAGGTGTTAATTTATATATTAATGCTGCACCATGTTTTGACAGCCCTTTGTGTGTGAAGTGGTAGATGATTTGAAAATTCCATTTCTCAATAATTTCCATCACAGTCAAATAGTTCAAACTCACTGCAGTCTTTATAGAGATCCCAGTTACGATTCTTATGGACCATGTCACTGAGATTATGATGTTTAAAACTGAAGGCTGGGTAGTTTTGTTTCAGAAAACTACTGTTTGAAATCCTGGAGTTAAAGATTTTCTAAATGGATCTAGGAAAATCAGGAAATAAAACAGAACCTTAGGGTCACCTGCTGGCTTTATTTTGTATTGAGTGTGATAGAAATTCAGTTAAGCTGGTAAGATGTCACCTGTGTTTTTCACCCTGTATACTTGCCCTTCAGGCATGCACCAAAGAATGACAGAGTGCACTACAGCTACTAATCTGGGTTGCATGCTGAGCAATACTTTTTTTTATATGTATATTCCCTTTAGAGAATAATTCTGCAATGAAGAACTTTCCAAATATTGTAAGGTGTCTTTTCAGCTTCTGGCTAAAGAGCACTTTGTGAGAAAATAATCATACTAAGTACATTTGTGTCCTCACTAAACACACTGTAGTGTAGCAACTTGCATTGTTCCCTTTTTATCATTGTGACAATAGTCATGTGTGTAACACAATGGAAAAATCACAGAATATGCTGAGTTGGAAGGAACCCACAAGAATCATCAAGACCAACCCTTTGCCCTGCATGGGACCATTCCCAGGAGTCATGCCATGTGCCTGAGAGTATCATCCAGGCGCTTCTTGAACTCTGTCAGGCTTGATGCTGTGACTTTTCTGGGGAGCTACTGCCCTGAGGAGCCTGTTTCAGTGCTCAATCACCCTCTGGGTGAAGAACCTTTTTCTAATATCCAACCTAAACCTCCCATGGCACAACCTCAGGCCATTCCCTCAGGTCCTGTCACTGGTCGCCACAGAGAAGAGATCAAGAAATGTAGTATCATTTTAGCCTTTCACTCTTGAGACAGTTGATACACATTTAGAAGCTGCAGGCACTTCATGCAGATTCATATAATTTAAATAGGATTACTAAATTAGCCTTTAGGAGTTATTACCTCATAGTTGTTGCTTCCTTAACTAAAACCAGGATGTAGATCCATATGATGAATATCCTGTCATTCCCTGGGGAATGTGCAGCAGCTTACTTCTGACAGCGTTTCTCATCTCTCAAGCAGTGTGCAAAATATGTGGTTATCATATAATAATGACAGTGGACCTGCCTGTCCTTATAGAAAATTGAACAAAATTTGTTAACCTTGAAGGAGCATTTAAAGACAGTCTAACTGTAGTGAGTTGCTATTGGAGATTTTTTTTCCTCCTTAAATAAATCTGTCTCTTTTGGGTCATTGCATTCTGAAATATTGACTCTTAAACCTTTAGTAGATATATCACATAGTGAGGGAAAAGGTTTAGATGATTTTAAGTTGTTTTTTGGTTGCTCTTTTTTGAGGGAAGAGGTGTGGTGTACGTAGCTTGCAAAGTGTTCAGCTGTCAGCATGTTAACTCATACTGCTACAGAGGAGGTATTATTCCAGACTCGTATTTATGCTACATACAGTTAAATAGGCCTAAATGCTCTCCAGTCTTTTAAAATTTGTTAGAAATAGCAGATTTATGTTCTTCCAATTGCTCATCTCTACTTAAAAGGAGAGCAGAGATGTATGGAATAACCTAAAAGGTGATATTGCGCAGAAAAGAACAGCCAACATGACACTGCTATGCCCACTTTATTAGGTGGACCAGCTGAGATGTAGGCTGTGTCAGTTATGCTGCATACATATGGATACACAGTTTACAAGTAAGGGACCTGTGCTACTTGCCACTCAGATGAGTCTGGACAATGAAGCCTGACAGAACTGCAGCACTTGCTCCTGCTGGTCAGTGTCAAGCTCTGGGCAGTGGCTGGATGCCAACAGGTAGTGGTTCCACCTGAGATGCTCAGCGTCTCCGTGGTGGGACTTAGATGATCTCCAACCTCAACAATCCTATGATTCCAAGAACTTCATTCTAGATGCATGCGAGTCTGCCTAGTTGAAAGAAAGGTCAACTCAGTATTATATACATGAAACTCCGTAAAGGACTGCTCAGAAACCTTTTGATGGGGAAGTTGTTCTTGTTTTTGGCTTTGCAGGAATCAGAAACTCTTGCTTGAAAATTAGAGTGAGTAATGCTAGTATGCTAGAGAATGCTTCTGATCTTGGACCTTATTTGTCTGATTTTCAGTGCTAACTCTGAGACAGTGTAGTGGCATGAAAGTAAAATCTAGAATTGTGTAACTCCTTAGAACTCATAGTTCTTTATTTTATTACCTTACAACTGACTTTTGGAAGTTGATGTAAAGGTTTGTACAGTGATGTCCCACAGATACTGTGGATAGATCAAGTGCTTATTAATTATACTTCAGTTCTCCTACATTGTGTGTGTCTGAATGTCTTGTTGACTTGCATGTCCGTAAAGATTTTTATTGAAGTTGTTGTGAAACATGGTTAATTCTTCCTCTTCACTGTAATAATGTCTCTTCAAATAATATGAATTTGTTTAAGCTGACTGTTAATGTGACTTCTAGACTGATTATTTTAAGTCATCCTTCTCACTTGTTACATTATACACCTAGATTCCAAAGTTTGACATGTACAAACTTGGCAAATAAAACCAATCTATTAAGCAGTACTGTAATAAAGTACACTTTTTTTAGAAGTACACCTCTCTATTTAAGTAGTCTGCTAACTTCCACTCATCTTCCTCTCCTTCTTCTCCACAGAATGTGTATGTAAACATAAGCCGCATCATGTCAGTAGCAAATCGCCTGATGGAGTCTGGCCATTATGCTTCACAGCAAATCAAACAGATTGCTAGTCAGTTGGAGCAGGAGTGGAAGGCATTTGCTGCAGCCTTGGATGAACGTAGCACATTATTGGATATGTCCTCCATCTTCCATCAGAAGGCTGAACAGGTTAGTGAGTGGGGAGGCTATCAACAGAAGTTTATGTGCTGGAATGGTTAGTTGTGCTGTTTGCTCTTGATTGGGACAAAAGTACAAGAAGGTGACTGAAAAGGTTGGCAACAAAGCCAGAACATTTATTTCTGCCGATTTCAGCTGATAATCAAACAAGAACTTGTTCTCAGTTTAGCCTACTGCCCTTAAATTCTCCACAAAGTGCTTTGCCCATATCAATGCAATATGAAGCAACCAAAATAGCTCTATGAATCAAAATGAACTGAAAAGCTTAACTATATGAAGTTGTGATATAATGCCTTTACTACATCTTGAAATTGTAACTTGCTTTGTTGTCCTCACCACTCCACCCTAATCAGTCCTTGAGTGTCAAGATTTAACTCTGAGGAATTGCTTATAGAAAACTAAGTTGAACTGACCTGAAAGTTGAGAAGTTAATTAACTGTATGAATCTAAAATTGTGGTGGATGATGTTTACTTAGTATTCCATAAGAGAGTCCTCCTGTATTAAAAGAAAAATTTAGCTTTAGGCCTATACCAATTATTTTAATTAAGTCATTAACTGTGTGTAACTGCCAGAAAGAAGTATATGTAGGGGAAATAGGAATAAATATCCCCAAGTTAATAGTCTTAATGGTGAAAGCATGTTTTGCCCTCAGGGGAATTCAGTTCTGAAGGAGTTGCTGTGTCTGCGCGGTTGAGTCACCCGTTGATATTATACACTGTCTGCTCGGTACATCCCTGGTGTATTTGGGGAGCAGAGGTTCTTGGATGCTTGTGGCTGATTGAAGCTCTGATGTGCTGTATGTAGATACTTTCCATTTGCCTTGCTAAATTATATCCAATAAATAGCCTCATGTCTGATATAACTTTTCATTTGGAGTCAGTGAATGAAGCACTTGGGAGTTGAAAACTTCAGAAACAGAGAGGCAGTGCAGTTTATTTTAAGAAGTTTTTCCCTGATTTCTACTACACAGATCTTTAATTTCATAAATATATAGGCATAACTATGAATGTATCAAGATGCAAATACAGATTTGCTTTTTATTATGTTAGTGGTAACATTGCTTTAATATCCTTAGACTAAGGTAAAGCATATAAACTGATGCCACTATAATAAGTACTTTTAGCAGGTTTTACAGCAAAACCATGTGAAAATGAGACAGCGGAATTGTTTTCTGGTAGAAAAGTCACCAATGGGTTGAAGCATGTGATAGACACGGTGTGGTACCTTACCAATATCTTGTAATTACTTGGGTCATTCAGGTTTACGTTTAAGCTCTATCAGCTATACATGTAGGAGAAAGGTGAATAAAATGTTAACAGATAGGTATACCCTGACTCAAATGCTTTCCTTTTTCATTAGAAGATTTTTTTTAAAAATTATGCTCATCAGAAGTCGGAAGACTAAATTCTGTGTGATTGTGTGATGGGTAAGTGTAGTAAGGGTTGGTGTTACCTTCTTTACCACTAAATATAAGTGTAAACAACAGGAAAGATAAAAATGAGCGAAAATAGTGCAGCATCTGCTGGGATTAATTTACTTTTAATTGCTCCTTCTGTGGTTTTCATTTTATGATTAACTGTGATGGATTGTCCTAGTTGTTTGTAAGATACCTGGCTGTGATACATTAGCTGTTTCATTAAGAGTGGAGAGTGAGTTCAGGGTTTGGAATGCGAGGAATGACCCCTTTAGAGACTGGTGATGCTTGACCTACATAGAAAGATAAAAAGTAAGCAGCCCAAGAAATGGCACACCCTTCTTGAATGCATGTGTTCTCTTGCAAGTGATAGGTAACTCTTGCTGTCTACTGTCAGACACAGTGAAGATTGCACCCAGCTTTCAGTGCCTGCTGACTGGTGCCAGAGATACAACTCTGTGGTCCCACGTGAAGCCTCTGTTGGTGTTCAGTGCTTAACATTAGACACCTGGCCCTTGGTGAAATGAGAATCAAATAAGTATCTTAGAGCTGATTATTCTATCACCCTTCTGCCCAGCTTTGAAACCATAGTAGAGTACCAGAAATTATTTGTGAATGGCTTTTTCCTCAAAAAACTGCATGTGCTCCTAGAATTAAGATACATATGATGAGACAAATAGCTTGATCTCTTTAAGATTTTTGAGTCCTGAACTTGACATGAATAGAGGACAAATTTATAGACATCACATGCTTGGCTGTACTAGATTTAACAGCTATGAAAACTCCTACAAAAACAGGTTCTTTCCTAGCATAACTGGGTTATAAAATTCATGCCCCCTAGCTGTGAAAACCAAGTCTGCAGAATTTCTACAATGCATATATGTATGGCAGTTTCTTGCCTTTCAAGATGGCTTAAACTTCAGCGATAACTTAAATTGTCTACAGAAGAGATTTCTCTTGCAGTATCTTCCATTTCCCCTGAAAGGCTTGTCTTGAGCAGTTATGCTGATGTAGCTGTGTGCTCAAAGTTCAGCATTAGTCCTAAGAGACCCCCTCTAAAGTTGTAAATCCCTTACACACTTGCTGCTGTAGTAACTTTGCCAGATGGGTTAAGTGCTTCTCTGCGTGTTGAAGTTAGGGCTCTGGGGACTGAGGTGTGAGTTTGCTGTGCCCTGACACTGCCTTGCCTCCTTGGTAACCTCTTTCCAGCAAAAGACAGCTATGGAGTGTTTCAGTGAATGGTTCACCAGTAATTCTTTGTGTGTGTATGTGCAAAGTAACATGGTTTTCTCTGAAGTTTAAAATTGGTGTGGTGATTAAACCTTAATGATAGCATGAGTATCTACACAGGGTTCTGATGGGTAAACACTGAGGGTCTGAACTTGAAAGTTGTAGTGTGTTTTATCTTTCTGTGAAGACAAGACCTTAATTTGCTTTCATGCTTCTGAAATGATAGGTGCAGGGTGAAGTAAACTTTTTCTTAGCTGCAAAGTCAAGAAAACTTGAAGCATCCATATTGCCAGCATACAAATAAGCCTGCCTGTCTCTGAACAGCTCAAAGAGTTTTAGGTACCTAAAAGCACAAGTATAGTCAGACTTTAATACTACTTTCTATTCTGATACAAAGTTGTTAATTTCAGACACAAATACCATAAATATTTTTCAGTGTATGTTGCACAGATGCCTGTCCTTTTGTACATTACCAGCAAGTATGTACTTACTGGTAGAACCTAAAATCAAGAAGAATGTTTTTCCTCTGTTGCAGTACATGAGCAATGTAGACTCGTGGTGTAAAGCCTGTGGTGAGGTGGAGCTTCCCTCTGAACTGCAAGACTTAGAAGATGCTATCCATCATCATCAAGGGATATATGAGCATATTACCTTGGCTTACTCTGAGGTAAGTGTCATGTTTGTTGCCTCAGGTAGCATTGTGGCATGGTAAGTTTGGATCATTGATTGGATTAGTGTGTTAATTGGAAATTCAAGTGCCAGTCTTGCTTTTAAATTTAGTATACTGGATTTTGGTACTATTGTTCAAAAATGAAGTGTTGAGTCTTCCCCTTAATATTCTAAAAGGAATTTAAAAGGCAAGGTGGAACCATGTGTGGTAGAAACAACCTATGCAACATACTGAATATGTTTTAATTTCCATTCACGTATTGCTACCTTTCAATAGCAGTCTGAAACCATTGTCTAAGCACTTATTTGAAGGGAAGTTAGCTGGGTATTCTGTGGGAAAGTATTCTGTTGGCTTGAATTGCTCTAAGTGTGTTTTGTTGAAAATCCATCGCTGAAATTGCCTCACAGAAAAGGCTTAAGCATCAAGGGATGCCCCTCGACAAACCAGAAGGTAATACATTTGGTTTCATCAACCTCAAAGACACATAAATGAACCAGTTTGCCTAGGTAGTCAGCATTTGTAAGACTAGTATATCTGATGCTTCTGCTCTAATCTTGGATTCACCACACAAATTATAATATTTGTCAGTATTTCTAATAATTGTATTTGCAACTTAAGATAAAATGCTTATTCTGAAGGTGGCCTAGAAAGCAATGACTATCTGTATATTTGTCTTCAAGTTTTGAGTTTACTCTTTGTGAAAAGAGAAAGTTTACTTAGCTGAAGTTAGAAATCAAGTGGCTATTCACTTCACTATTAGCTAACATGTATTTTCTTCATTTTGTGCTTTAGTTTTGTGCTCTGTTTCTTTTGCTAGGTTGTTCTCACCATGGGGTAAAATTCTTTTTGCTGTTAAATTGGACTGTTGTTAGTCTGGTCTAAATACAGCAGTTTCTGTACTCATTACGCATTTGATGAAATCTTGTTAAAAAGGATCAGGGACACAAGATAGCTTAGGCCACAGCTTGCACTTTTCTTTAAAAGGAGGTCATGTGGGTTTAAATTAATGGTTGTGATTTATACATTACATTAAAGATAAAACTACTTTTTTATGAACTAGCTTTATTATAGGAAGCTGAATTCTGTCTGGTCACATTTAATTTAACAGTAAAGGAAGATAAGATTAGTGCTGATGATCAGTCCTATTGTTAGTATATCAAAACCGGTTTTTTTTCTCTGTGTGTGTGTGTGTTGGTTTTTTTTTTCCTTTTTTTGAATACCTCCCATTTTAGAGCCTGCATAAACTTTATTACCATGAGTCATTTGTCCAGAGTTCACGAGTTCTTGTTCTGCTGTGTAAAACACACAGTGATATTCCTCTTCTTGATTTACACCATCTTGCTATGTCAACTGATCTAGTGACATCCTGAACCACAGCACACCTTTGGTGATAACACTTGTGATATTACCATACATAACCTTTGGAACTCATTTGTGGGAGTATGTTTTGCAGTAAGGTTTCTTTTCATTATAACCTTTCTTCATTGGGAGGGTTCCTTTCTAAAGCAAGAGACAGGGACATAGCACACTTGGAATAGTTATACGTGAAAAGAGGCAATCTGGGGAGCATGCTCCATGAGAGTGCAGCAAGGAATAGGAAGGCTATATCCCTCTAGAGCAATGATTATAAAGCACTGAGGTTAAAGTAGTGGCATTTTTTCTCTGTAATTCTGTTTGTTATGGGTCGGTTTTGTATATTTTGGAGTTTTTTTCATCAAGGATGTGACTGGATGAGCCTGCTGTTAAGTGTAAATAACTAATGTGGATTAGCATGTTAAATGTTGTTTGCTTGCTGGTGATGCATAATGAAAATGAGTTAGACGGGTAGATTATAGGATTGCTCTGGCAAATACCTTGGAAATTTATTTAGGATTTCAAAGCTGTAGCTTTAGACTTTGGGTTAACTAGAAATTTTAACAAAAAAAAAAAAAGGTGGGGGGGGAAGCATTAAGTGCCTTTCTTCTGAGTTCTGGTCATTACTTTTTCCCATCTGGTAAAACAACAGCTTTGTCTTTAGCAACCAGATTTGGTGCAGAAATAATAATGGTTTATGTACAGATTCTGTTCCTCCTGGGCAGAAGGTTTTATTTCACGTTTTTTAAACACACGTTCCTTATTGAAGATTGATGCAGTTGTCTTTCTGTTTCAAGGTATTACAGCTCTATTGCCTATCATTATTAGATGTATGACTTCATTTCTATTACAGTACAAATCTCCTTTCATTTTGTGATGAATGAACAGTGGGGGAAGAGAGAGAGGAACACTATGGAAATTGCAACACTTTGTCATTCATTTTAGATTACAGTGTCTTGACAACATGACTTGGTTGCAAAGTAGAAGACAGTAATTTTAAGAAAGTAAAAGCTTTTAAGACCAGACAGTCTGATTTTACTGAGGATAATTACTGTATATTACTAGTAAAATAACTTAGTAGCTTACAGGCTTAGATAACTGGGTGCCTGAAACTCCAATAGCTGTACCTTAAATGAAGTTATATATATAAATAAGGTTATACATCTCACTGAAATCTTAAGGTAGTCAGGCACTGGGAAGGAAGAAAACTTGATTAACTCCAAAGGAAAAACTGTATGTGGTCATTTATTTGTGAAGCTGATAAACTAAGCAGATCAGGGAGCCATCACAACTATTTTTTTTCCAGCTACATTCATGGACTCTGGATGGATAATTGAAATCCATTATTTTGAAATATTTGAAAGACTTACTAGATGATTCTTTTGGCTAGAGAAAAGAAAAAAAAATCGTTATAAATACTACTATGGACTGTTCATTTTTTATTCTGACTTGAATTTTCAGGAGCTGTTTTCACAAGTGAGCTTCACTCTGTGTTGATACTTATTACTAAAATGAAAAATCTTAAATTGGAACTGCAAAAATAATAAGCTCCCTTTTAATCTAATTATTGGAAAAGAATTTTCATTTGGATCTGTTTGACTACTGAATAGCAAATGTAAAATGTGCCTATATTTAGTAAAAACTTGTTGAAAGTAGCCACTGTCCAACTTGCTGTTTCTGACATTGTGTTGATTTGATGGCTTCAGACTATTGTTTACACTCCAGTCTTGTGGTTTCAGATTATTTTTTCCTGACTGCTAGATGAGCTATTTGAAAAGTTCTTTACAGATAGTTGAATGATACTGAATTGTAAATCAGTTCTCTGAGCTTCCTGCTAAAAGTGACAGAACAGTTAAGCACCAATGAAAAGTGCTTTCAACACTAAATGGTAATAGTGACCAGGTGAGATAGGATTATTGCTTTTTAATTAGCGTGCCAGGTAAATCTGAATATTTCTGCTGTGGTTTAAAGCAGAGATTATGACAATTAGAAATTACTAATGCTTCTTGTACGTATTGGTAGTTAAACAGTTTGGAAAAGAGTATCTTTCTGTGCTAGATGGAAAGGTTTTAAGTGATTTACTGGGATTTAATTTTCCCATAACAACAGTTGGCCCTTGGCTTACCCATAACACTAGTAATTTAGAAGTTGTAAATTGTGTCAGATAGAATCATGTCCTAAGTTTTATATCTGTTGGTTTAAATGTATTCATCAAATTAATGTTACCTACATTAGTAACTGTTCCCTGTTCACCTTTATGGCAAATGAAAAGAGAGATGCTTCTGGAAGGATAATTCTTAACACATGCTAAATTTTAGGTGTTTTGTTGACTAGAGAAAGTTGAAGATTATTCTAAATTAGACTTGACATGTTTAAAAAAACACAACAACAAAAAAAAAAAACAAACACAAAGCAAACAAAAAATCCCCAATACTTTAAAGGAAAAGCACTCTAAAGGTAATGAAAAAGTGGAAAGACATGCTGTTATTTAGAAGAGTCTGCTTCCTAAAATTATCTTGCATAGAAAGAGAGTGTAATTTTTTTCTTTCCTCTAAAAGCTGCATGTATATAACCATGCCTGCAATTAAAAGTAAAAAACTTCATCACTGCTCCTCGAGTTCACTAAGGCATCTACACTAGGAAGAGGGAGATGGGGGAACAAAATAGTAGCCTAAAGAGCTTTTGGCAAGACAAGTAATTATTCATCCTTTCTGGTGGTCAGGTGAGCCAAGATGGGAAGTCACTCCTTGACAAACTTCAGAGACCATTGACTCCTGGGAGTTCTGATTCCCTCACTGCTTCTGCCAACTACTCAAAAGCCGTTCATCATGTTCTGGATGTCATCCACGAAGTACTTCACCACCAGCGCCAACTGGAGAATATTTGGCAGCATCGAAAGGTCCGCTTGCACCAGCGGCTTCAGCTGTGCGTTTTTCAACAGGATGTTCAACAGGTGGGTTTTACTGCATGTTGTCTGAATGCCTTTCTATTCTGTTAGCCTGTGAATTCAAGCTGATTGCATTGACAGGTGAGCTTTGACTGCGAAACCCCATGTTCTTTCATTCAGCAGTTGAATAGTTGCAGGGGATTGACTGACTGATACCAAGTTCTGGGTGTTACCAGGATATTGGCTGGTATGGATAGTAATAATATAGCTCTACTTCAGTTTTTTCTGTTTTTAATTTATATACTTTAAGTCAGATATAATGAGAAAGACTTTTAGTATAGACAGATATTCTGAGATTGTGCTGGAAGTTGATATTCACATCCTAGGTAAAATTCTGGACTTGACATGTCAAAAAGACTTGTAGGAGTAACACACTAAAAGTTAACAGTGCTATTCTGTAAAATATTTAGTTTCAAATGCTCGGTGATATTTAATTGACTTCATCCTGTTTCTTTAAAACCCAAGAGTAGTATACTAAATAGTTATAAAAATTACAGATGAGCTTACTTTCTGGTAATAGCACTGTTCTTGAATTAATGGTTATTAGCTGCCATATTTTTATTATTATGACAACGCGCATTAAAGTTAGTAGTTATATACTGACATTAGTATCTCTGACATTGTTTAACTTTAAAAAAGGCTATATAGAATTTCTTGGTTGATGGATTTTTAATAAACTTAAAATGTTGGCCTAGGGCTGCAATTGAAAGAGATATTAGTAATTTATTTTTTAATAGCTCAGCTTCATAAAAAAGTAAAGATGGCCAGTACTTGCTGGTCATGTTCTTTCAGTTCAGTGTAAAAGTGTTCACAAATCAGGAACTTCCAAATGGGGTTTTTAGATAGCTAGTCATACATTCCGGTTAAACGAATCTTTTTTCTTCCAAATTAGTTGTACTTTAAGCCAAATTTTCTGTATTTACCTGTTTCAAGAAGATACTGGATGTGAGCAGTTGGGAGTGAAGTAACGGGTTTTTTTCATCATTCATCAGTAGTTGAAAAAGATAATTTAGGCAGATGGTGGGGAGAGTGAGAAATCTTGTTAGCTCGACTGTCTTCTGCAGGTGGTGACTCTCTTCAGGTAATTAAACAACAGAAATAATCAGTACAATTAATTAAGTACAATTTTTAACACTTGTTTACTTATTTTTATATCTAAAAAGATACATATATTGAAAGGCAGGCTGTTATCCAAATTCTCAGCAGTTGGATATGACAAAGAATGCAGAAAGGCATGAAAAACATTAGCTGGCAAAAGAAATAGAAAAAATGAGAGTCAGTGTTAAGAACTGTCAGGAAGGGTTTGGAGACTCAAACTGAAAACTTCACTATGCCATTGTATAAATTCAAGATTACAACAAAAGTAGTAACTAGTCAGGAGGGTCCAGTGCTGGTACTTGCATGAGTTGTCAATGAATGGACAACTCAATATTTTGTGATGAGGCACAGTCCACAAATTAATCACTTGCTAAACTCAAAAGGTTTCATAAAGAATTCTCAGAAAATGAAATTAACACAGTAGTTTGCTTTTCATAGGGAAAAATGTAGGTCCTCTCATTAGTCTAGTGCCATGAGTGGTTTGGATGGCAGGACTTTCTCCTGTCGTTTGAATTCAGTTCAAGTAGGACCTACTTAGCCAATCTAGGCCAAGTGATCTCCTGAGGTAATTTTCCAGGTGCGTAATTCAAGTTTCAGGCCTCTAGGCCAGGCTGTAAGCAGTTTGTTCCCTGGGGGAAGGTGTTCATTAAATGCTGTGGAGAGTCTTGTTGCGTTTTTCTCCTAGTCTTTGCCTATATTGTCTTGGGAGTAATAAAGTGCTTGCAGCAAGGAGCAGAAAATGAAAATTTCCTAAGTCATGGTTCTCAGTGTGGAGGAGTTAGCTCTCAGACTGCTTTGTTCTTGGAAGCTGGCAGATAACCCTTGATTAGACTGAAGTTACTGTACAGTCACCACCAGGTTCCTCAACAAGAAGTCAGATTCTCCTTCGCAGTGAGACCCATTAGCCTTTTGAACAGATGCATTTTAAGCTCAAGTAGTCACGGATTTAAAAACAACAAAATGAACAACTCTACCCATTTTTATGATTTCCAGTATCAAGAACGTGTTATCCAAGGCATGCTTGTGGATTGTGAGTATACCAGACACTTGCAGTATGAACCAGTTGGCTCAAGAAGGTTGATCCATCTCAACTTTCTATTTAGTACATGCCTTACCTACTGCTTGAAGAAATTTCTTTCTTCCTGTTTATGCCAGTGATTCCTTTACATGCTTTGCAAGGCAGATGTTATCCTCTTGACAATTTGAAATTGTGGCTGTTGGTGTTAATGCACTTGATCAACCACATGAAATTTCCAACTAGATGTATACAGAGATGCAGCCCTTGCTTGCCATATTGCTAAGCCCTTCTCTTAATATCCAGTAGTTATCACTGAGAGGGGCTGGGTTGTCCTTTGGTTTATCCCTGTAATGATTGTTAACTTCTGAAATGTTACATGGTTTCTTGTTGTGTTGCTTTAACTTTACTGATATGTGTATTTTGGGCATTGCCTTATGAATCACAATGTGAATTTTGCTTAATAGTCCCTTTCATAATAGATTTTCATACTTGGATTTCAGTGCAGGGCAGTCTGAAAGACAATGACAGTTCAACATTCATACCAGATAAATCCCATAGCCACAGCAAATGTCTTAAAGATAAAAGGCAAGCAAATAAGGGTATTTTTATGTAATAGATTTTCTTTGACAGTTTGTAGTTCCCTCAGCTTTCAAAATTCACCAGGGAAAACAAGTGACTTTGATTAACAAGGATTCTTTTTTCCTTGAAAAACAAATGCAAAACAACCTTATCAAATCATCTTAATTTATCTGAGAAATAATTGCTTTTCAATTGAATAATCATTAACACCATGGGGAACATGAAATTTCTCTGGTTTGAGGTGTTAGTTAATATCCAAGACAATTCTGGAATGGTTTATGTAGCATTCCAAAGCAATTGTCTGAAATACTGTAGTTTTTGATCATATATTCTCTCAGGCTTCCTAGTCTTTGTTCAAACTTTAAAACATTCAATTAATACTGGTTTAGAAACTCCCATAAAGATTATGGTAATTATCATAATTATTGTCAGTCAAGTTAAATGTAGTGAGGATTTTTTTTCATGACAAAATAAGCTGTGTAGCTCTTTTTCACTGTTTATAGTTACATTGCACATAGTGGCAAGCAAGGAAATGCATGGTAAATGAATGTATAACCACCCTTTACCATGAGTCTGTGATTTCCTCCTCTTCCCTCTGCTTGTGTTATTTTCTGCTGGATTAATGAAATAAATCAATTCATGGAAGTGTGAAGTTAGTGACAGAGTTGAGTTGGAAGAGGCAATTTGCTGTGTTGAGCTGGTACTTCACTTTGTGTTACTTCCACCTTAGAAAGCTCATTGGTTTTTTTCCTTCTGCCTTGCATTTTCTTGTGTACTGGGAAACTGTTTCTGGTGGAGCTTTCCAAATCAACAAAAGCATTGTGCTATCTGTGTACACCATCTGTTAATCTCTTGCAGGAAGTAGTAAGGAAAGTAGCACATAAAATAATAAAAATAGTAGATAAGATGTGAGTTATAGCAAATTTGACATGTGAAAACCTATGACTGTCTTAAACTGAATGGAATTCTGAGTTTGACTCTCAGTAGCAGAAACATACACGGAGATGTAGTTCCTGATTAGTTTGTATCTTAACACCAAGAAAGTGTTTAATTTTTTGAAAAAGCCTGGTCCCTGGCTATTGCATTCAATGTAGCCCTTCTAATATAAACCATGCCACTAAAAGTATAATTTTCTGCTTAAGAGTTAACAAGCTTACCAAGTGGATAATATACCCAGCCTTTCACCTAAGGAAAGGAGCTGACTCTGATTCTGATATGGAGCAGTAGCATAGACTTGGAACAGAGGCATAGACTTCTGTATTTCTAGTCCATAAAAGGTCAAAGTTTAATGTTAAGATAATGTTTCTGGTAGAGTGATACTGATGACACTCATATGATTAGAGGTTTGGTGCCTGAAAAAAACTCCTGATGGCTCACAGGCCAGAAATTAGTAAAGTATACAAGGCTTGTTGGTTTGTTTGGAGTTTTTTAGTTTGGTTGGTTAGGGTTGGGGTTTTTTTTCTTTTTTTTTCAAAGCTGTTTTTATTAGGTGTTACTGACTTTGTGTCTTCGCTGTCCATTCTGGATAAATGTGCTGCTTCTCCATCCTTGATCTGCCTGCCTCAAAGACAAGTTTTTGGTGTTATGGTCACTAGTTTCAGCCTTGACTAATGAAGGGCGGGCCATGCGTGCTCTCTCCTTGCTCAGCATCAGCATGATTTCACTGTGTGATTCCCATGTGGCTTTTGAAGGTGGTTCCAGTGTAAAATGGTTCTTTTTGGGAGAGAGTATTTCCACATTTTAGCTATCTGAAGATTAGAAAAGTAGAGGTTTCCATCTTCTCTTTCTAAATGTCACATCAGCAGTAAGTAAGTGATGGAGATCAGAAAAATGAGTGTGTGCAAAGTACATAAAGAAGTGGGGGATAAGGGCTGGATAATAATGTGGGCAAGACCGGTGAAAATGTGCATGCTGAATCTGCAAAAGATCAAATTTATTTCTACAAGCAACATATATAAAACACATCTTTTACAGCCATGAGCAATGATTTTGTCAAAATGAAGCTGTCTTTTCAGAGTAGTTGTCTTCTATCATAGTCAGTTTGGTGCTAGAAAAATATGCATTTTTCTGGATCCTTTATTGGGCATAAGGATGGTTCTGCTGAGACTGCAGTTGGAGCTTAATTGCATCATTAAAGTAACTTGCTGCAGTGGGGGATGATATTATTTATTCTTGCACTGAAGAGTGTTGAGCTTCTTGAAGTCCTATTGTTACTTAGTACCAGGCTGAATTCCATTTGCTTTTACTATGATGAGAAGAATCCTTAGTGGGTAAGTATGATGGCTTTTTCTAACTCTTAGTTATCCTAGGAAGAAAATTAGTAAATCAAGGTTGCTGCATGGCTAATATCAGTGCCAACTAGTGGCATTGACCTTTGGTTGAAGTGGTATACCAAGCTCTCACTGATGGGCATGAGTCCCTTGACTCTTGACTTTACATGCTGTAAAATTCCCAAATAAAAAGTACTCCCTCAGATTTATTAAGAATCCGGGTAAGAAGGCTGAGCATTGATAAGACTTGTATTTATACAGATTTCACTTAGAGGCAGCAGTGTTTCTCCCGTTGAGTGGTTCATGTTATGATCAGTGTACTGTAGTTCTATGACAATTTTTTTTCCTTGACAAGTTACTGAGCATTATTTGGAGGACAAATCATTCTCCCTGTGCTATTTTCTGCTTTTCATCCCATGCTTTCTGGGACTGATTTTGCTGTTGATTTTATTTGTTAGCTTATAACTTAGCAGTCCTCAGAGTCCAATCTAATTCTTTCATCCAAACATACCTCTTTTTAACTCTTTTTATAATGAGAAAAGCAGAGTAGACTCCTGAAACTAATCAAAAGTATTGGTAATAAAAACTTTGCAAATAACTGAAGCTGTGTTTGACTCCTCACTCTCCTTTCTCTGATCAATACTTTGCCTTGAAAGAAGCAAATTGAACCTTGCATTGACCTAAAACACAATAATATTGTTTTAACAAGACTTACTAGGAAAACAAATATTGCATAAGTTAAATATGGAGACTTAATGAAGTGTTGGTGATTTGAAGAGACTATATTTTGTGGTATTAGAGAATTGTTGTCAGCTTGAAGATGTCCAGTAGGAGTGAGTTTGCAAACCAAAAAAGATTTCAACGGTCAAGATAAATGAGAAAATCATATTTTCATTTTTCTACTAAAAGAAAGCATGAATATTTTTATTGAAATAATGTGTGAGATTACATGTGTATTAAGTGTCGCCATGAGCAATGTTGCAGAAGTGGTTCTCAAATCTGTTTGGTAGAAAAAAAAACAAGAACAAACAAACAAAACAAAAAGTTGTTCTCTTTAGTTACACTAAGTGTCAAATGCTTTCAGTACAAGAAAAGGGGGGAAAATCTCACCCAACTTCAGAATCAGAGTAAAGGATGCTAAGTAGATAAGAAAAGTACAGGCTCTTGAAAGGTATATTCAAAACAAAGTATTAGCATTTTAAAGGAAAAAAAACACTGGACATGAAGGTTCCACTCCACTGCATAACTACTGTATAACACTGATTAACTGACTTAAGAAAATTGTGTATATGCAGTTGTCTATAATTCTGAACATCATTCTTGGATGTCTGAGTATCTTCCAAAAAGTGAAATACCATATGCATGATAACTAATGAATTAAGGTATGACTAGGATGTATTATTTTGTGTGCAGGAGTCATTTCTGTTAACTGGCAGGAACTAATTACCGGTGCAGTTTTTACTATTTATAAAGCTGTTAGCCAAGTTGTTGTGGTAGAAGCATTAATGTCCTTAAAATGTCTTCTGTTGATAAGTTTTTCAGCTATAAAATTTGCAATAAACAATTATATGTGATGTTTTGAGGGGATGCTTCTTCAGAAATGGGGCAAATTCCTCCATATGCTCTAAATGCAAACATTGTCATTTATCTCACAATGATTTCAACTCAATTTTCTTGTGTTAGTTAAAAATTCTGCTACTGAATCTTTGTTCTTGACTTAATAATAAGTGGACAGAGAAGCAAGTTTCTTATCTAAAATAAAATTTCACTGTGTTATTCACCAGCATTGTGCAAACTCCATTAGTGTTGTATTACAGAAAAATGTCAGCTCAAGGCGTAAACAGATTAGAGAGACCCTCACAAGGGTCTTGCCACTTGGATCAGATTACTGTCAAACTGATCAATGTGGAGCACTGAGGTTGTCCTTGGTAGGCTTCAAAATAAATACATAATCTTGAATCATACTATTTTCCTAGTTTGAGCTTAGTTACTGCCTTGGGAAAAATTAAATGAGATCTAGTTAATGTCCTTCAGTGGCAACACTGTTTTAATCCAACAGTACAGCTCCTTATAAGCAGTCCTGTTACAGCTTCTTAGTTTCTTGAATAGCTGTCTTTTTGTTCTAACATACAGTATGTCTGCTCAGAGTTTCTGTGTGTCTCTCTTCTGTACCGCAGGTGTTGGATTGGATTGAAAACCACGGAGAAGCTTTTCTTAGCAAACATACTGGAGTGGGAAAATCCCTGCATCGAGCCAGAGCTTTGCAGAAACGCCACGAAGACTTTGAAGAAGTTGCGCAGGTAAAAACAGTTGCATGAAGGACTGTACACTTGCCATGGAAATAACTGAAGAATTCCTGCATTTGCACAGAAGAGCAGTTCCAGGAATAGACTATTTTGTTTCTATTGCAAGTTTTTATTTCATTTATCTTCTGTGCTTCAGCTTTGGTAAGAAAAAGACAAACTTCCACAGTCCTACAGAGTGGGAGTCTTAAAGCACAACAGGGCTGCTCTGCTATTTTTTGTTATTACTGTTGTTTTTAAAAGCATGCTTTCAAATATTGATTCACAGAAGAATGAAAGCTCTCCCTTAGAATTAGCTTAGTTCCATGGAATTCTAGAATTTAAACTTTCATGCAGCCTTTAAGAGGGGCCAGACGTCAATTCAAAGTCCTGCTTTCTGACTTTAAGCTTGTATTGCTTCTAATTCCTTACCACAGTCTCATGTGGAGGAAGAGGAGAGATTACTGAGAAACCAGGTGAGCCAGCAAACTGGCCAATCTGGCTTGAAGTTTATTCTTTAAATACAGTTGAGTTTGTACATGCTCTCCTGTTCTGAATCACTGATACCAATGCTTTTTCCATAGAAAGATTCCATGGGAAGTTAAGTGGAACTGATGACAGAACTTCAAAATGCACTTTTCTGTGAAAATAAAAAGTCAAAAGACAAACAGATACAGAGGGATACAGGGAGATTAACAGGAAATTAGTGTGGGTGTCAGCCTCTGAAAGGGGATGTGAGGTGAATAAAATCCTGTGAAGGAAACTGAAGGCTAGAATCCTCGCCATTAGTAACATGCACTATCTGTCCATGATTGGTAAAGTAACATCTCTAAGATTAATCAAGAAAAATCTCCTTAATGTAGGGTTGACATAGTGACGCTTGAGTCATAACAGAAGACAATGTTATTAGAAAATGCTGAAATGACATGCAGGAACTCAGCAGTGACATCTACTGTGGTGGAGGCATCAGAGCTGTGTTTACAGTTTGGCTGTTTAGTGAAGCATGAGGCTGTTGATAAAATGTTGTTGTAAATACAGTCTTAGAGCACTCCAGTGATAGAGGACTTGAAATAGCATCAGAAAGCTTCCTCAATATTGATTTCCTATAAAATTTTCAGCAATAATAGGTGTTGTTATTTTTGAATATGTATATGCTGGATCTTCCATATACACGTCTAATACTTAATTTTTAATAGAAACAGTAGTATTTTCCATGTGGAAATACTTACTTTTCTGGGTCAGACAGGCAAGAATCTATTTCTGTAAAATACTTAAGAAAACCTGAATGATCTCATACTTAATACTGTGTTATTTGAGCAAAGGAGAAGAAGTGTTTGAGTAACCAAAGGGAGTAGAGTGTGTAGAACTGTCAGTAGGATGTTTTAAAAAGCATCTCTATACTTTAAAGTAGAAAATTCTTAGCAGAAACTTCTTGAAACTGAATATTACTAGAGTTCAAAATTATCTCTTCAGGGGACGGGTGGAAGTCCTATTTCTGGAGATACTGAAAACTTAGATTGGACAAAGTACTTAAATACACTGAAGGGGACTGTATTGCATTGACAGAAGGATGGACAAAATGATCTAATAAGTATTTTTTTCATCTCTAACTCTTGAATGTGTAGTGAGTTACTGCCAAGAGAGGCACACCCTATGAGTTATTCTTCTTGCTTTCTCTAAAACTGGTTATAAGCAGGCCCCAAAAGGCATTCCTGTTGTTACTGTTATAAGAAAGATTATACTCAAGTATAAAACAAGCAATCTGCAGTCCTGGTTAAAGTATCAATAATTTTCAGCTGACTTACTCTCTACCTATATTTCTGGTTGGTCCAGGTCCTTGTTGTGCTTTGGATTTTTTCTTTGGTTGGCTTTTTTTGTTGTTGTGATTTGTTTTGGTGTGGTTTTTTGTTTGTTTTTTTGTTTGGTTTTTTTTTTAATAGGACCCTAGACATAACCAGAGAATTTCAGTCATTTCTAATCATAAGTTGAGAGAAAGTGAAGTGTCAGTGGCAGGCAATGTTCAAGGAAATGCAGGAAGCCAATAGTAATGGTGAAATGTTCCTGGTCAAAGCTGACTCCTGATTTTGAGGGGAGTGAAAATTATTTCTTTTTTACCTCCTCTCTGCTTCCTCCCTCATTCTTTTTTTTTTTTTTTTTTTTTTTGGCACGAATGAGGTGCCATTTCCTCAACAGCAGAAGAAAGGGATCTTAAAATAAACTGTGTGTTGAATAGATATTGCAGACTCAATAGGCTGTGGTCTCACAAATTACTCACTTTAAAATTCATGTGAAATGACAGTTTGTTTCTGCTTATTTGACATGTTTTGTTACTCCTTCAGATAACAGGTAGTCAAAACTCAGCTAATAATCCTCCCTAAATTCTGATGACAATTTGTGCTACACATACACACTTTGACTTGCACCTACTTTTGTAAAATTGTGTTGCTCTTTTCATGCCAAGCCTGTCTGGTTCAGTTTCTACTTAGCGGTTGTTTTCTGGTTTTCCCCCCTCACCTCATGGTCATCTTTGTGTCCGTGAGACCATTTAGTCAAAGTGTCAAGACTCCAAATTTTTACAGAATTGGTTCACTTACCGGCCTGTGTTTGCAACTTAGAAGGACTGCATACGGGTCAATATTGTAGTTGTACTTGCCCATGCATTTCGATATGAAATTCTAAGTTTTTCATGTTTCAGCTGTAATCTCTATCTGTTTTTTGACAGTAGTCTGTACTCAAAATATATGAAAGCTAAATGGCAATAATGAATTAATAGGATCTTTTTCCATGGGTAAGTTCTTTTCTCCATGTACACACTGCATCTGAATAAAGAATTCAAGTCTTGGTGCAGGAGATGCAGAAGAAAGATTCTTCTGAAACTTAGTTGAATACACATTTATTTCTCTACCACCACCAGTTTCCCTCTTCTTTAAGATTATAAAAAAAAAGTTAGGTATTTGAAATGGTTTTGAATTTTACTGATGAATGGTTGCAATACATTAAAGGTCCATATCTTACCTTACCTTGTGAATATCACCAGATGCAAAAAGAAAAGGGACTGTATGCTTAAAAAGTTACCTTTACCCTCCCAGTTACCTAGAGCTGTTTGATCTTGGAACTAAGGATACATCAGAATCAGTGTTTAATAGTTACTGATGGACTTTTCTTTCCTTAATTAGGCGAGCTACTTTTTGAACCCATTTATGGTCTTGGAATGTATGCCACATCCTGTGGCAATGAGTTAAGCAATTTAATTGCTCTTTAGATGAAAAGTACTTTGCTTTTTCATTTTAAGTGTGTTGTCTGATGTTTAAACATGATAGCGTCCACTGTACTTAGTGAGTAATCTATCTTAATTTTCTCTATCTTTAGTGATTTGTTTACCTCTGTTGATCTCCCTTCCATCTGTGTATCTCTTCCCCTTCCCTAGTGTAATGAACTCCAGTTTGTATGAAGTTCAGTCCATGCCCCCTCTCACTTCTGTTGCAGTATTTATTGTCAGTAATACTCATTTCTGCACTAAAATTTAACCTTTGGGTTTTCTATGATGTATCACTTCACATGCTTTCTAAAAATATGGTGTTTGTTTTTTGTGAGGAATACGTAGAAAAGGTTTCTCAACAGGAAGACTAGAAAAATGATGGAATATGTTGTTGTGGAAGGTGGGAAATTTCATTATACAGTATTTTTCAATATTTTGGAGAAGAATGCCTGTTAAATACTCACACCTTGAGACACAGAGTGATGGACTACAGATCATCTTGAAGCTCTTACAGGGCTCCTTCTCCCCTGGGGTCTGGGGAGGGTGTGCTAGTGGAGATACCCTGAGACAGTTTTTCATGGTGAAGTCTCCTTTGTCACTTGAGCAAACTGGCATAAGCAGCATTATGGGAGAGCTCCTGCCCTTTCTGCCTGGCTTTCTGTTTTCTAACCGGTGACTTTCCCTTGGGACCTGCATTTTTAAAATCTTCACATTACTGCTTTTTTCCCTCCGAGCATTGTTTAGAAGTAAGCAGAGAGTTGGGAAAAGTGCTAGTTAGTACTGAACACCAATTTGCAGTGATTTCTATTCCAAAGGGCAGTTAATATTTGTATTGTATTTCAACTCTCCCTGGAAGTGAAATTTGTACGATAAGGCACGTGTCTGCTGCTAGGTTTGAGAATCACAGCCCTTTTTGAAGAAGCATCCAGGTTGTGATCTTTTCTAAATACAAGCAGTTCACCGTCCCGTTTACAGAAAGAGAAGTCAGATATGCCTGGGCCTGTGTAATGCGGAAGATACTTCTGGAATTTGTAAACAATGCTTCACATGTGAGATAAAGTTTTCATTAAAATAGGAAACTTCTGTTTCAGCCATCTGCAGCTGGGTGTGGTGCTCTGGACTGATGAAGTAGTTGTTGTTGAAGGAGTGCCTTAAGGCTCTTTGGCCTTGCCCCTTGAACATGTGAGAGCTGCAGCCACAGAAGTCAAACCACCAAAGCACAGATCAGAGTGTGTTCTGGGCCAGCATGTCCTGAGACAGTGGTCTGGAGCACTGAGTAGTGCGCTCCCCACTGAATAGGCTAAGCCTCTGTTTGTCTCTGCAGGCATTCCCGGGGAAACTCGGCAGGAGTTGTCTACCTCTCCATGCAATTAAAAAGCTGAAAGTGAAGGAAGAGCTAAGAGATACGTAGTCAAAGTCAAGAAACAACATGGACTGAATTCCTTACATAAATAACTCATAATAACTGAAGGGGGAACTCCACTCCAAATATATGAAAGCTGCATTAAGTCATGTAATCTGTCCTGGGCTTGTCTGGTAATTTGCTTGAGAGCTCTTGTTTCCTGTCCTTTAGTTCAGTTTTAGGGCTGGACCTAGATTTAACTTTTGCAGATATTACGATGTTAATTAGAGGTGTGATACTATGTTTATGGCAAAGAAAAGCACGTTTGCATAAACTTAATTTATCTTGGCAAACCGTGTTTTTACCTGGTGTAATTGAGGTTGAGAGAACGTTGAAGGGCAGAAGTGAAAAGAAAAAGGTGTAGTTTATATTGTCAGGAATGCTTTCTTCTCCTTTTAGTGTGTGGTGCAAACCTATCAGAAGACGTGATGTGGTGACATAGGCAAAGCTTTTTCTTAGTCTAGACTTGGCTTGAGTCTGTTTTCTCCAAAGGTTAACATCTTTCTAAGCTTTCTTTATGAGTATTTTGAGAACCATTCTAAAATATGAAAACCCAAGGTTAGGCACAAAAAGAGCAACCAAATTACAAAAAATGCCTGGACTCAGTCCTATTTTGAATTAATGAAAAAGATATAGAGTCAGACTGCAAATCCTAAGCTTTGAGAGTTGTCAAACATCTGTCTCTTCTCTGTACCATAGCATTGTCAGCACATCAGATACTCAACTTCCATTCTTTTTCTGCTTAGACCCAAGTCTCTCACTGGACTGCTGACCTGCATTTGTTAATCCTGTGATATATCAGGACAGTATTCCACTTGGACACTCAAGCATAGCTGACTTCCAAATCTTCCTATGCTGCTGCTGTTTCATGAATGATCCGCTCAACACATGAATTTTGGAGCTAAATCTTCACCTTCTGTTCCTGGTCACCTTCCTGCTGGATGTGTGGGCTGGATGTAAAGCATCTCTACCAGCAGTTTGAACTTCTTTAATAGTACTTATTTGAGAAGTCTTCTGTCCCTCCCTGTAGTGATTTTTCCACTATTGCACTAGACCAGTTTGCAAGTAGTTACACATTTAGACTGATCTTTATTCTACATGTGAGTATAAAATACTAATTCCAGGTTCTGGATTGAGGAGATGTTTGAACAGACATAAAAAAGGAGTTAAGGAATTAATTTTTTTCACAGTTAAATGAAAACATACATAGAAATATAATAAAATCTTTAGCAAGATTATATTCTACATTCTTTGAGAAAAGAAGAAAGAAAAAATACATTCCAAGGGCCTTTTTGTCATTTTCTTTTCATTAATGGAGGGGCTTTAAAACATAATGACCTTTTTTTTTTTTTTCCATTTAACCCCGTGAAACTAACTTCCCTGCAGAACACATATACCAACGCAGATAAGCTCCTAGAAGCAGCAGAACAGCTTGCTCAGACTGGGGAGTGTGACCCAGAGGAGATTTATCAAGCTGCCCATCAGCTGGAAGACCGGATACAGGATTTTGTTCGACGTGTGGAGCAGCGAAAGATCCTGCTGGACATGTCTGTGTCCTTTCACACTCATGTTAAAGAGGTAAAACTTCCACAAGTTGTGTTATTATCCGATGTTGCTTTCATTGTTAGAACCTTACCTTAGGACATAAGAAAAACCCTTATTTGTCTGATGAGCTTTGTTTTGTAATTCACTGTGGATTGTGAGCTGGAGTGGGGTGGTTGTTCTGTTTAAGGATTTTTCCATTAATTTATTAATTTTTTTTCTCACTTTCAGAAGCAGCTTTTGCCTCCTTTGTTGTGCAAGTCCCCGTGCCTGTTCAGTCATGGGGAAGTAGGGAGGGTCAGTTCAGGGAGCTGGTACAGCTAAAAGACAGTGTTGCAGAGCGGGGAGATACCGTGCACTTGTGGCTTTCCTATCCAACCAGCTCTCCACTGGTCTGAGTTACCATGGTTAGACTGACATGGTTCAGGAGACAGAAATGTATGGCAGAAGCACAAGGCTACTAAAGGCAACCCTGTTGCCCAGAGGGACTTTTTTTCTTTCTCTGTTTTGCTCGTTGCATTTTTATCTTGTGTATTGACAGTTCTTTGCAACCTGAAGAAGTTATCTGATAATGACAATGGTCAATGCAATTTTTAGTCTTCTTCAAAGGTTAAACTGATATACCAGGAAAAAGAAAATTCAGCCAAACAATTTTAAGCAAGTTCATTTTTTTGGTCCAGTTCAGAACACTGATCACATGAATTTATATTCTCATGGGAGAGGGTGGAACAGGCTACAAAAAAAATAAGGACTTAAGACATTGGTTAAATATAATGGCAAATTTTGAAAACTTCAGGTTACATGGTTTCTTTTTAGAGCTCATGTTAAATCCTTTCACTGTTCAAACTGAGTGAAAATATGAAAAGCTTCTGGATCACAGCATGTCCTAATATGTCTTCCTTCCCTTCACTGTACATTGAGAAATGGTCTATCCAGTAGTGTAATATTCCAAGTATCTTCTTCAGCAAAATCTTGTAGAGGATAAGAGTGGGAGTTTTTTGTATGTGAAACATCTGCTTTACACTTGAAACAAAAGCTCAAGGCAGTTGGTCTTTGAAGGAGGTCAGGATTTAATTACTTTTTAGCTCTGGACATGAGTACATAGCTCCCCCATCAGTTTTCTGTTAGATGCTTCCTTGCCAATACTCTCTCAGGATTCTGCTTCTTCAAATGAAATATAAAAGCTGTTTCATGAACTGTTCTTAGGAGGCAGCTTTTTTGTTTCAGTTTCTCAAGCACATATCACTGGTCCATTACCTGCTATGAAGCACAGAAGCCATCAGCTGGTGAAATGTGGTTTGGTTTTTTTTGTTGTTGTTGTTGTTTTGGGGTTTTTTTTGTTTGTTTGGGTTTTTTGTTTTTGTTTAGTTGGGTGTTTTTTGTTTTGTTTTTGGTGGGGTTTTGTTTTGTGTTTTTTTGTTCTGTTTTTTGGGGTTTGGGTTTTTTTAATATATATATTTTATTTTTTTTAAGGATCAAGTGCAACAGCTGGAATGGTATTTAGATAGAATATAGTTGGTTGTAGGGATGAAAGACAAAGAATGTAAAAAGATTTGCTTTCAAAAATAAACCTGAAAGGCAGACTGATTTGTGAGTCACTGTTGAGAAATTCTGGGAGGCTGATCCAGATGTGCTGGCATGTTGCCACTTCTCCCCTAGATAATAATGTTTTATTGAAAAGAAAAAAAAACAGATTCCATATTTTGATTTATTACTTTGGGAAAATGGATATTATTTTGAGTCTGTAAGCACACACAGCTGTTACTATGGCAGCCTCTTTGAGGCCTGGACTTTGGGGGAAAGGTGCTGTATTGGCCGATGTGTACACATTGACTTCTTTCTTTTTTTTTGACGTGTAAATGACCTTTATAACTAATAAAGCGGGGAAAAATTTTAAAAGTATGTATTTATGTAAGGAAGGCTGTATATTTATTTGCATTCTACTTAAAAAATACAGATGAGAGAGTGAGATGGATGGCTCATATTTAGTAGACTAGTCCTTTGGTTCAGGTGCAAAGAAACAGCAAGCTCAAAGCTGTCTTGTGCTTTCTGTTTTCGATCTGTTTTCAAGAGCGTGTTGTTTGTCACCAAACATGTGTGTGGAGTGCTGAGAAGGCATCACAAAGCAGATGGAAGATAAAAATGCCCTAAACCTGAAAGTCATCCATGCTTTGTTGGCAGGAGAATTGTGTTTCTCCTGCAGGATGTGGGAAGTCACTGAATAAATTAGTGCATACCTGTAAGCACTGTAACCTTTCTGCTGTATTGTGAAGAAGTCAATGTGCACGCTTAGCTAGTGAAGAGAGGAGTTCAAGTGGTAGGATAATACGTTAGTTGTAGAACCAGAAAGAGATGCTTTAGTTGTTAAGTAAAAAAAATTAAAGAAACACAAACGAACAAACAAAAAACCAAACCAAAACAAAAAAAAAACAACAACAAACAAAAAAAACCCAAACCCCAACCAACCAAAAAAGAGCAAAAACAAGCTGAAAAACTACCACATGAAAAAGCTACCAAAGCATGAAAAACCCGAGAGAAATCAAAACACCACCAGTATGTTTTGCCATTCAAGTATTCAGGTGAATTTTGTCTCTTGTATCTTTTTCGTATTTTTCCTAGTTTAAAAAAAAACAAAACAAAACAAAAAACCATGATTTAAAACAGAGCTAAGAAAAGAGGTTTTTCTGAATTGTTGGCTGACTGAATCTAGTTCCAATATCCATTCAATCCCTTATTTTTTTTTGGAGTAGGATGTTTTAGCATGTTTTATTTCTTTCCCCAGGAATACTTCATGTTCTATGAATGCTTCTCATCTGGATGAGAGCATTCCAATACCACTTCTCCCCTGTAGATTTACATAACCTCTATACCTGACAGAGAATTTGCCTGCAACTTTTCCCAGCTTCCCTGGGAAGCATCAGCCCTTTGGCGCCTGCACTACTCTGCTCATGCTTTGTAAATCAGCACAGTTTCTGCTTTCAGCAGCAATGTGTTTGCCACAAAAAGCTCATCCTGGAAGTAACAGTGTGCACTAAGCAGCTGTGCAGTATGTGTGCAGAAACCTGTTATGATGCACATGGAAAATGCTGTCTTTCTTGAACATTTCCAGAAGTTTTGTAATGAGGTAGTTACAAACTGGTAGAGCTCTCAGTGCTTTACAAATATGAAAAAGAAAAACCCTGTAAGTTCTCAGACTCCTCATAGGTTGACCCCAGTAGACAACATTTTTCAGTGGGGGGAAAAAAGGGATTATTCAGGGAAGATGGAAATACAGTGTTATGTAATGGTATTGCTAATTTTGAGTAGCAGTAACCTGAGAAAATCAGTTTTTGGTGCACATAAATTGTGATTCCATGCTGTTATGTTATTACTAGTTGTAAGGTTGTGAATCTTGACTTTTAGCTTCCATGCAAACAGTGAGAAACTTCAGTCTATAAGCCGAACTTTTCAGTAAGTGATGTACTGAAGTTTAGCTGTTCACTGGCAAGCTTTAGAAGTGTTTGGGATTGTAAATATCCCTACCAGGATTTTTGCACTGAAAGTACTATGTCCTGACAGATTCCCAGCCTGAGGATGGATAAAATAGAACTTAACATCTGAAACTGACCATTGCAAGACAGTGAAATCCTCATGACTTTTGTGTCTTTTGACATTTAATAATATGGCAAGGAATGAAGTGCAAAAAAAAATTGAAAAGATACTTTTCCTAAATAAACAGTTACCAGATATGATTCTGTGCTAAACACAGGAGCAGGAGTCTCAATAGTCTTTGCTGTGAAATATGTCACAAAATAGAATTGATCAGCATTTTGGTGTGAGTTCAGACTGTTCCACACGCAAATACACACATGTGCACACACTCTCTCTCGAAAATAGCTCCCTTGGCATCTGTGAGTGGGAAGACTGAAATCCTGTCCAAGCCAGGTGTTTGTTGTAGTGCCAAAGTAGAGCAGCAGATATTTTCCTAACTGGAGTCAAGTGTGGGAATACAGACCAGGCTGACTGTACATGGAAGGGAATGATCTCTTAAGAGCCTGTTATTTTTTTGCATATAACCTTTTGTGTGTATTCTGGCAAGTTGATTATAAAATAGCTCAGAGCACTTTTTATGTATACACAATATGCTTAATGGTGTTAGTAGATGATGTGTGTCTTCTTTTTTTGTCTTACTCAAATTAAGCTTTGCTCTGGAATAGACCAAGGTTGAAACAAAGACAAGGGAAATGGAATTGGCTAAACTTTCAAATAGAAAGCTTTCATTACTGAAGTAATGAAACAGTAGTCTGTGCAAGTTTTGGAAGGAAGGTGGCATGATTTTGAGGGTGCTACTGCATAGGAAGGCAGAGGAGGCCTTGCTGTGGCCAGAGTGCTGCCAATTCATTCACATCTATCTATTAGGCATGTGTGTTTGATTCAAAAAACCTTGGTTAACCTCTTGATAATGGATTCACTTTGTCCCACTGCTAGGAATATGTTCTCCTTTGCATTATCCAGTATGGAAGGGTCTCTGTCCATCACAGAGCCTTGCATTGTTTCATCCTGGGGTTGACAGACCTGCTCTTCTGGTTGCCTGTTCTATTTTTGTCTTGTTCAGTTAAGAAATGGGGCAAATGTTAAAGGGTAGTAGTAGTTGATGTAATTTTAGGAAGATATGAAAAACTCAGTTTTTCTAAAAGGATGAATTTATTCTGAGTAGGAAATTAATTCCTCTATAGATAGGGATATTTGAGACTTTTAAAGATCATTATATATAACTAAAAAAAAAATACAGACATTTAGCATATGAAACGTCACTGAAAGACCCTGGGAAGACAAACTCTATGGGGTTTAAAATCTTACAGTTTTTGTTTTTTTTTTAAAAAGATACTTTTTTTGTTTGCTGCATGTCCTGAAAGCCAAATCTTACAGGTAGACATTGAGGTTGCCCCTTTCTACTCCTGGATATAGTTTTTAGGGAATACTGTTGCAACATTTGGCTCCATAGAAATAACAGCTCCTTCAACAGCTGGGCCTGTGGTAATAAACATAGTGCAACACTGTGCTGGGGGACAGGGGCAGAAAGAGGAATCTGCAGTTTTTACATGCAGAAACTGCGTGCCTTTCTTTGCCTGAGCCTGCTGAAAAGACAGACTGCATATCCAAAAGCCGTTTTTATATAAATGAAAAAATAAATTGTGAAAGAGTGTGGTGGATATTTCACCTTTATGGAATAACTCTGTGCTCCTAGGGAAGATATTTACTCAAAAATTATTGTTCTCTGATTATATTCAGCAAAATACAGTAGGGTCTTATTTAATTGCAGTCTTTCGGGAGATGGAACTTAAATGGATAGAGGCCCGTGATGGAAACACTGAAACTTCCAGGATGTTGCAGACAATTAAAATAATACCATCTCGGTGACTAATGGCATGCTCCCAAGAACTTAGGAAAGAGGTAGTACAGGATGCAGGCGCATTCAAGCAGATGTTTCTTAGTCTGTGCTATATTTAGATGAAGAAAAAAATCTGCTGGGTGAAACATTTCCCTGTTAGGGATTCAGAATTTTATTTCCCTCTCCAAATAAGATCCAAAGAGCTGGTGAAAAGAGTAGAAGAGCCTCCTGTGAGTGGATTGAGTTATGTATGCAATTTTCTCACCGTGTGTTAGAGCGGTCTTGCCGCTGGATAAAGTTCTTACTGAGGTCGCAGGACTTGATAGTTGGTCTAGGGATCTTCATGCTACTTCTGTTACAAAGAATAGAAAAAGACACGTCTGGAAGTCGCTCAAAGTTCACACCAAGAGAAAGTTAATAGTTTTTTAATGATGAGTTTGTGTTGTTTTCCCACTGGAGTTTTGTTGCCAAGCTCTCTTTTATGGAATAATGTGTTACCTCAGAAAGTCATTGCACTGTAAAATCTGTAGTTCTGCCCTGATGAACATGTATGGGTACGCTCTAGTCTCTGTTCACTCCCCGCTGTAAACTGTTTGCTTTCTTTTGGCTTTGCTGTGCAACGTTTTACATCCTTAATTTTGTATCCGAAAACAAGGTAATTTACATAATTTCCAGTATATCCAGGGCTCATTTTGGTTTGAAAGCTGTTGAGAAGCCAGCTGGCTATTGCCACCCATTAAGAATTAAGCTCCTCTCAGTACACTGCATGAATTTCTATCCAGCTTTAATAACCTGACAGTTTTTTTCATCTACAGTGGCTTTATTATAACTTGTGTGTGTAAGCACCAAGATTATTTTGAGTGGAAGCTGTTTGTCAGAAAGTTACTTGGTGGAAAAATGTAAAAAGCTTATTAAAGAGTAACTTTTGC
Organism: Formicarius rufipectus; assembly: GCA_013399695.1. Lineage (NCBI taxonomy): Eukaryota > Metazoa > Chordata > Aves > Passeriformes > Formicariidae > Formicarius > Formicarius rufipectus. The sequence goes on along the minus strand of VXAU01002667.1, from coordinate 154,690 downwards.
TGTGGAAGTGTCACAGAGCTGTTTAGTCACTTCATAAATGGCTTAAATTGTTCCACTTTCAACAGCATATGAATCAAAGCTAGGCAAGTAATGCATACTAATTACTCTTGTCCTCTTTCTGCACATTTGTAAAATGTTTTTCCTTCCCAAACAGTGGACAATTCAGCTAATGAGCTAGGGAAATGAGATACATTTTTGAGGCCTTTGGTACCCTGGGGCTGAGATGCTATGTTTATATTCCTGGTGTGCTGGCCAGACACTAAGTCAGCATAACGCCGTGTTGTACTGGTGACTATCTCTTTCAGCCTAAGGCAGGTGATGTAGCCTGAACTGCTATGCAGAGTGAGAGATCTACTTGTTCTCTGTTGGCTTGATCTCCAGCATCCTGGGTGAGCTTTAAGGGAATTATTCTCATGCACAGTCCCTCACCAGTCCAGCACTTACAAGTTTTCTTGCTCCTGCTGCATCTTTTCCACTCCATTATAGAAGTGGAAATGTATGTGAAGAGTGAAAAGTGCAGAGGTGAGGTGTCTTCCTTGTGTGGGTCTGACACAACCCAGCTGCAGAAACATGTACTGGAAAAAATTGAAGTGGTACTCGGACCTGTCTCGAATTGTAGGACAGGTGCTTTTAAGGGACCAAAGGGGCAAACTTGATATAATCTCAGACACTCAAAATGGTTTTAATCTTGCTTTCTCTGTAATAAACATCTATGAAAATTGGATCTTTTATAGTCAGTATAGTAAACATGGAGTGTAGAGGTCTTCCAGCCAGCACCAAGTGCATATTCTCTAATGTATGTATTTGCACAGTTGCAGGGCTGTGTGGTTATACTGGTTGTGTGTAGATACCAACTTGGAAGGTCTCTGTCTTGATGCCCTAGTATTATGATTTGGACATAAACTTCATAAGCTAAGTGAGGAATAAATGTCCTCCAGGCATAGAAACATGAATCAGGTTTTCAGGTTGTGTTATCAGACTTCTTGCTCTTAAGTTTCATTTGTCTTCAACTTAAAGTTGCATTTCCAAATATGCATTTGGAAAAAAAAATTTGGATCCTGCATTGGGTTTTACTGGAATGAATGCTGAAGAGTGCTTCTGACCCACTTGTCAGTTCTATTGATTTATGCTCCTTTTAATAAGAAAGACTGTTGTGCCTTGAGCTTGTGGTGTTTATGGCTGTGGAGTCGCATTCAGATTTGTGACAAGCATTGTCTTTGAAGCATGAGTAGTCAGAATAACAGTGTGTATGAATAGGCAGTTCTGTTTTGGGGAGGAGGGGGCAGTAGATTTTTAGAAGAGAGTCTGATTAAATGTCATTAGTTCTTCCCATTTGTGAAAATTTAGCCTATAGATTGGTTTACACAAAACCTACTTCAGAAGCCATATAAGACCATGAGATACAAAAGGTAGCATTTGATTTTAAAACAAAGCTTCAAATGAACTGATTAATCAAGATATAAAATTCTTAATTGAATTTTCTGTTTTAATGGAACTCCACTGGTGATTATGAAGCCTTTATGATCAGAACATTATACAAACAGCAGCATGAAATGGGTAGAAAATGTTAAGCAAAGAAATAAGGAAAACATTAGGTTTTCAGCCTTTTGAAATTAAGCCAGTTTTGGTTGCTTAGTGTTTGTATTTTGATGTTAACCTTGTAATTAGGTTCAATGTATCTCTAAAATTTTTAAAGGCAGAAATTGAATGTCCTTAAAAGATCTAATATTTACAGTCTAAGAAGAAAAAGAAGCTCTAATCATTGTTCTTGGAATTGCAGCATTTGGAATGGGATGGTAAAATAGACTGGAGGGACTGGCTTTCAGTGTTTCCTGTGAGAACAGCTGTTCCACTGTGCTGTTAGTGCTGCTCATGGGAGTGTTGCAGGAGACAGCCGTGCTCCCTCTCTTTAAGCAGTACTTTTATCAGTTCCACAATATCTGTCTGGTGATTTGCTGATGAGTAACTTTCACACAGAGCTTAGGATGCAACAGCTTCCCTCACAAAACTGTGGAAAAAATCACAGTAGGGCTCAAGTGGTCAGCAGTGATACCTGCCTAGCATTCACCTAGGAATTTTTGTGTAAAAGCTGTATTGCATGGACAGTTTTGAGCAGGGATATGTACCCAAGTGAAGCAGGGAGGAAAAATGTTGAATTAACTGATAGAATTGCTTATGATGATTTTTGTTGTAATAGTGTGAAATTGAAATCAAGAGGACAAAGATGACATGATAGAACAGTAACTTCTCACATCTGGTTTGTCTCTATTTTGTTTCCTGAAGTGCCCCTTCTTTTTCCTTTTTTTTGAAGGCCACTGAAAAGTGTTACGTTGTCTGTGTGCGTGTGTCAGTCTGGCAGTGCAGATTTGATGGTGGCTACAATACATCTCCCTTCCTTCCTTCCTTCCTCTCTTCTCTCAGGGAGTGTTACCATAGCATTTCTCTCCCAGGGACAGTCGCGCAGAGCTGCAGATGGGATTCTCGCTATGAACTCTGTGCTGCTCAATCGGATACGCTTCGTTCTGTAGAAGGAAAATGGGAAAGAAAGGGTGACTTAGCAACACGGATAAAGCTTTCCTGGTATTTCCAAGAAGCAAAAACCTTCTTTGAAACAAAGGCTTGTCTTCATTAATATGAGGATGGGATTTTTCTATGAAGATAAACAAATCCTCTTTCTCTCTGCCACCTCAGTCTGTTTTCTCTTGTCCAGGGAGATTGATTTGAAATAGTGACTGCCTGATTCTCGGGTTTACATTTCTTGCCTTTTCCCTTTCCTTTAGCTGTGGACGTGGCTGGAAGAGCTACAGAAGGAACTGCTTGATGATGTCTATGCTGAGTCTGTGGAGGCTGTCCAAGACCTGATTAAACGTTTTGGTCAACAGCAACAGACCACTCTGCAGGTTACTGTCAATGTCATAAAAGAAGGTGAAGATCTTATACAGCAACTAAGGTAAAACAATTTTTTATTCAAATCTCTTCTGGTGTTCATCTGATGTACTGTGAGGCTATTTCTGTTTTAAGGGTAGAGGTAATGTGTACAAGATATGACCTATAAATAAAACTTGAAAATATTAGGACTACAATGATTTTTCATGCTGTACTGACTCTAACTTCTGTTTACAGGAAGCTCAATTTATATGCTATCTCCATGAGGAGATTTTGTTAACATGAGCTACCTTTTTGATAGGAGCAATCATATGTCTCTGTAGTCTGACATGCAGGGCTCTGCAGTGTTAGGAGTTTTGAGCAGCAGCCTTTTTATAAAGAAACACTTGAATTTGTTTTGCAGGCTGATAAGTAACTTCATTGTAGTAGAGGCCACCAGTCTGCAGTCCATTTCATTCAGCAACAATCTGAATAGCTAAACTGAGGCCACAGCTGCTCTGGTACATATCTCTTTTCTGCAAGAGATTAGCATATCTGAATTTGCAGGGTTTATACTCAAGTGAAAGATTAAGTAATTTTTTTAATTGACTAATTTTGATTTTCTTTTATTGCTCAGAAGATTCAGTAGAGTAAATATTTATCATATGCCACTTCCTTTTCACAATGAAAGAGTTTGTCTTTGGTTTGAAATTTTGCCCTTCCTTTAAACAGAATGTCTTTACATGATGAGTAGGTCAAAAATGAAAGTAATCAAATTTTCTAATGCTTTTTCAAATACTAAAATGTAATTTGAATTTTTAATTACAAAGATGTATAGACTTTGCTTGTGTGAAATATGGCTTGCACTTGCCTTATCTGAATCAGGCTTATATTTTTTGGTCATGTGTAGAGTCCAAATTGTAAGGGGTGTTTTTTCAGTAATACTTTTTTTTAATTCCTCTTCCCCTCTCTCTGCTTTGAATAGGGATTCTGCCATTTCTAGTAACAAGACCCCCCACAACAGCTCGATCAACCACATAGAGACAGTTCTGCAGCAGCTGGATGAGGCCCAGTCTCAGATGGAGGAGCTTTTTCAAGAGCGCAAGATCAAACTTGAGCTGTTTCTGCAGCTCCGCATCTTTGAAAGAGATGCAATAGATGTGAGTGTCTGCCTTTGGACTTGCTCTGCATGGAGACTTCTGTGTAGGAATGTTTATACTGACATTGTTGTGTGGTTGCATTGGCATGTGGCTGAAATGACTGCTGGCCTTAGTTCTTACCTGAACGAAGGCTTTTATCTTGTATGTGAAAGTGTTAGAAGAGTGCAGAGCTGAGCTTTTTGATGTTAACTCAAGTTGGCTCTCAGTACATCTTTAAGCAAACATCTGGTGAAATCATAGTGTGTCAGTTGCCTTGTCCAGTAAGTTTAGTTTGAGTATCAAAATACCTTGATATATCTAGTATGCCTACAGTTCATATGAGTAAGACTTACAAGATGGTTTAGGACAAACTCTCTAAACTGGTGCTTTGTAGTAACACCCCTCTTCTTTCTTTTCCAGATCAGTCTTTTTTTTTTCATTTGGTAGCTAGCTACAAGTGGAGTTTGGAATTCTGTCTTAATCTTTGGGGATTTTGGTCTGGTTTTTTTAAATAAGATTTTTTTCCAGCCCTGAAAATAATTCAAAAGCCACACCCCTGCAAAACATCAAGTTTCAAGACTGTTCAAACTTTGAAGGAGAGTTAAAGCTTATCAATTGAGAAGTTTCTATTTCTGTACAGCGACGTATACAGACAGATGTGAAACTCCAGAGGGGACTTTGGTTATTAGAATTGCATTATAAAGCTTTGTCTAAGTTCATAGTAGTTTTATAATACCCCTAGTGATGTACACCATCACTGAAACCAAGTTGGTGCCTCAGAAGGTTTGGGGTTATCCATTGGTAAACACTTGTTATTGCATATCTAATGACTTACCTCAAGATTTTGGAAACCAGGAGTTACGGTGATAATTCTGCGTCTTCGCTTGTGTATAGTAAAAGCTGCAGCTGTTGGTTATGAAACTGTTAGTTGATTGGTGTAAGGGCAAAAAGGCAGTTGGCAGAAGTGATAGCTTCTCAGATTTCCTGTGTTTTTCCTTCTTAAAATCTGGATTAGATGTCCCTGCCGAAGTTTGGTTTAGCTAAGCACATTGTTAAGTGCAATGCAGGAATAGGCAGACACAGTTCCTTGATCAGTGCCCATAGAGGAAGTGAGAGTGTGTGCTCTGCAGTAATAACAACTCTGGTGTAAAGGAAGAATAAGAAGGGTTTTTTTGCAATTTTGCAATTCACAGTGATCTGCAGAGAGATTGCCACTTTATGTGAAAGTAACTGTCTTAAATAGGCTTACAGTCTTTGCAGGAGTGATCTGCAGTGCTCAATGTCTGTGAGATGTTCTCAGAACACTTTTACTGAGGAAATGGCAGCCATGTGGGGCAATGCCTACCAAGAAAATTAGTGAAAGAATTAGGATACATGTTTGAGTGCAGTTCATGTTCAAGGTGATTGCTCATAACATTGCTGGTTACATAAGCCAGGATTCTGCAGTAACAAAAGGCTGATCATGGGACCCCTACTTGCAGATATGTTCGAGTCCTGCAGTGCAGGACAACAGCACCTGTATAGGTAGTAGTACTTCTTATGCTGTTGTTTGGTGGTTCCCATAGGATTTTGCATTGGAAAGCTGCAAACCCTAATTTGACAGAATAGGATATACTAAGTTGGAAGGGATCCATTAGGACCATTGAGTCCAACTCCTGGCCCTGCACAGGGCACCTGAAGTGACACACAGCGTGCCTGAAAGCGTTGCCGAAATGCTTCTTGAGCTCAGACAGGCTTGGGGCTGTGACCACTTCCCTAAGGAGCCTGTTTCAATGCTCAACCACCTGCTGGGTTAAAAACCTTCTCCTGATATCCAGCCTAAACTTCCCCTGGCTCCAGTTCGTGCTGTTTCCTCGAGTCCTGTCACTTGTGACAGGAGTAGAGAGATCAGTGCCTGCCCCTCAGCTTCCCCTTGTGAGGATGTTGAAGATGACAACGAGCTCTCATTCTCCTCTACACTGAACAAACCAAGTGGCCTCAGCTGCTCCTCATATTGAGCCTTCACCATCTTTGTGGCCCTCTTTGGACTCTCTCTACTAGTTTAGTGCCTTTTTCAGATTGTGGTGCCCAAAACTGCACACAACTGGCAGGTCTTGCTTTTTCTAAAGCTGATACTTTGCATGCTTTACGTTTGGACAAATACAACATAAAGCAAAGTACTGATTACTGTGTTGAAAGATTTGGTATAATTTGTCTGTATGACTTGGAAAAAAAAATCATGTTTGTATTAGACTGATGAAATTTCTTCAGGGATCCAAATTACCCTGTCTATAGAGTATCTTCAGCAGAGTGTTTATTGTTTTCCTGCCTCTGTCCATGTCCTCTCTGCCTCCTCAGCAAAGAACACTTCTCTTCTCCCTCTCCCTGAATGCAGACATCTGTTTGGAAACTTCCAGGAAGAAAATGTGGGGAATAGTTCCAGGTCAGTTATTTGAAAGCAGAAGTTCCGCTGAAGTAATTTGATAATGAGGAGGAGCCAGATGCCAGCTAGGAATTTGCAGACCTTGGTTTGACCTTCTCTTTCCTCGAGGATTTTGTGTGCCTGGTCCAGTCAATTAAGACTTGGCTGTAAGGGCAATTCATTCAGGGAAGCATCCTGTGAGGACAGCTTTTCTGGAAGGCAAGTAGTACTTCTAGCTCATCTTACTGCTTGCAAAATAACACAGACTAAAATGGGACAAAGGGCTCCCGTAGCACTGCGGGATCATACCATGCAGCTGTGCTTCTGGGGACAGTGGTGAGTTCTGCTGGCAGGGTTAGTTACCTTCTTCTCCTTGCTCTGCCCTTTTTTGCTAATAAAATATTCTATTTCTTTTATCTTACAACTTTTCAGATACTCCTGGTCTTCTGAAATTGATACAACTGCAGTACTGTTTTTTTCTGTTTTGCCCTTTGCTCTTAGCATACAAACTTGACCTTCTCTATCCTTAGCAGTATTTTAAGTGCCATTGGTTGTGAGATATTTGAAGAACTCCTTTGTAAATGCCTGTAATAACAAAGGGCAAGAATGAGCAGAATAATGTAGGTGAAAAGTCCCTTGCTCTCTTGATTAGTAGCGTAAGGAAGATGTGTATGTACATAGCCAGAGAGAAGGTAATGCTGGTGGCAACGTATGTAGTCCAAAATGTTTGTTTCATCAGTGTCTGTGCACCTTTGGTTGTCTGCAACGTAAGTGCCTTGAGGCCTATGCCAGGGCTTTGCACAGAGCATACCACACACTTTTCAACTCACAGCTTTATCTCAACGCTATTTTTGGATCGTACTTACAAGGTGCCTGTTAAGTCACACGGCTGAAAAGACAAGGAAGAAAAGTGCTGGATCACAGAGATGTAACTCTTCTCCCATTCCAGTTTTTCCTTTTTCTTTCTCCCCAGCACGTAATATTTTCGAAGTCTTGGTTAGCACTCAGTTGGTACCAGGAATGATAGTTAGATCCTTGTGAGAAGAGATCTGTGGTTTTTTATTTCTTTCCCACTCAGTGTGCAAGAGTCAGCATCCCTTCTATATTGTATTCTGCCTTATTTCCTGTCAGTGTTTCCTTTATGTTTGCTAAAATATAAGAATGTCAGGCAGCTCAAAATCTGCACTAGGAACCTCTTGAACATATGCTATGGTAAGTAGTTAGCCCGTGTTTATGCTGGGTTATCCATTTCAGTTGTCCATTTCCTGAGAGCAGTATGAATTTGTGATTCAGTTACTTTAGGTGTCTATTAGTCATTCATCTTTGTTCTGTTTGTTTACTGCTAATTATCTTGACAAAACTTTACAATATCAGAATAGGAGCCTACTTACCTCTAGAAGTGTTGCCTATAAAACAGAACTTCAGAGTGTGGGCAGAGAGGGCTTTAGTGCATGTTATTTTTTGATTAATTCTGCCCTCAGTGCATTTCAGATTTGTACAATGAGTGCAAAGGCTGAAATAGATCACCTTGTGCCACCTAATTGCTGTTGAAAAAATGTAAGGATTACTGCCCTTGTTAGGAAATTTGGCTGGATGGTCACTGATAACTTATCTTTTGAATGCGTGTGGAAATACACTGGCATTATATATTTGAGTTGTGAACTTCCTGGTTTTTTTGAAGGGGAAAAGGAATGTATTGGTCTTGTTCAGAGTGTTTCAAACTTCTGTAAACAACAATGTGCCCTGATATTAACCATGGGGTTGTTTGAAATAGCATGAGAAGAAGCTGTAATTCTTACTGGTGGTTGTTCTTTGGAGACACTATCCCTGAAACCTCTTGGCTGAGGCAAGACACAGTATTGCTTCTTAAAACTAGTTGCTGTTCCTATTAGATAAAATTAATCTTAGGATAAACGAAGAGGATATAGAGAGTACAATCCATTTCATTATTATAAAAATACACTTAGCCACAGCAGTGTCATATTGTGAGTTTGCTGTACTTATTAGTTGATTTCCACTCAGTTTGGTAGTAAGAGAGGTAAGATTTTGATATCTGTTATGAAGGGAGATGGACTGGCTTTGCTTTTAAAAGAGTGTCATAGATGTGCCATGTTAAATTAAATTTAATCAAATCTATAATGTTGTTTAGAGAGATGGTGGAAGATGATGTTTTGATGGTGGAGTTTCACAACATCTTTAATGCTCAGATTTCTTAGTTTGGCAATGTCAATCTACAGTTATTTCTTCAGGATAACTTTTAAATGTTGTTAACTGACCTGGATGAAAATAAGATGGTAAATCTGATTTCTGAGAACTTGCCTAGTGCAGTGGATGAAGAATCAAACACTGGATGACCTCCACTGAATTGAACTGGGAAGGGAAGTTCTCAAGTGCACAAGAGCAGAAAAGGGAGGTAGGAAAAAGTAAGGAGGCTGGACTGTCAGGAAAACTTGAAGTTTCTTAAAAACTTCAGATCAATTAAAAGGAGATGAAGAGCAGAGAGAAGTGATGAGACATGTTGAGCATGGACCAAGTAAGAAGGAAATAAAGGGAACTTGTTAAGGGTTTTGTGGGAGGTGCAGCCTGTGTGTATGTTTAGGGAGAACTCCCTAAATAGCTTCTGAATGTGTTCTTTAGAGCACCTGGAAGGAAGATTGAAGAAGCTTCAAGCAGTGGCTAAAAGCTGTATATTTTTTATATAAATATATGTATATATGTATGCGCACACCTACCTATGTATCTTCCTGAATTCTTTGTCCATCAGCTTTTCTGTTTTCAGTGTTCAGAGTTTCTGCCTGTTTTCACTTTGGTAGAGCTATCTGCTCAGTATTAGGGGTTAAAAATTGTTTGATATCTCTTATCATGGTGCAAAACTTGAATACTCAGTGAATCAAGTAAATTTTTGCTGAACACCTTCAAAACAGGAAGTAACTAACTGGTGCCATAACTTTAATATTAGTCGCTTAATGTGTCCACTTTTTTATGGCACCATGTGAGCAGAATGGAAAAAAGCCTTCGAGAAAGATTGTAGCTGACTACAGAAACTTTATACAGATTATTTCACTTTGCTTTCTCCTCAGTTCTGTTTTTTTCTAGAAGGCTTGTGTTCCTGGAACTTCTCTTATAGTTTAACTGTCTCAGTAACTTCAGAGCTATTATGGCCACTTGGAAAGAGTAGTGGCATCTTTCTTTTGCTGACAAGTGACTTTATCACAGAATCACAGAATATGGCAAGTTGGAAGGGACCCACAAGGACCATCGAGTCCAACTCCTAACCCTGCACGGTATGATCCCCAAGAGTCACACCATGTGCCTGGGAGTACCATCCAAACCCTTCTTGAGCTCTGTCAGGCTTAGTACTGTGACCACTTCCCTGGGGAGCCTGTTCAGTGCCCAACCACACTCTGGGTGAAGACCTTTTTTCTAATATCCAGCCTAAATCTCCTCTGACACAACTTCAGACCATTACCTCTCTTCACCACAGAGAAGAGATCAGTGCCTGCCCCTCCTCTTACCCCAACAATGAAGTTGTAACTGCAGTGAGGTCTCCTCTTCTCTGGCCTGAACAGACTCATCCACTTCTCATATGGGTTCCCCTCAAGGCCCTTCACCGTCTTCATTGTCCTTCTTTGGATGCTCTCTAATAGCTTAATATCTTGCTTATTTTGTGGCACCCCAAACTGCACACAATATCCAAGATGAGGCTGCCCCAGTGCAGAGCAGAGCAGGACAATCCCCTCCCTTGACAGGCTGGTGATGCTTTGCCTGATGTCCCGCAGGAACATGGTTCACCCTCCTGACTGCCAGGACACTGCTGTTATGCACTCAGCTACTTTTTTGCTATTGCCGGTTTAGTCAGATCCTCTTTTTGTGGTGTCTGGCTGCATAAATACCTATTCTACTGTCATTTAGCACCATTCACATCATTTTGTCCTATTCCTGAAATTGTAGAACATTGGAACTAAGCCATACTTCATTCTTGATATTTATAATTTTGCTTTCCTGATGAATTGCAGTAGTTTATGCCAAAACTCTGCTGAAAATTCTGAAAAAAAAATTTGATTACAGGCTTGAGGCATAAGTGTGTGGTAGATGGACTTTTTTGAAGTAACTCATGCATCAGATCTGTGCCAGAAGACCTCAACCCACTTTGATCAGTGAGGACAGTAAGCATTATCTCTTAGCCTTAAAAACAGTTTTGTATCCTAATTAAAAGGAATATTTTATGTTTCAGCCAGGCTTTGCAATATGATTTGGAGAAATATGCTTAAGTGGGTAGACAAGTAGGACTTACTGTTGTGATGCATGTGTTAAAATACCCCAAAACTTTTTTAGCTGCCCTTCCTTGGGCATCTTAAGATGAAGAATAAAATCCAAAACCGAAGTGCAAACTGAAGTGTAGCTGAAGGATTTCAGCAAGCAAATTTTGCTCTGACATTGCAGTAATATTATAATATAGTATGCTTTTGATTTTGCTCCATTTACTAAGTACCCAGCCTTTTGTGATGTGTGCTTCTGAGTTGTCTAACAGAAGTCAAAGGTGCTCACAGCCTGTTGCTTCCTACCCAGGGAAGGGTAGAGCTGGATTTCTTGTAAAAGGGCTCAAGACTGGCAAAATTGTAAGCTAAACTGGCTCTTGATGTGCAAATTATTACTTAGTACAGTCTGAAGAATTGAAAAGACATTTCAGGTACACGTTTTCCTTTAGAAGTGGAAATAAAACCATGTTAGCCATCTGTTTCACAAGTTATGTGTTGATACAAGAGTACCTTAAATAAGGCAAGGGTACCCATAGTGTTGCAAGCACTGGCTGAAGAACTGTAGTAGTTCTCAAAGAGAGTCTTTCAGTTTGCCAGAATTCAAAATCAATGCTAAGACAGCCTGTATCTGAACCATATCAGACCTGACCAGTGAAGTCAATCAGCAGTGAGCAACTTGAGTTCCCTATCTCGATAATAAGTGCAACATTGGAAGTGAACTGTTTTGTGTAATGAGTAATTGAACATTGTCTTCCTCCTTTTTTCTTGCAGATAATTTCAGACCTTGAGTCTTGGAATGATGAGCTCTCTCAGCAGATGAATGACTTTGACACTGAAGATCTTACAATAGCAGAACAGAGGCTCCAGCATCATGCAGACAAAGCCCTGACCATGAATAACTTGACCTTTGATGTCATCCACCAAGGGCAGGATCTGTTGCAATATGTCAATGAAGTTCAGGCATCTGGTAAGACGGCTCCTTCATGCTATTCCAGACAGTGGCTTTATAAGAATTATACAGTTGTCTTCCCATGGGATGTGTGAAAATAACAGAGATTCTGGTTAACTCTAAACTAGAGACATGTGGACTCCTTTATACTCAAATCATACCATAGCGTTCATGAGAACATACTGTTATTATGACACATGATTGTTTTCTTAGAGCTGGCAATGCCTGAAGATGCTGAGTTATTAAAGCGATTTCACTTGGAAAGTAAAATTAGAGTAAATAAGGGAGTAAGTTTTGTGGTTAGTAAGATCAATGCAGTCAAGCAAACGTTTTCAAGTAATGTCTTCCTTTTTTGTTCCTTATGCCCCTTTACTTGTTATTTTTCACTGTATACAGTCCCCTAGAGTAAATATCAGACTTAAAAAAGAGATAAATTAATATTATGCTTTCAAAGAGTGCCAAAACCTATGCTCATAATGCAAATGTTCTGAGAATTGACTTGAACTTGGCGAAGGAACAAGAGAATCAGGTGTAAAACAGTGGAGATGGGCTATTTGTGTTTGGAGGCCATGTAAGTCTCTCATAAACAAACTGGCTGATTGCAGGTGTCGAGCTGCTTTGTGACAGGGACGTGGACATGGCAACTCGTGTCCAGGACCTGCTGGAGTTCCTGCACGAGAAGCAGCAGGAGCTGGACGTGGCAGCCGAGCAGCACCGCAAGCACCTGGAGCAGTGTGTGCAGCTGCGTCACCTGCAGGCAGAGGTCAAGCAGGTATGGCAGATCCCTCCACCACACTGGCAGCTGCTCCACACCTCCTGGGTGGCTCTGCCCCCCTAACCAGGCATGGGAAATTACTTCCTGCTGTGTAAAGTCTGTCACTGGGAGTGGGGAAGGACTTTGGCCACCTAACAAGCTTCATCCTCCATTACTATTAAGTGCTTTTTTTTTTCAGTTTGCGTCACCAGTTCATATTGCTGCTATGTGGATCTGCAGCACATGCCATATGAGGAGCGGCTGAGGGAGATGGGCTTGTTTAGCTTGGGGAAAAGGAGGCTCAGGGCAGACCTTATCACTCTCTGTAGCTACATAACAGCAGATTGTATCAAAGTGGGGATTGTTTTTCTTTTCCCAGATAGCAAGTGATAGGAAAAGAAGAAAAGTCCTCAAGTTGTGCCAGACGAGGTTTAAGTTACATATTAGGTATTTAAAAGACATATAGATATGACACTGAGGGACATGGTTTAGTGGTGGATTTGGCAGTGTTAGATTAACAGTTGACTTTGATTATCTTAGAGGTCCTTTATGACTTGAATTATTCTGTGATTTGATAGATACAAGTCAAGTATTTGAAGTGTAGAGTGATTTGAACTCGTGTTAAACTCATGCTTTTATCATCTGTGTGGTAATGAATAAAAATCTTCAGTCATAGTCCCTGCACACTGGCCTAATACTTTTTGGTAAATTGAAACATCTGAAAACAGTGATAACATAATGTCAACATAGTTTATTTTCTGTGAGAAGAAAAACAAAGTTTTGCTTCTCCTGAAAATAGTCGCAAGTTTTGAGATACTTATCTGATAAACATCTAAGACTTTGGTGAATTTGAGATGCTGTGGGCAAAACTATGGAAGTAGGTGAAAGTTTAAATAAGAAGCAAAACACTAGAAAAGGTAAGAGTTTTTGATCTTGGTCAAACTTGGCAGCATCACAGAAGTCTGCTGAAGTCTGTTGTCTTACCGTGGCCGACAGTGGCTGCCAGTGCAGCTTGTCCTTTTCGCTGCTTGTCATGAGCTCTTAAAAAAAATCATCTGCCTCATGAGACTGTGAATGATAAGTCCCAAATTGCAAAGTAGTATAAAAGGGGTGAACAGAAGGTTCCCAAAGTATTTCAAGACAGTGGTTGATTACTCTCTAGCAGCAGATGCAAAGTCTTTGTGTGGTCTTGAATTAAAGGAATAAAGAAAACTGGTAGCATCTCTGTTAGTACAGTATAGACATCCATCAAATACACAGTGGTTTTTTTCAAGCTTTTCGATACTCTGCTGAACTGTCCTGTATCCATCTTAGCACTTACCTTCACAAATGCAAATTACAAATTACTCCTTTCTCATGATTAATGGTTGAGATAAAGTTTTTGCAGATCAGGATCGTTTCTGTACTCAATTGCATATTATCTTGAGGATGAACAAAAGAAGTGTACATCTGCAAAGGAAAGACAAAAAAATGAAAAAAGAAAAAGTGAATGCCAGTTGGGGCAGTCTCATCCCTTTCTGGCACATCAATGGGTTAGTAAAAAAAAGAAATTAATTTCCATGATAGTGAAAAAACATTCAGTAAAAGAACAGAGTATAGCACTTTGGTGATACTTCAAAGAGATGCTGTTTAAATAGTTATTTATATTACATGCTCCCACAATAAAGTGAGTGCTTTGCTCCACTAGCTTTGTTTGTATGTGAGTTAAATGTGACAAGAGAGGCACACATGTTTAAAACTTTTCTTTGTGGAAAGAATGTTCTGTGTTTTGGCAGATGATGGACATTGTGACTGTAGGGGAATATCCATGTTGCATGTAGTACATGATTTGTAGGTCCTTCTGTAAGAGTTTCATGTTTTGAACCACTGCTAGCCCTAACTGAAACTAAAGGTCAAGTTTAAACTTTTAAGAAAGCACTGGAAAAAAATGAGTTTATCTTATACTAGAGATATAGGTAGTACACTGTTCTAGCCAGCTGGCTTTTCTTGGTAAACTGGGAAGAAAAAACATATTCTATTTTATATTCCTAGAACAGACCTCTATCAAGTGAGATTTTATTTTGAATTAAATTCTGTAGTAGATGTGAATTTTCAAACAAACCTACATGAACATGTAGGTGACAGAATGCTTGTGTATTACTTTTCCAGATTTTTATTGTGCAGATTAACCTGCAATGCTTCCCCAGTCTGAGGCCTAGAAATTGAATGGAACTAAAACTGGATGTTAGTATATTGTCTCATAGGATTTCTTTTGATCCCCTTTGGCATGCTTCGAGGCTAGCAACTCTTAGTTTTGTGATTTCGGTCGGATTTTCAGAAAACCACATCTGATTTATTTTAGTTTTTATTAAGTATCAGAAAGCATGATCTTCTCTGGTCTCATCTATGCTGGGAAAAATTTCATAGCTCAGCAGGTGCTTTACCTGAGAGTAAAGCTCCTCTTCAGTCTGTTTTGATTGTACTTTATTGCCTGAAGCAGTGAACACATGGTTTTCCAGTTCAATTGCTGTGATTTTCTATCCGATTTATTGTTGATGAACAGGGTGTAAACATACTTATTATGTTGATGGGATACTGGCTCCATAGCAGGAATTGTAACAACATTTTCATTTGAATTTTTCCTGCCAAACTGGCGTTACTGCTGTTGAATTTTCACACACACATATATATACAAATATACACATAAACATATATAGCTTGTAGTCATATGAAGAGGTTGAACTGGAACACTGCAGGAATTCAGACAAATATTTGCGAGGATTTTTTTTTGATACCTGGTAGTGAAACTTGGAGCTTAATGAGTTCTTATCAAATAAGCACAGAAAGCGGATAAAAATATTCAGTATTTCTTCTTCCTTAACTACTGTACCAGTTATGCTTTGTGGCATTGAAGTTCTGTAGATCAAGCCTAGGAGCAAACAGAAAGGCCAGAAGACAAACAGAGGTTTAAGGAAAACCTGCAAAGAATTTACTTGTCAACTTGATGTGTAGTAGGTGCAGAAAGGGCAAAACCACATAGAAGATTACAGTGTAGAAAAACCTTGGAAGGTAGGGGAAAGAGGTTGCTGATTGAAATAAGAAGGGACAGCTGTATGTGGGGAAAAACAACATGGGAAGAAAAATGTGACCATTTTTTACAGGGCAGGGACATACGAGTTGGTGGAGGCAGAGAAGTATAATATCTGTCTCATTCAGAGCTCTGCTTGTTTGTCTACTTTGCCAGACAAAACTTTTTTATTAATCATCTAAAATGCAACTGTTGGATTACTTGTTGCTGCAATCACTCCCATGTACTCACTTTGTAGAATGAATGCTTTACTTTGTTTAAGGTCAAAATTTCTGTCAAGGTCCAACTCCAGTCCAGTTGGTTTTAGGATGCTCATTCAGCCTTCTCAGTGCAATATTGGCTGTTCTGATCATGGTGTTTGTTCTGGAATCTATAAATATGTATTCAAATCTCTCCAACAGTGTACAGATATAAGAGTACCTTGAGCTGCTTTGTGTTTTCACGAGGCCATCTTTTAGCTTGGTGCTTGAGCTCTGACCATCCCAAAATACTACTCAGGAAGGGTATCCTGGCACTCCATATTGTGCCATATGGATGTGAAAGCCTACCTAGGACAGCAGACTGAAGCAGGTTGTCTTATGATTGTGTTTAGTTACAGTCAAAAATCAGTCCAAGAAACTAATCCTAAATCAAACATTTATCTAATAGACCTACCTATTTGACCTTTTCAAGTGTTGCAAATTCTGTTTCATTTCCACAGTTCTGCTGATTATCTGCTGATGCTTCTATAAACTGCTAAAGGCTGTGAGGGCAAAGATGGGGAGTGTGGTCCACCCAGAGAGTGATGGGAACATGCCAACAAACCCTGGAAGGCAGCAGCAGGAAGAACAGGCTCACTGTTTACTACGACTTAGATTTTCCCCTTGCGTCAGAGCAGGGGGAAGGGGAAAGTACTGCTGACAGAGTTCCTTGTGTGAATTCCAGCAGCTTCTACACTTACACCCTGAGCTGCAGGAAGCAGGAGGGCAAATCATTGTGTTTGAAATGGCATGTTCTGTGCTAGCTGTCGCTGTTGTGTGTGGTGGGATGCCAAGTAAAGAGGAGCTTTTGACTAGTACTGCTTAAGAGGGAGAAAACACCTTTTTTTCTTTTCCTTCCTCCCTTCCCCTGGTTATGGGCAGGAGAAATGATATTGGCCAAAATTAAAGCAAGAGAAATTTGAATGTTAGACCTTAAAAAGACTTACGTTGATTAAACTGTCTAGTGAAAGTGTGAGATAGAAATCTGGAGTAGTGAACAAGGTTGGAATCTTTTGGGAGGGCTCTTAAGGGTGCATGTTCTTGCTGTTGATATGGAATGTACAGGGTGGCCTCCTGAGGCTTCAGCCCATCTGGGGATTCCTCTGTTTTCACTGGACATGTCAAAGAAGGCACAGTCTGAAAACTGAAAATCTTTAAGCAGTTAGAAGATACTCAATGGTCGCATTTTTCTGAACATTAATATTCAAAATTATTTGGTTTTTAGTTAGCTTTATGTCCTCTCTTTATGTTACTGACACTGGCTTTTAGGCAAATATTGCTTGTAACTTTTTCCACTTTTTCAGGTGACAAAAATGTTATTCAGAAACACAGCCTTGTTCAGAGTATGAACTGAAACCACAAGCATGTATTAGTTGACTGAAAGCTGTGAGTTTTTAGCTTAGTAAAATTACAGTAAATGTCATTCACTGTGCTTACTTGATATATAATTCATGGTAATATATAATTAATAAATTATTTCATTTTAGATTCCAGTACTAATGTGACCATAAATGCTTTTGTCCCTACACTGATGGTTTATTTTGCTGATTGGCAGTGGAATTACATATTTCATGGTCTTTTCTTTTTTACAGGTTTTGGGCTGGATCCGAAATGGAGAGTCAATGTTAAATGCTGGACTTATCACTGCTAGCTCTTTGCAGGAGGCAGAACAGTTACAGAGGGAGCATGAGCAGTTTCAACATGCAATAGAGGTAAAAACACCATTTCATTGACCATAGTCAAGGCATCTTGTATTACAGATCATCAGTCTCTGTAAATAGCACTCTTGGGTTCATGCTGCTATATTTTTAGTTTAGGCAAAGCTGATGAGCTCATGGCAAAGTGATAACCACACTTGCTGGGAAGATGTGTTTCTTTGTTGTTGTTAGTTTTGAAGCTACAACTCCAGGTGAACATCTTCACAGTGCCTTTTTGCATCTTTGTCAAGTACTAGCTGTTCACAGCAATTTTACTGAAAATAGTGTTTTCCTTTGTTACAATGTAACATCTAATGCTAATTGTAAAAGTTAAGAATAAATGGAACAGCAGGCATCCGTTTTGTATATTCTGAGGTGGTCCTTTAATGTTTCCATTTTTGTTTGAGTGTAGGTTTCACTGAAATTTCTGTGTGGTGATGTGTCTTCAAACTAAGCTTATTATATTGGTCATATTGCTGTAAAACAATAGGCAGAGTTACTAAGATTTATATGCAATTTATATGCACTACTGAGGGACTTGCAGTGATATATATATATGGCATACATTTTTAAAGAACTTTACTTATGTTTAAATATTAACAATGTTATGATCATTTGGAAATACTATTTTCAGAAGTACTTTGTCTTGCAGTACCTCTTTCAAGTTCATTTCCTGTTTGATAGAGTTTAATGCTTCCCCTCTCTTGATGTTTTTTTTTATTATTTTTTTTTTATAGTTTGCACTATACACACACTCATTTTGAGAGTTTTGGCAACTCTTAAGTATAAAAATCATGAGACCTCGAGGTGTTTTTCAATTTAAGAATGAATGACTCGGCAGCTTAAATTCTGTGTTTTCTGGATTGTTCTTTACTCAGATTTAATAATATTTAATAGTACTTAATCCCTTAATATTTTTATTTTACTTGATTTTAGGCAAGTGCCTGTTCACACAGAGAAGTACAGTATGAAAAATTGCTTGCAATGGACAGAGAGTTGTCTTTTTTTAACTGGCATGCACATCTGCAACTTTCTTTGCTTACTATTGGTGTACAAAAGACTGGAGTTAATGCTGTGAGGACTGTAATAGCAATCAAGCCATCATCATCTTTTTTCTTATGATGAAGGGAAAGAAAGTCAACCTGAAATTCCCAATTATAGCAGTGTGTACTCCAACATAGATAAGTCACACGTGGCTTAATGCTAGACAGTGACTATTTGTTGTGAACTGCTGTTTCATGTTGATTTGATTATAAATCTCTACAGGACTTGTTTTCTTTCTGTTTGCACAGACAAGTCACACAGTAACTAATATGAGACAGTTATTTTTAGTTGATGAGTGTTTGTGCATGTATAGAGTGTCATAGACACAGTGGAAATGTAGAAGCCTTTGAGGTCTGCAAGAAAATGAACTCAAGTGCTCCACTAAACTCCTGTATTTTCCCCTCTTGTCAGAAAACACATCAAAGTGCCCTGCAGGTTCAGCAGAAGGCAGAGGCAATGCTGCAGGCTAATCACTATGATATGGATATGATCCGGGAGTGTGCGGAGAAGGTCGCTTCCCATTGGCAACAGCTGATGCTGAAGATGGAGGACCGTCTCAAGCTTGTGAATGCCTCTGTTGCCTTCTATAAAACTTCTGAACAGGTACAGAAATGTTACATGATCTGTGTCTGCCTTGATTAATTCCTCAGTATGGCATAAAACAGCATCGCCTTAAAAAATTATTTACTAAGTTCGGTTTTATTTACTCCTTTGATAACAACTGCAGTTATACAAAAGATGCAAAAAGTAAATCCTCTCACCAGCTGCCTTAGAATGAGAAACCATGTGTTGCAGCCTTTAAATAAATAAAGGGGTCTTACAAATCAACAACTTTTTACGAGGTCTGTAGTGACACAACAGGGGGCAGTGTTCTAAAATTCCTCATATTCTTTTTTTTTTTTTTCATTGAGGAAAGTCTTGTAGAACACTTTCAAGTTGTATTGGATTTTTTGTTTGTTTCGTGAAGTTTTGCTTAAATCATAATCAAATTACACATAGGTTTTAATGGAAGTGCTTCAGATGGCCCATTCTCTATTTTGTGTGTGAGTCAGAATAAAAACAGCTTCATCCTACTTGTCCACAGAAAAGTTTGGGGGAAGGTTGGCAAGGTTGCTTCCTCTGCAGTCATAACTTAAAGCCATCCTGTCTTATACAATCACAGAGGCAAAGAAAGATGACCAGCTTTAGGGGTAGCCTCTGAGCAATTGCACATAAACAGGCCAATACTTGGGCAAACCTACAGCCAAAGTTTGTTACCTTCTCTTAAGTCCCAGTCAAAACATGTCAGAAGCTAAGGTATATGTAAGGAGTAGGCTGGTTTTCCTTTTAAGCTTGAGTTTTGATTTTTTTTTTTGGCTCGCTGAATTGTATTTGAACTGCTCTCCTTTTTCCCAATAGGTATGCAGTGTGCTGGAAAGCCTGGAGCAAGAATATAAGCGAGAAGAAGATTGGTGTGGGGGAGCAGACAAACTGGGTCCCAACTCAGAAACAGATCATGTTACTCCCATGATAAGCAAACACCTGGAACAGAAGGAGGCATTCCTAAAGGTGAGGTTGACAATTTTTTGTGGTCTTCTGTGTTTTGAAAAGTATGCAGGCAAATACTCACAATTCTGAAATCATTGTGGAAGGCAACAGTGCCCATTCCAAACCATAGCTATGTCCCAAACTGCAAAGGTGTGGCAAGTGCCATGTTTGCTGCTTCTGACAGTGATTTAAGAGAATACTTCCAAGTGCATAAATTTGTAGCCAGTTTTATAAATCTATTTCCTTGAACTTCAATAGATATCAGGTCTCCCGATGTGGCTGGAAAGGAATTGGACATCACTGCTTTAAGCAGCTGTCATTCTAAAGAATCCTTAAAGTCTGCTGCTTTGGAAGAGAACTGACAGTCACATAGTGCCATTGCTGCCTTTGCATCAGAGCAGCTCTCAGATGTACGTGGACTACAGTAGAGTATAGAAGGAGGAAATTGCTAGACAAGCATGTAGGAGTAGTTGGGTTTGTGTAACAGTCTTCAGATTTTTGTTCCAACTAATGTCCTAGTGAAGAAGGTTATTGATCATACTGAATTAAATATGTGACAGATGGTTGCAGAGCAGTGTAACTAAGTCTGTAATCAAAGGCATTTTCCTGCATCACCATGAAGGACTGCTAAGGGTATCGAACTCTTTTGTTAAAAACCTTTTTGTTCTCAGTGCCCAGACTACAAGATTCAAAAGCATACTAGTGTAACTCAAAGTATACTGCCAAATAGATCCTTCTGCAGCTGGCATGAGTTACCAATCTTTGTTTTAAAATAGTATGAGAAATTACTTCATTTCTTTGTCACTGTATCAAACCATGCTACCTTTATCTAACCTTTTAAAGTGACATTCCACATTCTGCATATTAAAAATAAGGCAGCCAGCCATATGTGTAGTGCTTGGTATATGTTAAGATGAAGAAGGCAGCTGAACTGAGGGTTGGCAATACAGTGGCAAGGACTGAAAGCTCAAAAGGCCTTGCTGTAATATTTTATGGGAAGTATTACTATTTTAGCACTTTTGGTTTCACTTCAGCAGAGCATTTACTCTTTGTTTAGAGTACTAATGGATGCTTTGGAATATCCGGGTGAGTACATAAGCATGTGCCTTCTGTTTACACAGTAAACAAACTTCAGGTAGCACATAGCAGGTTCACTAAATAGACCTCTCTGTGAGCTGTGAGTCACACTGAAAGCTCAAGAGCAGGTAATTTCTTTCCAGAATCTTCAGATAAAAAGGAATAGCATTTTATTTAGAGTTGTTTGGTTTGTTTTTTTTCCTGCTAGGTTAGAAAGGTTTAACTGCTATTTGGTGGAAAAACTATTTTAGTAGTTGGGTTGGCTTGGCTTGGCTTACTTGTAGAAAGATTTAACAAGGAACGCTTTCCAGAATTGGAGAGGGTGAGAAATGTTCAAAATGGTGTGTGTGTGGGTGTTAATCTCTTTCTGGATGTGTTTTTGTGCACCTCCAAGCAAAGTAATACCTCTGACTCTCTAGGCTTGCACACTGGCTCGAAGGAATGCTGATGTTTTCCTGAAGTACCTGCACAGGAACAGTGTCAACATGCCAGGGATGGTGACACACATCAAAGCACCTGAACAGCAAGTGAAAAGTAAGGGATTTCTTGTTCTTCTTTTTTTTTTTCCTGCACAGGAATATGATCATCATATGCTGTGGTATGTGTGGTGATGGAGTAATGAAGCTTGCCCACGTGGAAAGAGTTCTTTCAGGCTTAACGGGAAACAGTTAAAATTGTTCACACACTTTGAAGGAGCTGTGAATCTTCAAAGGATCTTATATTCAAAATGAAGATGCTTGGAATTCATTTATCTGCTGCTTACACCTAATCTTTCCACTTGAGACTCAAATGTGGTTCTTTTATTGAGACAGTGAGATAGTAAACTTCCACATGATAATGTTTGGTCTGAAGCCAAATGGGAGCTGATCACTGTAAGCTTACTCAGTGTGATAGTGTATTCTGCAAGTTCCTTGGGAGTGCCAGTGTGGTACAAGGTAATCCCTTGAACAGTGCACTTGAGCTCTTCAGGTAGTTTGAATCAGTACTGGAGAACTTCATGAAGTATAGGATGATTGACATCATGTTTAAATTATATGTGTAGATAGGTAGAAGCTGAGGTGATGCAGGAAAGAACTACTAGAAGGTGGCTTGGCTTTTGCTAAGATTAATAGTATATAGCACAGCTTTAAGGTATAATATGCACTCTAGGGAATAGAGAGAGATCTGTAGGGCTTTCATGGGAGAAAATGCAAAAATTAATAGGGTGTGCATAGCTGATGAGTGCGGTAGACAGAACAGAGATCAGAGAAATTCAGAAGTAAATATTGCATTTTACTAATTTCATTGCTAGTTGCATTCTACTCTACACATTTTGAAGCTCTGACTGAACAGTGGCCATGCTACAGACTCAAACCAGAGAAGTTTAATTGTCTAATCAATTGCTCTTTGCAGCTATCAAAAGGGGAGTTACTCATGATGGAGCCAAACTCCAGAGTAACGTGTCAATAGATCCAGAGGAAAAGACACAAGCAAGGAAAATTCTGTAATGGGACACAGTGCTACAGCAAGATGGAGTAGACCAGGTAGCCTAGAGAGATAGTAGAATCTCTGCCCATAAAAATTTTTAAAACTTAGTTGAAAAAGCCCTGCTTTGAAAAGGAGGTAGAAACAGATGGCCTCCAGAGGTCACTTCCGCTCTAATATACATGATGACTCTATTAGAGGGACATGCTCACTGCTTCACTTTTCTACAAGGGGAACCTAGTTTGTGTTAAACTTACTCATGTGTCTCACAGTACTCAAACTGAAGATCTTCCTATGTTGAATTTTTTATGTTGGAAAGATAAACAGAGTATTGGCCATACTTTTCACTCTTAAGGAAATAATTGTATTGCGGCAACTGTGGCATGTGGAGCTAAGACAAAGGATTGTTTTTCCTGTCACCAAGATATCAACATTATAGAAACTGTGCAAGACAAAATCTCAGCATAAATGCCAGCAGTATCAATAACTGAAGAAGTGTTGCTGACATTTGTCACATTTGACTTTATCTCTGTAATTGATGAAGAAAACAAAGTAGAAGCAGGCAGGAAGTTGTAGCTACCACACTTACTAAGTATTAGGAAACGTTTTAAAAATTAATTTTGGAAATCTCTGCAGGAACAGTCATTCTGAGAAAGGTAAAATGTGTTCAGATGAGGAAAGAGTAAAAAGGTCTCTGCTAATGTCCTTAGGAATAATAATTATATGTCAGAACCATAGTGTTATGCATGTTCTGTGTACATTTAAAATCCTGGATGAGTGATACATGTTTTAACAGCAGGGAAAAAAAAACAAACAAACAAAAAAAAAAAAAAAAAACCAAAAAAAAAAAAACAACAAAAANAAGAAAAACAAACAAAAACAAACATGTGCTTTAACACTGTTTTCCCCCATAGGCCATGTAATATAGGCTTCTGAGAATTAGACATGAGTCAAGATAGAAATAGTGGAGGAATCCTCCCTGTTAGGTCTCATTGGTACAGCAGCAGCTGGCTTAATGATTTAAAAGTTCATTCTCTTCTTCATTTTCAAATATGCATATAAGGAAAAAAATTATCTCTCTTTCTAAATGAAGGAAAAAAATAAAGTGTTTATTTTATTTTGGTGAAGTAGAGGTTACATGCATTTTACACATTCATTCTCAGGTGTATGGTTGAAACTGGCAGACTGCAATCAGTATACAGTATATAAAGTAATGGTTTAAAAATTTGAATAACCCTTGAGTTTAGGTTCTTGCAGAACTGCTGAACATTATTCAAAAACTTCATTCATTGGCATAGTTGATTCTTATTCCCAGCTGCAGATACCTGGAACGGCAATCTAGGTAAAATGTAGCTAAGAGCATGCTTCATGGGAAACAGGAATTACAAGGGTACTGAACTCTGAGAGATGTCCTTCTGTCCCCCCATATCAGTGTAAATAATTTCTTTGATGTGCAGTTAAGAGTATCCAAATGCTGTCTCATTTAGGAAGGACTTGTGGCCTAAAACTGTGCTGCAGCAGGTGGATTCAGTCGGTGACAAGTATTGTAAGCTCAGAAATGGAGCATTTTCATCTTTGTTTCTGCTGCTAAGTTTCTGTGCTTCTCTGTTACCTCTTTCTACTGTACAGACTGTGACTGGACATAGTATGGGAACTTGTCTAATGGTGCTTATATGTTTAGATAGGTTAATAGAGGGTACAGGATGCGTAGAGACAGCTGAGAGCTCTTTGAGCCTGGAAGTTTAGGAAACAATCCTAACAAATGCTGGAATCAAAATAAATAACAACAGGGTCCTCAGATCAGACATCTTGAGATAGAGCTGTTTTTCCAAACCTAGTATTAAATATTGATGTTCTATAACTTCCTTAGAGTATTTTATAGAATATTTTTTGTCTTCCTTGTCAGTCCAAGAAATTAATGGCACTAACACTGACAGTGCCCAGCCAAATATCTCTCACTGCCTTGCCATCTGTATCACGTCCTGACAGAACAAACACTGTTCCAATTTGCTAAATTCACCTCACTTGCTCTTTGTCTGAACTACTTTGCTTGCGTCACTGTCAAGATGTCTCTTTTTATATGGTGTGTCCAGCTGGGTGTGTTGCCTTGTATAATGATAACTGTGTCCCACCCACCCCACCTCCCTGCTTCCCAAAATCTGGCATATATTCTGAGCAGGCATTTTGGAGGTGACATAAAGCAGAAATAAAACTGAGAAAGCAGGAGAGGCTCATAGCAGATCAGCTCATAGCTTGGCTAAGGGACAGATCAGTTGAGGCGTATTTGAGGGGAGCCTGACCAGATTCCAACCAAAAGCAAGTCCTGGGTGATCTCAGCACCCTGTGGCAAGTGGGAAAACAGTGCTTCCAAGGAGGAGGAGGATGTTGGCAATGATGCAGACAGGTTTCATAATCATCAGGGAGGCTGTCGCAAGTGGTTGTGTTTGGTCCCAGATCACTGATGAGGTAGACAGAGATGTTTTTTCCCTCTGGCTTCCTGTTATTTGAGCTTCTCTGTCGTACTGCATCTTGGAGTTGTTAGCTTTTGGGCTGTAAAGTATGGTGGACCTGCACAGTGGGGGAGCAGAGCGCAGAGACCTTTAGACACCTAGCACCTGATTTTTTTTGTAATCATGGCAAAATCAACTCTGGGTATAAGGAAAAAAGCAAATAAAGTATTAGAATGAGCCCTTTTTGTGGCCTCTTCTGCTAGACCTCTCCTTTGGCTCTGTGCTCTTCCAGTCACCTGGTTGGAGACATTGCATGTCTCCATTTGCCTGTGTCTCAGCTTGCCATCTGGGTTTGCAATAGCTGCAAAGTCAAGTAGGGCTGCTTCTCTGGAAGCAGCAGTAGGTAGAGGGAGCTTCACAAGAAACTGCTAGAATTTCTTTGGTGAAAAAAAAAACCAACATTAAAGAAGCAGAGTTCCTTTGCTAAGAAGAATTTAAAAGTTAGACATGTGGAATAGCATGTTACTGGTGGGATTTGGATGGGAATTGTCAGTGGCAGACAGTTTCTCATACTCTGGAACAGAATAACAAATTATAGTTTTGATTATTTGGTTACCTGGAAATTCTCTAAAGGCTCGGTGAACATTCATATTTGAACAAATTAACTTACTCAATTATACCATGTTTGTTTTGATTTTTCTTTTTTTAATCAGGAATTATAAGCTTATAAGCTTACTTTGATTTCCGTACATATAATGTCTGCTTATGCTGCATTTCGTCTTGCGGTGACTTAAGGTTGTGTATTTGTTCATATGTAATAAATCATTAAAGTACTTTATAGGAGACATATTAATTCCAATTAAAAAATATTTTAATATATGAGATGTTACATGTGTAGTGTTTACTTGTGCGTGCTCATTCTCTCTGAGGAAACCTCATTCAGGAACCACCTTTATCAGACTACGTTTTCAATTCTGCTATAAGCAGTGGTGCTTCCTCTGAAAAATATTTGAGAGGGAAAAAGTGTCAGTGGTAAGTTTTAATTGCATCTCTAGTTTCTTTAACCAGCATTTCTCTAAGTAACAAAAAAGGGACACTGTGTTTTATGAATATCCGGAAAAAAACAAAACAAAGAGTAACAGAAAGAGTAAGTGTATAGTGAATTCTACCATATACAGTACTTTTTTCACTCATCTTAATGTGGTATTTCAGATTTGGTTGTCATAACCTCTGTTGAAACTATTTTCATTTCTTCAGATATCTTGAATGAACTGTTCCAGAGGGAGAACCGTGTGCTGCATTATTGGACCATGCGTAAAAGGCGTCTTGATCAATGCCAACAGTATGTGGTATTTGAAAGAAGTGCCAAACAGGTAAGAGTTTTATATAAAAATCCTCTTTGGTGGGATCGAGGGTAGACATACAGTCTCTTGTCTCATAGTAACAAATTTGCCTTTGACTTCAGTGTTTCAAATGACTGAAAGATCAGTGATTAAAACTCTAAATTATTTCCCTTTCCTTTAATACAGAAAACTAAATTTGTAGAGGCAGGGTGTGTGTACTGCTGTAACTTGAAGTTAGTGTTTTGCTTCTGCCACCTTCATCTGGTACTAGCAAATCTCATTTCTGCAAGCTTGTGTTTGACAAATTGTTACGCTTGTTAACTTTTACACACACACCTAATTTGTCTGGGGAAATAACAAGCAACAGCATTTTTCTCAGACACTGCAGGAAAAATATCTAATTAGGTTGATTGACAGTTCTAGAAATCTGACAAGTTGGATAACTCATTAAACAATAATAAGGGAATTACTTTGGTTTTTCAGTTCTGTGTGTATTTGATTTCATGGTGTCTTGCATGGTAGATACACCTCATTTTATTTAGTTTATCAGTTTGGAAAGAACGATTAAGTAACTACCACACACACAAACAAAATCTCCTTCACTAATGAAAATACATGCCATAAAAATAAGCAGGGAGTTCAAGGCAGAATTAGTAACTAGAATGATCTGCAATGTTTTTTTTACCAATTTATTTTTTTTAACTGGATATAGGACAAAGAAAGGAAACTATCTGTTCCTGTTCTGCAGAAAAGGGCACAACACTCGTAGTGTGAAATATAGTTAGATGTACTTTAAAGGACTTAAAAACTAATTTTTTTGTTTCTTTCTGACAACCAATTTAGACAAAAGCTTAAGTACTTATGGTCTGTTTTGCTCTCTTGAAAGAATTCTCCAGTCTTTCATGCTTTCACAAAGAAATTAATGCAAGATAAGTCTTGGGAGTGAATTTGAAGATTGATACGCCTTTAAAACAACAATAGCAACACCCCTTCCCTGCCCCCACCTTCCCCACTTTTGAATAACCTTAATTTCAGCCTCTGCCAAGCACATGATCTACTTGCTTTTGTATAGAGATTACTAACAGTCAAACACTGAAAATAAATATCTGTCAGCATTTTCATTGTAAATCCCATTTTTCAGCAATCACCAGTTCAGTCATTGAAAAAAGCAAAGTGACCCAAACCTTATATGGGAACTCCACACTAATTAGCAAAAAGAAAAAAGGAAATATTGCTGTCTTCATTTCGATTTCTATTTGGAAGGTGGAAGAACCCGTTCTTTGTGCTTCCAGAACTTGAATCCTTTGCAATGAAAACAGATACCATAGTAGTTTGCAAGGACAGTGGTAGATGTTAAAATCCTTCCTGAGTTAAGGGCTTATCTGATCCCTGAGCTGATTTCTCCAGTTCTTGTAGTGATACCTCCCATGAAAAGAGATATGATCTAAACTGTGGGAATTAACATCAAATGAACTTTGTCATATTGTACCTCTAGAGAGTTGCTAAATTCTGAAAGGACGACATTTCATTCTCATGGTGGGGGTATTGGAACTAAATTATCTTTAAGTCTCTTCCAACTCAAACCTTTCTATGGTTTGGGGAGGGAAAGTTATTTGTTCATCATTCATTCCAGCATTGTGTAATAAACCCACTAAAAAAAGGTAGAGGTTAAA
Source organism: Formicarius rufipectus (assembly GCA_013399695.1). Taxonomy (NCBI): domain Eukaryota; kingdom Metazoa; phylum Chordata; class Aves; order Passeriformes; family Formicariidae; genus Formicarius; species Formicarius rufipectus. The sequence goes on along the minus strand of VXAU01002667.1, from coordinate 126,742 downwards.
AAGTTAAAACCAAGAAATATCAAATGTTGTCCGTAACATCAGCAGTAGCCATTCTGCCTGTCCATATGAGTCTTCATTTGCAAAAATTGATTAGAATGACAAGGGGTGTCACAGAGGTGGTTGGTTGAAATGTTACTTTTTTTGACAGTAGTCCAAGAGTTGTTGGTTTTTTTCCATCAGTGACTTTTTAAAAGTATAGACCCATCTCATCAAGCTTGCATCTACACTAGTATGTGACTGGGTAAATGGCATCGACATCAGGTAAATGGCATTCACGTGCAGTGTTGAATTTTGAAGGCTTTCTGCTCACTTTAGTTTTTGCACCAAGAGGCAAAAGTATCCTCAGTAGAAGGGAATCAAAGGTATTCACAGCTTTGATGAGCTTAAATTTTTGGTGGTATTATAATACAGACAATGCTTTTTCTGATTCAGTGCAAGGTTATGCTCTTAAAAAATACATATCTATTGTCCACCAAGAAAAAAAATTTTCTTGTTCTTGGTAATGTGGATAGATTAACTCTCATAACTTTAGTGTACCCTTTTAAGGAAACAAGGAGGACCCACTAGCAATCTACTGCTTGTTCTCTTGGGATATTAAATTTTTGTCTAGTGCTGTATGTATTTACAGATGATACACATACATTTAAAAATAAGATGGTTCTAAGCAAGCCATGTTAAACTGTTTAAACATCTTATATTGACTTTTTCAGAAACAAGAAGTTTCTAAGTTCACATACCCCTGCATACTGCCGTAGGTATCCTGTATTTAGAGCTGCAAAACAGTCTTCAGTTAGGTTTCTACTGTTATGCAGCCGTTTGAGATGACTTCTGTTTTTCTGGGAGCCAGAGATTAATTGCAACCACTGAGTTATGCTTAGAAGGGCATCAGATACTAATGTGGGTAAAACATTGATAATGATGTGGATCAGCATTTTTCATAACAGTGAACAAATTAGGTGTCAGGATGTGGAAGAGAAGCAATTTTATTTTACGGTTCTTAGTTCTTGTCTTTTTCTACCTATACATACTTTAGTTAGTTTAACTGATATATCTCACCATTCCTTCTCGGCTGTAGGTTTAATTTCTAGGAGCACAGACCATACTTTGTGAGGCTGGAATACTTGTCAGCAAGAGTGAAGTGATAGTTACCTCTTATGTGGTCGGAAAGTTTAACCTACATGTTTGGCAGTCTTATGTACACTTTGACAAGTTGGAAAAATTTGTATTTTTGAGTACAACTGTCCCGTGAGGCATCAAGAGAGTTTTTTTTCTTGGTTGGATAGTAGACCAAAACTGTAAACACAGTCAGTTAGAACCTTTTAGCAGTGGACTACTTTAGTGGTAGTGGACTTCCCTCAAGTAATCAGATTCATATGTAATTTCTATTTATTTAAGCATTGCTTCATAGACTAAGTGAATTATTTAAGAGTTGTGAACTGTTTGATGTTATAGAGGTATTAGATGATTGTCAAAAGTGACATAGAGTAAAATTCACCTGTGGCCAATCTGTGTTTGTGAGATACTGATTACAGATGGTCTCTAATGGCAAAAATATATTGTCTTTTTTCTTACTTTTCCTTCGTTATTGTTTTATTTAGGCTCTGGAATGGATTCATGACAATGGAGAGTTTTATTTATCCACGCATACTTCCACCGGTTCCAGTATCCAGCACACTCAAGAGCTGTTAAAAGAACATGAAGAATTTCAGATCACAGCAAAGGTAAAATAAATAAATAAAATTATCACAGCATCACAGAATAGTTAGGGTTGGAAGGAACCTCAGGAGATCATACAGCTCAACTCCCCTGCCAAGGCAGGGTCACCTAGTGCAGGTTACATCAGAATGCACCCAGGTGGGTTTAAAATGTCTCCAGACAGAGAGACTCCACAACCTTCCTGGGCAATGTGTTCCAGTGCTCTGCCACCCCCAATGTAAAGAAGTTCTTCCTCACACTGAGGTGGAACTTCTTGTGTTTGAGTTTATGGGCCATTACTTCTTGTCCTGTCACTGGCAATCCTTGAAGAGTCTGGCACCATCCTCTTGGCGCCAACCTTTGAGATACTTATACACATTAAAGAGATTCCCTCTGAGTCTTCTCTTCTCCAGACTAAACAGGCCCAGCTCCCTCAGTCTCTCCTCACAGGAAAGATGCTCCAGACCCCTCATCATCTTTGTAGCCCCCACTGGGCCCTCTTCAGTAGCTCCTTGTCTTTCCTGAACTGTGGAGGCCAAAATTTAACACAGTACTACAGATGTGGCCTCATAAGGGTCAAGTAGAAGGGGGGATCACCTCCCTTGCCTGCTGACCACACTCTTCTTGATGCACCCCAGGATACCATTGGCATTTCTGACCGCAAGGCTACACTGACAGCTTGTAGTCAACTTGTCACCCACCAGGACTCCTAAGTTGTTCTCTGCAGAGCTGCTCTGAAGTAGGTCAGCCCCCAACCTGTACTGGTACATGGGGTTATTTCTCCTCAGGTCCAGGACCCTATGCTTTCCTTTGTTGAACTACATTATATTTCTCTCTGCCCCACTCTTTAGCTTGTCAAGATCCCACTTAATGGCAGCACAGTCTTCAGATGTATCAGCCACTGCCCCAGTTTCCTACCATCAGCAGACTTGCTTAGGGTGCATTCTATCTCTGTCCAGGCTGTTGACAAACAAGTTGAATTACGTAACATTTGAAACAAAATAAAACAACTGAATTCCCCTTGCCCCTCAAAAAATCCCCCCAAAGATGTGTCCATCAAGATATGTTTACTTGCAGTGGCTCCCTCTCTGTCTTTCTGCTGGGAATAGAAAAAAACAGGAGACAACCAGCAGATAGTCATTGTTGTTACTGGAGCTGCACGAGCCCTATGTGCTGTTGATTTCTCACAAAATCAGAATCGTAGTGAGATAGCTTAAAAACATTTTCAATACGTACAAGCCTTGCTGGGCCTTTCATTTCCACTTTCATATCCTCATGACTGTGGATTACTGCATGTTTATTTTGGCTAAGGAATACAAAAAGGCATATTATTATTCAGCTATGATTTAATTAGAAGATAGAGGAATTAAAGCTTTGTTTGTTAGGGAACTCATTTTATTTAAGTCTTCTGTGATTCTGCTGGAAAATTTTTTGAGTCATTGCAGCACAGTGTAGTTCTATATCTCTGAAGGCCTATACAGAGATGGAGTTGTCACTTGGGAGTCTTGCCAGTTTTCTAATGGAAAAGACAGATAACAAGGACGTGACTGAAGTACCTGAACTTATGTAGCCTTGTCTCTGTGTTCAAACTGTCACCTGTTTCCACCCCTTGGCTTTCCAACCTTCAGAGAGAAATAGTAGAGTCCAAGAAAGCAAGCAAATGTCCATTTGTCTGAAGGATCACCTCAGAAAAGACTTGGAGATGGAGTTGGTCATGGGACATGTAGGAGGGTGGAAAACAGAATCCAGAAAGAACACAGGTCACTTTTGATTTTCAAATTTGGATTTTCTTCCTCTTAGCTTTGCTTCAGCTTTTATTCTGCTGGATCCCTTCCAGCATGCAGAGCACTACTGCTCCCCCTTGTTTCCTCTGTCAGCCTGCAGATGATGTGGGTGCCTCCTTTGAAAGGATGTTGGTTGTGCCACTCCCTTGGAGTCATCCACCTGTTGGGAGGATGTGTTAGCTCTTGCTGATTCCACAGTGAAAAGGAATGCTTGAATGAGCAACCATTGGGAAAGAAAGAGAATTTTAAAAACAGAAAAAGAAGAGGACAAATGTTTGATTTATGTTTTTTTTTTCCAGTTAACATGAGTCACGTTTTTATTGAATGTTTTGCTTAACTCTTTGTTAACAAAGACCCTGGCTGTGCACTTTACTCTGACATGCCATCAGAGAGAGAGAGGTGGATGTATAAACTCATCCATTGTGGACGGTCTCTTATTTACATGAAAGAAAGTGCATAGTCTTAGGCAGCTCGATATTTGAGAAAAGCACTTATTTACAGATTTGGTGGTGGCTACTTTTTTCTTTGTTCCTCTAAAGCAACTGTGTGACAAAAAAGCATATTATTGAAGAGATTTGAAGACTATAGTCTTAATCCATTAAATAGTAAAACATATAACAAGACTTAGCTCCATCTCAGCATTTCACTAGTGTCTGAAGGAGGTATAATCTTGAGACCAGATTCTATGGGACCAGTCCAATACCAGTCCTTCAGTAGTAATGAGCAAAATACCCTCTTTGGCATCAGAGCCCTTTTCTATTGATGCAAGGAGAATACCCATGCTCTGAAAAGCTTGCCCAGCAGAATTTAATCTCTGAGTTAGATATGAAGGACATTTTTCAAAGATAAAAGAACAACCTGCTTCCAGTCATGTAATAATAAAGCTTGAGGAAACCTGCATTAATCTTCTGCTGTTTTTACTAAGTAGAAGGCATCTCTTTAAAGGAGTTACGGGAAGAGAGGGAAGGCAGATAGCTCCTTCAGTGGCTTCTCCAACTGCACTTAGTAGCAAGTTAAGCAGAATGACCCCCTGCATGACAGGTAGATCTTGCAACTGTACTATGTTTTCCTGTTTTCATAGCAAACCAAAGAGAGGGTGAAGTTGTTGATACAGCTGGCTGATGGCTTTTGTGAAAAAGGGCATGCTCATGCAACAGAGATTAAAAAATGTGTCACAGCGGTGGATAAGAGGTACAGAGACTTTTCCCTGCGCATGGAGAAATACAGGACCTCTTTAGAGAAAGCTCTGGGTATTTCCTCTGATTCCAATAAATCGGTAAGAGAAATGTCAGTGTGATGACAGACAAACAAGCTTTACTTGCATTTGATTTAGCTGCCGTTTTCTCCTGTCTCCTTAATCAATTCTTCCTTTCTTTAATAAAGAGCAAAAGCTTGCAGCTGGATATAATCCCAGCCAGTGTCCCTGGGTCAGAGGTGAAACTGCGCGATGCTGCTCATGAGCTTAATGAAGAAAAACGAAAGTCTGCCCGCAGGAAAGAGTAATATTTTTTTTTAATTATTTTTAATCAATGAGAATGCATAAATCAATCCTGATAATGAAACAACTGTCACAGCTTGTCTGGCAACTTAGAAATCGTATAAATGGTAAAAAGAGAATTATATTACTCAGTAGCTTCTATTGGCATTTATTCACATGCTTGTTCTCGTGGATAATTCCAGCATGTCAGAATCCTAAACTTTCAAAACTATGATAGACTTCTTTTAACATGCTTTTTTCCTTTTAAAAATAACGTAAAATTAATGTGTAAGGGAAGGAAGGAAGACTAAAGTTAGACTGTAGGAAGTGAAAAGTGTTAGAGAAAAAGTTCCATCTCCTTCCCCATTTCTTTTTATGCAAGTTAGTAATGGAGGATGTTACCTCTTATATTTCCTTCATCTGTTGTCTCTCTTCGCATTTCAGTTCTCAGATTTTTCTTGCAGCAGTGGAAAAAGTAAAAGCTGATGAGGAGAAAGATGTATTCTGGTTATTATGCATTCATAGTGATCTAAAAGACTGATAATTTATTATTATTTCTGTTGTCACCTAAGGTTCATTATGGCTGAGCTAATTCAGACGGAAAAGGCTTACGTGAGAGACCTCCGGGAATGCATGGATGTAAGTTTTCTTTTTTTCACTGATCTTTGAAGACAAGATTCAATCCATTGATTTCTGTTTCTTTCTGGTTTTAACAGCTGAACATGATTGATTCAGTCATAGAACCAAATTAATTATCTTTACCACTATTAAGAAGAAACCTAGAATTGTGTCTGATAACAGCCATTTAAAAATTCATCCTTTATGTTTTGCTTTTGTCAGTTCTGAGTTTCAGCATTTGTTCCTTTCCCAGTTCATAATTGAGCATGGGGATTTTGTTTGAGAGGGAGGAGGGAAGAAGGAGGGGTTTACTTTATTTGCTTTGCTAGCAATAGAGAAGAGCTTGTGCTAATTCTCTTATTATCTGTATCACATGCTCTGCTACTAGCTGACTTTTTGAATAGAAATTCTGAGAGATTCCATGGAAAAGTGCCCAGTTAATTGTTATGCTGAAGCAACTAATGTTCGGTGGTAGTTGTTGCACAAAGCATGAACTTCTAGACTGCAGACATGACCTTGATAAGGAATATCCTGAAGCATTAGAGGTTGTCAAGTACACTGTGCATTTTAAATGATGAAGTCTCAGGGACTGTGTTAAAATGTCAGTTTTAGAACTTGGATTTCACTGTCAAAATCAGAAGGTATATTTGACACAACAGGCACTGTCACAATTGGAGATGGTGATGCTGTGTGATCTTTGCCTAGTTTCTCTCCAGGAATGCATGGTTACAGATACCTGGCTGCTTCTATTGGGAGTTTATCATCTCTTTTCACACATCTTTTTTGTTCTGGGCAGACGTATCTATGGGAAATGACAAGTGGAGTCGAGGAGATCCCACCTGGTATTGTAAACAAAGAACACATTATCTTTGGAAACATGCAGGAAATTTATGAGTTCCACAATAAGTGAGTGACTTATCTTCCATTTCCATATTACTTTTAAATCCAAATGATGACCTGAGGGATTTCCTAATGAAAATATTGTGTATGAATAATGGATGCTTTTCCATAAAAATAATCCAAAGGTTTTCCTCTTGCATTGCTGAATTATTTCAGTTGTTGCTTTTTGCAGCCAGGTAAGAACACCACTAGAAAGCATATTTTTCAGTCTCTGGCATCTTTCAGCTTTTAAGAAATTACTTGGATACATTTAATTTTTTGTTGTAGATTTTTCAGTTGTTCTGAAGAGATAAATAATGCCGAACTCAGTAGAATATGAACACAGCACAAACATCAAGAGTCTTGTCACTTTTTCAGAACCCTCATTTCTGATTTCCAAGTGCAGCTATTAGTCAGAAAAAGTAGAGCTCCCCACTTTTTCTTGGCTCTTGTTAGCTTCTGTGGAGATGCCCCACTGTCAGTACATTTACTTGTGTACAGAGCATGAGGGAGTGTTGCCCACTGCATTTCTTCTGAATGGAATGGTTCCTAGGGAATTACCTGTACAGATGTCGTGCTCTGAATCTTTGTTCTTTGTCAATTAATTGGTGTTTTTATTGGATTATGATTCTTTAAAGTAATAAAATATACCTAACATATTCCAGACCCTGATTTTACATAGTTCCTAGTGTGCTTTGTGTTAACTTGAGAACCTGAGCCACCATAGAGCAAGTTACCTTTTTTTTATCCCCAGTTTTGAGATGAAAGCCAAATTTTTCTTGAAACTGGAAAAAATAAGAAACCTTCTTGATGGGGAACAACAGAAATCACTACATTTTTGTGTACTATTATGTGATAACCGCATGTCTGCTGGTTCAATTTCTGATCTTCACATGAGAATTTTTGTTGAATTATATTTTATACCACTACTTTTATACACATTTTTATCCATTCCAGTTACCTCTATTTCTTTAACTCATGTTTTTGGTATGAATTACAGCAAGTTTTCTAATTGCCTCTGTTCACAGACAGTGGATTTATATCAGATGCTGTAATGAATATGCTTCATGTGCCTTGTACTATTTGTTTCTTTTCTACCCACAGTATATTTCTCAAGGAGCTGGAAAAGTATGAACAGTTACCAGAAGACGTTGGACATTGCTTCGTTACTTGGGTAATGAAGTCAGACTTATGTTCAGAAGTAACAAGGGAGATGGAAGGCATGAAGGGATGGGTTCTTGCTCTCAGATCCCTTTTTAATTTGTAAAATTTGTAAAAGTACGTCTTTTTTCAAATTTGAGTAAAAACATGTATCTAACTGAGAAAAAACAAACAAGGGCATTCCTGTCAGATGCCAGTGCTTAGTTGCTCTTGAAGTATATTCAAGGTGCCTAAACCTGAATGCAGGTTTGGTTTGTCTTAGCTATTAATAATCTATTTTAGCATATATTGCTGCTGTTTTCAGTCTTACTTGCCTGATGTATATTCTTATGTTACCAATTCAAATGGGAAAAGAATTCTGAATAGCTCCATGTTTTGATAGAGAAGAAAAGCTCTGTGATAACTGTGTCAAAACTTTGAGACAGGAATGATGCTCTCTAATAACCTGTGTAAATTTGCATTTTGTTCTGTAGGCAGACAAATTCCAAATGTATGTTACTTACTGTAAAAATAAGCCGGATTCTACTCAGCTGATATTAGAACATGCGGGAGCATACTTTGATGTAAGTACATCGTGTCCATCCTAAAAGTGTGGCCTTGGCAGTTTGATTCATTCATTTGCAGTTATGCTGAGTACCTAATGTCTTAAGAAAATGCAAGTTTCCTGTTACTAATGCTGCTATTTATTAAGCTGTCAGCTTCAGAAAATCAGTTCTGTATCTCACATGGTTAACTTGCATTGCTTAGTTGGTGTTACAAAGCTGTCAAATCAGATGTGAAAAGTTGCAGTCACGTATCAGAACGGTTCAGAACTGCAGGCAGGTTCTGGCAACAACTGAAACACAAATCTTCAGCTCACACAAGCACATTCTGCAAATCTTAGCATTTTGATGTGCTTAGTTTGTATTGTATGAAATAAAGATAGAAATCTCTGTTAAGTTTTTGGAGCAGTTTAAATTGTAATTGCATGTAGTGGTAATTCAGTTGACTGCTGTTATTCAGAATGGCTAAACCAACCACCTTGCTTAGGCAGCTCCAAGGTTCCTTGGTCTACACATGTAATAGTCTGCATAAAAAAGGATAGAAATGTAGATCCACTTGGTGTTTTAGGGAGGAATTTTGTCCACACTGTGTGAGTTTTGATTGAACATGTATTTGCAGATGGTTTGATTAGAGTTCTCTGGTTTTGGTTTTTTCCCCCCTGTGCTTAACCACTAGCTGTGTAGTGACATCACAGATTTTTTTTAGATTAGTTTGTAGAAGTAGAGGGAAGAACATAATAAAATAAAAAAAAATCCCTGAAGTTCTTGGGATTAATTTCAAAAGTCTTATCACTGATGAGATGGGGTTCTAAACATTGGAAAGTAAAGCCTTCCTGTTAAATCTGAAGAAGAGCAGGGAAGTTACAGAAAATCAGACAGGTATGACAAAAAACAAAGAAAAATTAAGTAAATACCATTTTTAAATAGAACAAAAGATTGTGATAAAACTATTAGAAATTCATTCTTGCCACCACCTCCTTTGGTCCCTCTGTTTTACCAGTATATTCAGAGCTCTCCAATCCCCTAATCCACCGTAAGTACATTAGAAGTGTGAAAATTGAAATCTGTTCACAGGGAACTTCAAGAGTTTCCACTGGTGTCACATTGGTCCATGTGAAAATAGCTTGTGTAACCCATCTTGAGACTTTCTGATAATGTGATCATGGTTAGAAAGCATTTAGCTGCAGAACTTAACTTGCTGTTTGAAATTGCATGGTTGAAATACATCCAATACTATGATAAACAGCAGGCGCTATCAGTGACATTCAGCCCTGATCAGTATTTGAAGTATGTAATCATCCCATCTAAATCATTTAAATCTTTTTGCCTTCTTTCAGTGCATGGAAGTTATTCTATTTTTGGGTTGTAAGTGGCTGTTTTCTTTCAAGTCCTTGGTAACCTCTTTTCTTTAGAAGCTCTTTGTCCGTGCTCCCCCTTGTGGGGGACGACGTCGTCTGTGGCTGTTGGCAGTAGAACTACCAGAGCATGCTAAGAAACCTGCACCTCAGCCTTCCTCTGATAGTCCTGGCTGCTCCCTGGAACACTGAAATTTGGGGGGGTTTCTCTCTTTCAAGGAACAAAAGAAGTGCAGATTTTAATGTTTGAAAAAAAAAAAAAAAAAAAAAAAAAAAACCACCAAAAACAACAACATAGCCACACTTTCTATATCTCTAATAGTTGTTTTTAGTTTTTAAGTTTTTTGAAATGTTTCAAGGTGCTTTTGGAGGTGATGATCTTCTGTTTGTACAAACTAGGCAGGCAGATGCACAGTGTAACAATTCACTGGATCTGGAATATCTGGTCATCCTGTTGTTTTTTTCTTTGTTTGTTAGTTTTGGTTGGTTTGTTTTTGGTTTTTTTAATATAAATTTTTCCTTGCTAAAATATAATTTGAACTTATTGTATATTATTGCATAGCCTCAAAGCACTCTGAATCTGAGTGTTGGTGCTTACAGTCCTCAAATATTTCCTTTCTTTATGTAGGAGATACAACAACGACATGGACTGGCCAATTCTATCTCCTCTTACCTTATCAAACCTGTCCAAAGGATAACAAAATACCAGCTTCTTTTAAAGGTCAGTGTTAATTCAAAGTTCTTTACCGGAATCTGCTGCTGTTAAGAAGGCAAGGCCCTTGCTGAAGCACGAGGGCTGTTCCAGTCTGCACTCGGAGCCTACGGTGTCCTGGGCAACCTCAAATACTGCTGCAGTATTTCTTAGCAAACCAGTGAAAATGAAAACAGGCACAAGCAAGCAACTTTTTGTCCAGATTTCTGTAAATCAAAAAGATACCTCTCTACTGTTTACTTAGAAAATTTGCATTTCCAGGGTAAAAAAGTTATTTATGGCCACGTAGATGCATTTTTGTAGTAATTTCTACAAAACATTTTAGCAAGCCATTTGCTACACCGATGGTACTAAGTAGTGTAAAATAGATATAATTTTTATATATATAAAACTATAATATGAAAGATCTCTAAAATATATGTGTGTGTATATATATTTATAGACGCACACTGAGTATCTGTAGAACTGTTGCACAAAGAGTTGTTATTTGTAGTGTTGCCTGAAAGTGTCAAGTAAATAGCAGCTGTTAAAATAAACAAAACTTTTGGTAACCTGGAGTTAGAGTTTTCACTCAGTGGACAGATGTCTTCTCAACTGAGCTGCAATGTTCTTGAACTGTGCTTGGTTTCTGTTAGGTGGCGTTGCTTGTTTTGTTATAGCTGCCTACAAAAGCACTGTAACTGATCTGTGTCTCCTCTTTTTGCTTGAGAACAGCCATGCATGATTGCTTTTGAAATTTCTGGAAAACAAAAGGGGCTATTTCAGGTCAGGTTGAGTGGAAACAAGTCTGTCATTTTTGATTGAAGTGTGTTTTCTGTTCTCCTCTTGCAAAAAGTTGCAACTTAATCAAGTTATAACTTACAGAAATGCTCCAGGTGTTGCAGTTTCAGAAATTTCGAGGTATTAATTCCAACAATTATTTTTTTTGAAATATAAATATGCCTTAGCCTGCTACATCACTGAAGTGATGCAATAGGTGTTTGCAGAGCCAGATATCTTTGCTGCATAGTAAAATGAATTTATTTGGTGGTGGGGTTTTGTTTGTTTGTTTGTTTTTGGGGGGGTTGTTTGTTTGTTTGTTTTGTTTGGTTGGTTGGGGGTTTTTTCTATAAGAAGAGACAAAACATGAAGGAATTGAGACTCTAAAAGTTGAATGATTGATGAAATGTTTTACATTTCTGGAAGTTCTGTTTATTTTTCTAAATGATGTAGAAGTTGCTCATCTTCTGTGCCTCAAAGGAGTATTTAGTTACTCCTTTGAGTAACTAAAGGAGTGGAGTTGTCATGCAAAACTTAAGTGTGATCCTCTAGTGTTTTGCTGTGACGGTGGCATTGAACGTAATAGTGGGAATCACATGGTTTTCTCTTTAAAAAGGTAAAAGGAATTTAACCTGAGGAGATGAATTAAGTGAGCCTTTTAAATAATAGAAGGAACATAATATGCCCTTTTGGTTACGTAAACTACGTTTTATCTTGATACTGTTCAAATGTTTAATGGCTGTAAGGAAATTTGAATATCAGCTCAGGCAGTGTTATGTTAAATCTGTGGGATGTTGAATGGACAGAGAACTGTATGCCCTAAATTCCACTACAGCACTTCAGCATGTTCCATTCACTAACTTCTGACCATTAGTTAATGCTTGTTTGTGTTAAAAAGTTTTGTGAGTAGGTTGCTTTTAGCTGTGTGAATACAGAATAGAGTCATTCATGGAATACTTTGAATAAAACAATGTAAATACCCTTATCAGCAGTAGTACAGAGTCAGCTCTTTGATGCAGTGTAGCAATGACTGACATGGGTGGCAGGAGGGGTCCCTTTGTGCTGTCCTGCTTTCCACCATCTTCCTGACTTGGCAGCTGCGTTGTTCTGGGCCTTGATGTAGCACAGCATCTGATAACTGTGTCTGCTTATCAGAGAAAAAATTGTCCTTAATGTAACTTTTAAAGATTTCTTATTAAGCAGATAATCGTGTGTAAATTTGAAGTGATTAACTGAAAGCTTGGTCTGCTCCTTGAAGAAATGGTCGTGGTAAAACCAAAGTGTACTGTCTTGTCATTGGCAGAGTAAGAAGTTCAAAAGGATTTTTACATGTCGAAAATTATTCTTGTCTTATTAGAAGTACTGTTGGATTGTCTGTCATATTTAGTGCAGAAACACATGAGAGAGCCCTCTTGTCTGCTTGTCTTTTGCAGGAGCTGCTCACATGCTGTGAAGAAGGTAAAGGTGAGATTAAGGATGGCCTGGAGGTGATGCTTAGTGTGCCAAAGCGAGCCAATGATGCCATGCACCTCAGCATGCTGGAAGGTAGGAGTCAAGCTGCATTTCCAATTTCATTGTATGCTGCAGATTAACTTCATTTAAGATATGAACATATTCTTATCTCTGGGTTTGTATTTTTAATCTCTTTTTTTTGAAAGGATATAAGATGCAAACTTATTTAGGAAAATTAATTGTTAAGGACAGCTTTGTTAATTTTTTAAGTGTTCTGTCATCCTGATCTATAGCTGTGCCACTGCAGGTTTGAAAAACAGTAGGCTAACAAAGTATTCCACTACTGGCCCAAAATGCAGTGGTCAGATATTCTAGCTTTGGCTACATTTTCCAACCAGTATCCCTTGCTTCTTTGTAAAAGGCACATAAGTGTATTAGAGGAGATTTATGTATCAAATAATTGTTTCCAAGAACTTTGTCTTGCTGCCTGTTCCATAACAGACTTCTGGTTGAGATGAAATGTATCTTCTGGCAGTAAAATATCAGCATAAGCCAATTTAGCCTGAGTCTTAGCCAGTATAATCATGTTCATGGCAGACAGTGGAGTTTGGAAGTAATTGCTTCTGTGTGCCTAGAACAACTTTCTGCCAAAATCTGTTTTATAATAGGCATATTATCATGTATGATAGTGCCATCACACATTTATTAAAATATTTTTCATTGGCATTTACATTTTTTGCGATAAAAGCAAGGCCACCTTACCCTGCAGTTGCTAAGTAAGTATTTATAGGTGCTTCTAGTCAGTATTCCTTTTCTTCCTCTCTGCCTTCTAGTAGTAAAATGCGACTTGTCATGGAATTTCCAGTTTTGTGTAAGTTACTATGAAACTCATCTTGGTTTGACCTGTGATCACTGATCCTGTGAATCTTGAAATCACCTCTGTTCCTTGATTTTAAGCAATAGGAATGTTGGTCAGTTTGCAGAATCAGTTCCAGATGCTTTGTTCAGGAGATGATGTTAGTATAAATGCTGACCAGCTTTGGTAATAATCTTTAACACTGGGAATGTGACTCTGGAGAATATCCTAATCTTTTACATAAGTTGGTTTTACAATAAGTCATGCATGTACTGTTGAGTCATCCCACATTAGACAAATATAGCGAGTGAGTGCATTTCCTCTTTATGTCTCTGGAGGATTTTGACTGAACATCCTCATGGAACTTACCTCTGTTTCTCTCCATACTATTAGCCTGTTTAGAACAGTGAGAACTGGCAAGCTGTATTTATCTGAAATACAGTTTACTACCACTCAGAAGAGTATGGTAGATCAATTTTCGTTATCTTGCAACTCTAAAGCTGTGTGTTAAATTGGGAGAACATGGTACCACTACAGTGGAAGTAAAATTGTTGTTATTCTCAGTCTTCATCTTTTTTTCATTATGTCTAAGGTAAGTGATCCAGTTGTTAATTTCTTTATTGTGGATCAGTTCTGGAGTGACCAGTGGCAGTCTGATTGCTTGCCAACGGCTCCAAACTACCATGTGTTTTCATCAACAACTGGAACATGTTTGCATGCTCGTTGCATACAAGGTGGGGAAGGTATACCTGCAGGAAAGGTGGCATCTGGGAGCTTGCCACTCTCAGAAGAACTTGAGGTGTTCTGTGTGTCCTTGGAAGTTGCTCACTTTCTACAGTGTCAGAAAGCTTGTAAGAGAAAGTTTAATCATGGAAGAGGTTACTGGAAGCTCACATAGACAGATCTGTCAATTGTTGGTAAAATACTGCCAGAAACACTGATTAACTTCGTAACAGTTGGATCTTTAAATTTAGAAGTACGCTTGAACTGCAGTTAGATATAGTATATTGGAGTGTTGAAATCAAGTCTCGTTTTTAGTATTGCTTCCTTGAAACTCTATCTTTTGCATGTTGTATTGGGGAAAAAAATCATATTTCTTAATAAACAGAAGCTGTGCTTTTTAATTTCCTTATATTACCAACTTTTCATGGTGAACCTTTCCTCTCCCTCTGTTTTTAGGTTTTGATGAAAATATAGAATCTCAGGGAGAGCTCATCCTTCAAGAATCCTTCCAGGTGTGGGACCCAAAAACTCTAATTCGAAAGGGAAGAGAGAGGCACCTTTTCCTTTTTGAGATGTCCCTAGTTTTCAGTAAAGAAGTAAAGGACTCGAGTGGAAGGAGCAAATACATTTACAAGAGCAAACTGTTTGTAAGTATGGGAGAACAAATGATCATATATACAAAACTGTCTAGGCTAGGCTCTGACTAAGCTGTTTCTTTAAGGCTTATTTGTGCAAAGCAGAAGGGTGGAAGAAGTTGACAAGTTACCTTCATCTTTCTTGCTTGCTGTTGCAGTAATATTCATGTTAAGGATTCGTTTTAGTGGATATTCTACACATACTGATCAGGAAAGGCAAGAACTTTGTTTTGAAAAAGTTCATTGCAGAATGGCTGCTGAGACCAGTAGTCTTATAGTGAAGTTCTATAAATAAAATTACAGGGCTTAGGTCTATTGAAAGGATGTAAAGATGGAAATGTTTTTCTTCCCATCCAGGAAAAAGAAAAGGAGAAAAAAAACCCCAAAACAAACAAACAAAAAAAACTAACCAGAAAAACCAAACCTCTGTTCTTGCTTTCCTTATCTATAACATGTATGATTTACAAAATGTGTCCCTGAAATTCATATCCTTCCTGTGCCCTTGGATGACTTATGTGAGAGCCATATTCACACTCCATAAATTTAGGTAGCCAAGTGGAAAGGCAACCTCCCATGGCTTACTCTGCATCTGTTGGGGACAAGATTAGTTTTTATACCAAACAGTTCAGAACAAGTACTTGAAATTACTTTCTTTTTTAGAATCACACTCTAGAAAACATTATTCTACTATTGATCCTATTGAGATATATGACTAAGTTGACATGGTATAAATACTGAGTATTTTCTCCATACTCGTGCTATTCTTCTTTCGTTCACTCCCACTTCTGTGTCCAAACTGGTAAATCAGGTTAGTCACAAAAACCTTTTTTTTTTCTGTATCCTACTTTGCATATTCTGTCACTTCGTTTCTAATACTTTCTTTCCTTCCTAATACAAAATAGCTGGCAGGTAACACAGCTACTGATGTTCTGTTGGTCACACCTTTCTTTATTGCTCTCAAGAACCTGAAATACCAAGAAATGTTGGCGTACTGTAGGGTAACAACAACTGCCAAGGCATTATGTGGGAATGGAGACAGCTAAAAAATCAGTCTTATATAAGCTTGTTATGTCAGTTCCTCTGGCAGGAGTTTAGTGATAGCCTTAGGTCCTGGAGAAGCTGGTGAAAATCTTGAAGACTCTCATTGTGCCTCATTTCTGAAATACAATACATTCAGTAGCCCACAATGATTTCTCTTCAGTGAGCTTATCTTTGAACCTCATGAAGACTTTTAACATTTACTGTGTCCTTTGTGAAGAGCTGCTTTGCTCAACTACCTATGGGGCACAGGCCAATCTCCTTGCCTTGGGTTTTGAACCTCGCTCTCTCCCACTGGTTTCACTAGATGGTGGACCAGTATGGAGAAGGACAGTGAACAACCCTGTGTCTGCTTTGCCACTCCTTGCTGTACTTGCCTCTACTGCATTGTCCCTCAGTCAATTAATACTTAAAAGTGTACCAAGGTTCAACATTTGCTAGGCTTTAAAAAATAAAGAGTGATAAAAATTGTACTGCCTTGCCCAATCAAACTTTGTATTGAGCAGCACAGTAGGGTGTGTTTTCTTGGAATTGTGTAATGTAGTATTAGAATAAGTATTTTTAAAACTTTTTAATACATGTAAGAGTTGCTGGTGAGTTAAGTTTAAAACACATCACAGGCCTTCAAGTATTTCAGTGAAGAAGAGCCCATTTTACCAAAGAGAGATGGCAAAACTGAAAGTGTGGATGTGCTGGTTTGGGTTTGGTGTTTTTGGTTTGGTTTGGTTTTTGTTTTGCTTGTTTCAGTTTTTGTTGGGTTTTTTGTTTGTTTGTTTGTTTTTCTTTTGGTTTTGTTTTGTTTTGTGGGGTTTTTTAAAAGAAATTAAGAAAAAGTACCCCCACCCAAAAAAACCCCAAACCAACAACAAAAACAAACAAACAAAACAAAACAAAAACAAAAAAAGACCATCAAACAAAAAACTAACCAAAACAAACAAAAAAAAATAAGTTGTCATCAAAGTGATACAAGAAAAAAAATTACTCAGGTACTGCATATCCAGTGTCTTTTGTAATGAACTGTGTATGTGTTGATGATCTGAGGGGGAAATGCAGCATATAACCATTTAAGAATGCTTAGCAGCGGTTTGGGAGTGAGGGTTCTTGTAGTTTGACCTATAGTTCTTAGTTTGTAATTTTTTCTGAAGCAGAACCTGTATGTATTGTTCAACTGGATACAAATTAACGTGAGTGAGATCTTGTTCCAGTTGGAAAGTGAAAACATTTTGGATGATAATTAGCTCTTAAGGTCTGACATTAGAACATTCCTAAAGACTGATTGTTAATGTAGTTGTCTCACAAAATTCTCCAGGGAAAGTGCATTTCTGAAGTATTTTGTCTGTTTCAGAGGGAAGGAAACACACTATACAAGACTCATTTGACAGTGTTTCAGAAGATATCAGGAGAGTTCTTAAGCGTATCTTATCTGAGAGAAAACATGAAAATTGATAGTTAGTGTTCCCCAATGGAAATCAACAGGGAGAGAGGCCAAAAGTAATTTTTTGCCAAGTACCTTAATTTTAGAGTTATAAGGCTTTTACTGTCAAGGCCAAAACCTAAAATAATCCGTTTGGTATTCAGATTCTAAGTGCTATTGTTTATTGTTACTTTATAGAAAAAACTGTTAAACTTGCAATTGTGCCTTTTTTGAAGAGACCTCACCTCCACTACCAGAAAAAAGGTTTCTCTCTATGACATGAGCTAGCTTTAAGCTTCTGAGTGTCTCTTTAAATAGCAGAAGAAAACAAACAAATTTGTTGGCTTAACAAATTTTTCTTATTTTCAGACTTCTGAACTGGGTGTCACAGAACATGTAGAAGGAGATCCCTGCAAGTTTGCCCTATGGGTTGGAAGGACACCAACTTCAGATAACAAAATCGTTCTCAAGGTAATTTTAGCAGTTGTGCTTGTACAGTCTATACTAAGACTTGTTGATACCTGGGAAGGCAAAAAGTGATGCCATGGTCTTGTATAGCTTTAAGATTTCAGCGGCTAGCTGACAGGACAACTGATACCACGTAGAAATGATGGCATCAGTGTTACATTTCGCGCTCAGGTTGTTGCTTCTTGTTGGTGATGCTGTTTTTCATTACCCATATTTTTATGCAGAAAATGAGCACAGAAAAAGATTTTTATGTGTTTCTGTGGGCTACAAGTGTTTTTCTGAAGCTACTTGCCTTTGGATGACAGTGCATGCAATACCTATAAATTTTGCATCTGGACAAGTTACAGGTGTCAACCCAACTCAAAGAATGGCTAAATCAGTTTTTCCTGTGCTTGTGGTGTGTAGTCTGGGACTACTTTTCAACTGGAGAACTTTCTGAAATACCCAAAGGAGCTAATGGGAAACTTGCTGTATTTTGAGAAATGTGTCTGCTTTGAAACTTTTCTATCTATTAGCTGTGTTGAGCTGAAACAAAGTTCATCTTGCCTTTTGCAGATTAATACACCTGTTACTAAAATTGTTTGTGATTTCACATATATTTTTAGTGAATACTCAATAATGGCACTGAAAAATGACCCGTCACATTGATATCTTTTCCTTGTGAATTAGAGGCTATGAAAAGCTCACGTTACTCTTCTGATAGCGGTCAATGAATGCAAGGAAATAAAATGTAACATTAATAAATACTAGAATTTTTTTCTGTCTTAATGCTCCAGTACTTTGGAGCATGAAATGATCTTCCCAGAGTAGAGCAGAATAAGGGGTTTTATTTAAAGGTTCTCTAAATAAGAACACTTTAAGATGTTCCTGTTTGGTGCTTTACTTGGAGCATGAAATATTTAGGTATCTTGTGTGATATAATAAGCTCTTCAATAGGTCTGTTGACTTGTGTTGTTTGTTTTGAAGGTTGGAAACAAACACTTCCTTAGCTCATTAATATTAGAAGAAAATTCCATGAAAAACTAAATAAAAGATCTGAAAAAAATCACGTTTAGCTTCTTTTCTTGAACATTCTTTTTGTAAAAGAAAACAAAATTCTTTTTTCAGCCTGTTCATCTGTTCCTGCAACTTTGTTTATCCCCTTAGGATCCCTGATTATTAAACATTTATGTTATATTTAATACTTACAGTGTATTTGAAGCCTGTTATTTCAGGAGACAGCAATTTAGAGAAGTAGGAATTTATATGCGATAATGTCTTTAGAGCTGCAATAATGTTTTTATTTAATAGCATTTCAGATGCAATGTTAAATTGGATTAAACAATCATATTCCAAGTTGGCCAGGTGGATATGAAGTAATTCCTGGAGTATTTAGAAAAAAGATCTGTTGTACACAGTTATTAAAATACAATCACTAAATTAGCTTTCTGCCTTGAGATATGTATCAAAAAGTGAGAGGAGTAATACAACCAATGTGGTGTGGAAGTATATGTGTTGCAGTAAAAGTTAATTTTTGCTTTTGTTCAGAGTAGATTGTTATATCAAGTTAGAATTTACCCAGAATGTACTGTGAGTTGGAAATACTGGTGTTCAAGGTGTTATTGCTGGAATTCTTGAAGTAAATTAATCCACCCTGTCTCACATGAGATGGATACAGGGCTTTACTCTTCAAGTTACAAAAGTGGACTCTGAATTTAAGTTAAAGTGTTTTTTAAATGAACATTAGTAATGTTGAGAAGTGCAAAGTAGTGTCAGTGATTCAAAATTAAGACAGCTAGCTAGAATTTTCTCCGTTTAGGTTTTCAAAATTATTCACAAAGTTACTCTTTATGCCTTCCTCTTTCCATGTGTTAGCCGACTATATGTGTGAATCTTCTCAGCTATAATAGTCCATTGTGGGGGTTTTGTTTCTTTTGCATATCAAAGGCATCCAGTATAGAGAATAAACAGGACTGGATCAAACACATCCGGGAAGTGATACAAGAAAGGACCATTCATCTGAAAGGAGCATTGAAAGAGCCGATCCACATCCCCAAAACCGCACCAACAACAAAACAGAAAGGAAGAAGGTAAATAGTATTTCAGATAATCAGAGATCTCTCATACACAACAGCACTCTTTCCTCCATAGTGTTGAATTTCTAATGACTTGCAGTGAATTGGACAAAAGCAAGAGTAATTTCCTCCAGCTTTAACTTTTCACTAATTTACAGTTTCCTGCAATGCTGAATTTATTGAGTTTTCCTCTCTGAACAGCCTCTGACTTGTATACTTTCAGCCATCACAAAAGGGTTATAGAACTGCAGTATGGGATAGGTGTGCATTTTAGATTCAGGTCCTTGGTTTTCCTGTCCTGAAGCTTGAAATATGCTACCAAGTGTCCTGCTTGCTAGCTCTGGTTTGGTGGCTGTGCAGCTTTCTTCCCATAGTCCTGGCTGGTTGGTTGTTGCCTTAGCTCTATGTGATGTAGACCTGGAGTAAATGAGTCTGTTCTCTTACTGAACAAAGTATTGAGTACTGCATATTTCTTATATCAGTTGCTTTATTTGGCGTCCATTGCCCCTTTGTCTGGAAGTGTCTCAATTCTTCAGAGTGGCAAGTAGGGAACTAACATGTTACAAACACAGTACTACTGTTGTAATGAAAATGATTATTTGCAGAGACGGCGAGGACCTGGACAGTCAGGGAGATGGTAGCAGCCAACCTGATACTATTTCAATTGCCTCACGAACCTCACAGAACACACTAGACAGCGATAAGGTAAGTTCCTGAGACATTGCGCTGTTCTGAGAGCAAATAAGTCAACCCTTAATGTGAGTTAGCACCCAGAATTAGTCTTTAGCACTGGCAGAGGGGAGGTGTATTCAGTCTCTTAAAAGGTGTCTGCAATAGGAAAAATACCCTGATAACACGGGAGAGCAGGGGTGGTTGTTTAATAGGTCATGAAGAAATTGTTTGTTCCAAAATGAAACAATTTTGGTCCCCTCTGTTCTGCAGTTTGTTCAAAGATTTGGCCCACTTTAAAAAAAGAAAGTTTTATTTTCCTTAAATTTTGATACTTGTACACAGAATTTGTCTTTCCTAATGTTCTTAATGTTAGTCTCAGCCTCTGAAAGCATGCCATCTGCTTTTTGTGTTAGCTTGAGGCTAGTGAATGCCACACCGTTACTGTTGTGAAGGAAAAATAATTTCCAGTGTTTATGGGTTAGACAGTAAGTGTTCACTTTCTGCATGAAAGCTTTGGATATCTCCCAGGAGTAACCTGCAACACTGTCATGTGATGCTAGTGCTAGTGTTTCCTCCCTCTCTGCCTGTAGATTCTGGCTGGGTTGTACCATGAGGATACACAGCCAGAGTTTCCCCTGGGTGGGAGAAAGGTTGGCATCAAAAGAATAAAAATTCTTATGAAACACGTGTGTTACTTGGAATTGAAATAAGATTTCTGAAAAATGAGAAGGGTTAGAGCCCTGGAGGGAGGTAGAAATGGATAATAGAAGTCTGTCAAACAGAAGAATGAATTAAAATGTTGAGGCTGCCTAGCAAATTTCTTGAAAATGTGATTAGGGATTTCTGGCCTATTGCCTCCCTTGGTAAAATTGTTCTGATGAACCATTCAAACTATGCAGATAAATAACCAGTATTTTACAGGGTAGGTGAGTGAATACGTTCTCAGTGTAATATTTTGACCGTTCCCATCATCAGCTGAACTCAGTGAGTTTTCTGTATTTTTGCATGTCATTCAAACTCTGTAGTTTGATGTTTCCATGTAAAGAGGCAGACTGAAGAAGGTTAAAATAAGGTGCTTGTATTTGTCAGAAGAAGCCTGTGTTTTGACCTTGGCCATTTGTACTGAAGTTGGTCTATAGTTGTGATGGCTTCTTCTAAAATTACCTGTGAGAAAAACAGTTGGTTAGAGGAAAAAAAAGTATTTTGATGACTCTTGTTTTGCTATTTTAGTCTTTGCAGTCTTCCTTACTTGTTTAGTGATTTACAGAAGTTGTGCTTTGTAAGAAGACAACTTAGTTCATTTTTTATGCATTCTTAGGAGTTTAAGTGATCTATTAGACTCAAAAGCAAGACATGCTCTCTCTGATGGTTGGCTGAGACATCAAGGTGTGTTCGTGCAACCTGTCTGGAGTGTGCTTTAATTCAAATGGAGATGATGCAATCCATCCCTGCCATTCAGACCCATCACCCTTCTTCAGTTGTGTGTGATGCACTGTGTACTGGGGTGAATAGCATAGGTTGTCTCTTCTTGCCCTTCACAGTAATATTTCATGCATCATGAGAGAATTACTAAGAAAATTTGCCATGTAAAATGCCCTCAGGATTGTTTTCCAGTCTGACATGAGAAGGAGTCATATGAACAACCTGTTCAACAGGAGTTATAAGTTAAAAGAAGGAGGAATGGAAGGAAGGAGAAATGGAGGATGCTTTTAAATATTCTCCTGAAAAATTAAATTTTAAATGTGATTAGTGACTGTAGTGTTGTTTTAAAGTATCTTGGAGTTCTCATGTAGTGTATGAAATTTTTGTTAGACTTTTCTTTGACAAGAAAGGCAAGCTGAAGATTCCCTGGAAGTTACTTATGCCATGTATTGTATGTCTAAAGAAATAATTTACTATTTGTACACTTATAAAGTGTGTGAATTAGCAGGGTACCTTTGTTTAATATTTCTGTTATATGTTTTGGTCTGATAAATACATTAAGAAGAAAAAAAATTTAATCTGTTTAAAAATACAAAATAAAAATTAGTAAGGAACTGTAACAGGCAGAAAGCCAGTGAAATCTGTAGGGTATCTTAATACTGTTGTGAGTTTGAAGTATTCTCTCACTTTGTATGTTGAAAATTTGTTAGCTGCAGCCCATTTGGGGTTTTAAATCCACTATTTTCTCAGCCTAGAAACTTGAAGTGTATATGAATGTCTTACAAAGATAAAGTAAAACAGTTTCACAGATTTTGGGTGCTGTTGGTGTGCTTAGCCAGAGGAAGCAGTGGAACACCTTGGTTGGATTTGGAGCATCTCCCAAATTGAGATGGGAATCCAAATCAAGTAGCATTAGGAATATCAAGTAACTGAAAATCGTATTAATCAAGTGATAAAAATGGTTAACACTGTATGCTTTTGCTGAACATTTTTCTGTTTATATGTTTCCACTCTTGAGATTAAGACAAAAACGTATTCTACTAATCAACAACCAAGTAAAACTATTCTTTTATTTCCTCCAATTTATATTGAAATATTTGATTCTTTTAAAATAAATGTTTTGGTTAGAAGTGCTAAACTTTTATACAAGGAGACTATCAGGAATGAAATCCTTTATCCAGAAGTCAATACTGTTTCTCACCTCCTCAGAGATATATTTTGAAAGAGCTATAGATCCTTGGCCTTAGTGGTAAGTGGCTGAATATTGTCCAGATGAGTTTCTTTCCTTGTATCCTGATTTCTGACATGATTGGAATTTCCATAGCAACAGAGAATAACTTCAGGATTAGCTTTTTTGTTCTCCAGCCTTGCTTTTTAGGCTAGAATTGTAACTTCTGATAGTTGGTTCCCCTGTTGCAATTCTACTTTTCAGTAATGACTGAAATGATGATGCAATAGATTGTGTGTTTATAAAGCTGACATCCCTCCCAGCTTCATGTCATCTGAAAACTATATTGGAAGGTAGAATTAGAATTCAGAATCAACTTGGCCAATGGGAGAAATTAGTTGGCAAAATACCATGCAATTGAATGGGAACACATTTGAGCTATTGTGCAATAGTTAAATACTAATGAAAACAGTGAGTCTTGAATGGTTTTTGAGAGGATGATATAGAGACTCACAAGTTGTTTATTGTTTTAACAGTGTGATGCAATTGAGGGGGCAAGGGAAGCAGCAATATATTGGCTTGTAGAAATGGGATGCTGAGCTGCAGGACAGTCCTCATTCTTTACTCAGCACTTGTAAGGCTTCTGTGAGAGACTGCATCCAGTTTTGAGTACAGAATTTTAGAAGATTGGTGATCCATTGGAAGGATATTAGGGAAAAGCAGAACTACATTGATTAGACATCTTCCAAACAGAACTTACAAGGCAAGATAAGAGTTAGGGTTAATAATTCTAAGGAAAAAAAATGCAGGAAGGACTTTAAGTCTTCAAGTGGATAAAAAGCAACCACAAAGACCTACAGAACAGTATTTTACCTGTATTTTCAGTGGATGAGATGAAATCAAAGGACTTATTTTTTTTTAATATTGCAGTAATATTTTTTATGGGTATGAAAATGTGAAAACCTAGAGCAGAGTAATTGTGAAGCCTCAGGAATCTCCATAACTGGAGTTGTTTGAGGACTGTTTGGATAAACATTAGTAAGTCAAACAGATGTAGTTGATCATGCTCTAGAGGAAGAAAGTGGACTAGGTATTTTAAAACCCCTTTTCAGCCCTTTTTTATTATCATGGGATATACCTTCGTATTGCAAGACATCTTAAATACATCCATAGCACTGACCCACCTTGCTATATTGGAAGGTATAATGGAGTCCAGAGCGAAATACTGAGATATTTCTACTTCATTAAAGCACCTCAGTTTTTTCTCAAAAAAATGGCAGTTTTCTGCATAAGTACTCTTACTGTAGCCTAGTCAGTAAATATTTTTGCTCTTCACCTTTCATAGTATTCCTTCCATTCCTGTTCTGTAGCTGTGTAGCCAGAATTTTGGGTGGTTAACGAATAAAAGAGATTCTTGGCCCATTCATTTTGCCTTTCAACACTTCATAGCCTCAGAACTTCATCTGATTTTTAACATTGTCTTTTGAACTTTATCCAGTGTGTAGGAAATTAAATGGGAAGGCTGAAGGAAACAATGTAGGTCTGATGGGGTTTTATCACGTTTGTATTCAGTTATCTGGTAGAAATGTGAAATTATCCAAACTGGTATTTTTGTAGCTGAGAAGATGGGAGGTTTTTAGAAGAAGAACTGTTATAGATTGTTATTCAAAATAGTAGGGATCATGCTAGCTGCTGTGGGTGGTCAGTAGAGCAATATTTTATTTCTAATAAATTGTCTTCTGTGCCCAGCTGGTAACACTTTGTAATACTGTCAGTGTGAAGCTGTACTTCATTTTCATGCTTCTTTAAGTTTGTATGTAGTTCTTTGGAAAACAGAAAAAAGACTGAAGCAGCAGGAGACAACCAAGTATTTTATTCTGCCAGCTAAGTCTGCAGAAGAGAAAAGCTTCCCATCAGTAGAAAAAAATGTTAGTAAAAAAGCAGGCACAGTTCTGAGTATACACCTCTTTTCAGAGTCAGAAACCAATTCTGGACAGCTACCTGTTCAAAGTAAAATGCTCTCTATTTGAGAACTTTTGCTCTCTCTCCCATTTCTTTTCTCCCACAGTGAACTTGTTTTAAAAGGGGATTTTAAAAGGGGATTAAAGATTTTCATGCTTGAAATAATTGAGAAATCTTGTTAACTTCTCTTTGCTTTCCCCACTCCTTAAAGTTACCATGGAACATTAATTTAATTTGCAGTCTTGAGAGGAGGTTATATGGCCTGACGTACAAGCTTTTGTACATCTGGTCACGAGTGATCTTTGCAGGTAGTAGTAGCAGATGAACTCTTGATGTGATGTCCCTGACTTCAGCAAACCTATGCTAAGAATGTACTCAGCCAATAAGTGTGTGTGCGTGTTTGTGTCATTTCAGGTTTGTTTTTTTTTTTCTCTCTACAAACAACAGTGATTAAAGGCCCCAGAGAGGTGAACGTAGATGGTTAAGATGGTTAAGACACCCTGTCCCATGATAAGCTGTTTAATTAAACCTTGCACCTTTTTTAATCTGCATTTCTGTTTCTGTCTGGCTTTTGTTTCTCGTCTTGTGTCTGTCTCTCCAGTTTCCATGTTTCAGACATAGCATCATTTTTTCTTATCATGCATGATTAATTCAGTTTACATAAAGGGTTTCTTGAGAAGGATGGATAAAGTATATAAAGCTTTCGTTCAGCCTAAATTTAGATTTAGGTGGTTTGTAACTCTTTTCCCTTCGGTGCAAGTCAGTCTCCTGTTTCTGCTGTGCCTCTTGCTCTTCCCTCCAGCTAGCCTAGAGAGCCTTGCCAAAGCTGTCCAACAACAGCTGTTGAGCAGTGTGCTTAATCACAGACACTCCTGGCTGTCCAACTGTATTTAATCAGTGTGAAAGATGAAACTGCTTTCAGAAACTGTGTTATGGAGAGAAAACGAGCAATGAAACAAAGAGGAAAGCAGTTTTCTAAGCACTACTACAGCAGGGAGAAAGAAGGGTTATTAACCCAAAGCAGGGAAAAATTGGAAAATGCTGTTTTGGTCAGCTCTCAAAAATTATATGCATGTGTGCTGGTTTAGAGAGGTCATTTTTGGGGTGTTAGGCAGTAGTGGAGAAGTCCTGCACTAAGTTGCATCTATTAGCATTAGTGCGTGTTTGAGCATGGAGTGGACATAACTACTGTATGCAAGAAGTGTCTTGCACACTGTACTGAAGTGTGACTGAATATTGAATTTCAGTGGAATACCAAACAGCTAGGATATATGATTCCCACACAGTCTGAAAAGCTAGGAAGCTTTTGTACTTTTATAGTGTCTGACATGGCCACTGACAGCCTTTGTTTGCTTTTTTCTCTAGCTTAATATTGTATGAAATGCTTAGAGAACATAAAATCTGAGATCTTACCTTTTTTATGTTTTATTAGGGAAGGAGAAGAAAGAACATCTCTATTACCAAAACATGTGGCCATTGCACCAGTCACAAAATAAATTTAAATCTCTATTTGTAGGAAGTGAAGGTTCAGGAAAGCAAACAGAGCACCAGAGATGTACCCCTGTAGGTATTTAGGAGATAATACAAGGACTAGATGCAGATTCTGGAAAGCATCAACTTGTTACTGTCTTGATGCTTGCACTGGTTGGGTTATGAACCTCCTGAGAAAAATTTGGTCTGCACTGAACACCTTGTGAAGTCATACTTCATCATCTTTTTTGTTAGTTCCCATCAGGCGTACAGATGGTTTCAATTGTTTCTGAGTTTGTCTGAGGAAGGCTTTAACATAAATCAACACCAGAAAACAAGGGAAAGCTCTTTATTTTTCCCCTTTGGCATAGTTTCGTATGAACTAAAAACTAAGATAGTAGAGTGTAAGGGAACAGGAAATATTTTAATGAGAGAGAAGGTAGCATGTTTTGAAGATGTAACTCCCTGCCATAATTTGGTTATTGGATCTGTCCAGAGAGACACAGTGGAAGCAACGTGATTAATTTTTGGCCTGGGTCAAATGGGTACAGCATGATTTATCTTGCTTAAACACTAGATGTATGAGGGTTTGCTGCCCTTCTTGGCCCCAGCATTCCCTTAAGAAAACTTTTCCTTCTTTGTAAGCACGCAGAAGCAAGGATAGCCATGAGATTAACAGGCAGATACCATGGGAAAGCTCTGGACTTACTGCAGGACATTTGCTAGGAGTTATGTCCTGTCATTTGTTGCAGATTTGAGGTAGAGGAGGTTGGAATTATCCTTTGATTCTTACTGGGATTTTCCTTGTTTTGCCATTTGCTCTAAAATTCTTGCTTGGTAATGAATAGCGTTATCCTAGAAAAGTTTCTATCCAGTGCATCCATTCCAGGCTTGTAATGAAAACTAATAAATAAGATGCAGTTTCTTATCTCCTTTTCCTAAAGCTCTTGGGATGTAGCAATGCAAGAGCCTAGACATAACAGTCAAAAACAACATGGCAGGAACTGTGCAGTATGTTGGTGTAGCACATGCTTCTATACTTGCTGCAGTTGGAACTCTCACACGGCATTTGTCCTCCTTCGTCAGCATACAGCATTGCAGGATTAGCTCATGTAATGGGCTGAAGGAGTTTCCTGGCTTGGTTCAAAATTACTGAATTCACAGA
This sequence comes from Formicarius rufipectus, assembly GCA_013399695.1. NCBI lineage: Eukaryota > Metazoa > Chordata > Aves > Passeriformes > Formicariidae > Formicarius > Formicarius rufipectus. Next base: position 99,261 of record VXAU01002667.1, on the reverse strand, counting down.
AGTTGAATAGCAGCTGAGATCTGGTATGAATGTTGCACTGAAGTAGCCTGAGGTGTAGAAATATTTGCACACAAAAAGCTGAAGTAGCCTGGAATGCCATTGCCGTGTGGAAGGAGAAGGAATTCCAGGACAGCTTACCTAAGTTGGATGGGTGCTTTGGCACTGAGCAATCTTGGGAACCTTGCAAAGTTCAGATAAAAATTTTCATTTCACATCAAAGCAAATGAAGCAATCAAAACCAGGAAACTTAAGCTTAGGCAAAGTTATTCTAATGAAGTTTTAGAAGAGGAGGAAAACCCTGAACTTGCATGCTTTTAATTCAAGCTTGTGCAGTCTTATTTGGAGAATCAACAAAAATGTGGAAGTTGTAAGCCCATGTGAATTTTCTATCAAATAATTTTGTATTTGGGAATCTTATGTGAAAACTTTACGTTGATTTTTATAATTGTGTATGATGTGTCCCAGATGATTTTGTGGCCTGTGTGTAAACTGCAGTAGGGTGGGAATAAAGCAGTAAGTTCACTTGGAAAAAAAATCCCTCTTTCTGCCTTGAATGTACAAGATAATAAAGTTTATGAGTGACTGTATTTAGTAATATCCAACCTTTTTGTTGCAAATTATGATGCATAAAATGTATTCTGAAGTGACTGCTGCTTCAGCTTTGGGGATAAGAGCAGTCTAGCAAGAAAAACCGCTTAAATCCTCCACCCAGTACTGTCACAGCCAGTGTGCTTTGAACAATAGGCAGATACAAGCGGAGTTAGAAATCTGTTCTAAAACGCCAGAACTGCTTGATTTTGACATGATCTCTTCTTGATGTGGAAAGTCCCAGAAGCCTGCTATCTCATCCAAAGTACAAATCCTGCCAGGAGTCCTTAAATAGGTAACGGTGCGTGACGGATGGTTTGATAACGAGCATTCATCTGGCTTCTCCCTGTTTTTCCCCTCACAGTTATCTGGTGGGTGCGAGCTCACGGTGGTGATCCACGACTTCACCGCCTGCAATAGCAATGAGCTGACAATCCGCCGTGGGCAGACAGTGGAGGTCCTGGAGAGGCCCCATGACAAGCCCGACTGGTGTCTGGTCCGAACCACTGATCGGTCCCCAGCTGCAGAAGGCCTGGTCCCCTGCGGGTCCCTCTGCATCGCTCACTCTCGCAGTAGTATGGAGATGGAGGGGATTTTTAACCACAAAGGTAAGAAATGATGGAAGCAAAGTCTAGTCGTCAGCAACGTGTGTTTTGGGTAATGGGGAGAACAACTTTGGTGTTCTTGCACTATCTTGGTTTCGGCAACCGTGCTCTCTATTCCAAGAATAAGAAGTTGAAAGTTCTCAACATAAGTGAAAATGTGGCTGAAGATAGGGAAGCGGTTTAAGCCAGTAGAAGATTGGTGAAGAGTTATATATCATATTAGATGGAGCTGCAAGGATTGAAAAATCTATACCTGATGTGCTGAGAGGGGGAAGGGAAGGAAATCACCAGCATGGATTATCAATGGGTTCTGAGAAGCCCTGCAGTCATGGTGAGATCAGGTTCAACAAAGGAAAAGGTAAATAGACTCACCCATATGGTCTGGAACAGGTGTTTTACTTAGCTGAGTTTTTTTGAGTAGCAGTGGCACAGTCATCCCTTTTTCCCAGAGGAGCTTTGAAATCTTACTTAGATTCTTTTCAGATATGTAAAAGAATATTCCCCTGAAGGGTGCAAGAATAATCTGATTATTTTTTCAATGTTTTTAAGGATTTAGTGTGCTGTAGTCTTTTGGCTCTGTGAACTCTCACAGCTCATAGAGTAGATTGTTATTAAAGAAAATGCTTGCTTCATTTTCAACTACTTGAGTTTTCAAACTATGAACAGTAAGATATGTGAATTTAAAAAAAAAAAAAAAAAAAAAAAAAACACCAGAAAGATAGTTCCTTAGAAGGCATTTCATCACATGCTTTTTCAAAAAGTTTGCTGTTGTGAGTAGCAAGATTAGCAGACAAGTGGTGTTGGGCAAAATTTGTTTTCCAGCACACAAAATTCTGGTTTTGGAGAGTCTTTCATAAATATAACCACAAGTTTTTCAATTATTCAGTCCATTCCAGCTATTACAGATTTTCCCAGGTTTTTTTTTGGGCTCCGTATAAATATCCTTCAATAAAACAAGAATGAGTCTGTGTTTCTTACATTAGGGGCATGCACAGCAGGAACTTCCTGAATGCAGGGTGACTGAGGGGGAGGGGGGAGTTTCAAGGATTGAGCTGTATAGTGTAGTACTTTCTTGTCCTCTTGTGTCCTGTAACAGTTTGGATAAGAAAAGCTTGCAGATGTTCTGATGATAAAATTGGAAAATGTAGTTAGGTATCACTAAAACATTTCTTCCCTTGACTAGGAAATGAAATCATGGAAATATCAACAGAACTGATAAATCCTATTTTCTTTGGAGCTAAGGGACTTCCCCTTTGAATGCAGAGAATTTCATTAGGAGAGGCAGATTGTGCTGGAGTATATATATATTATATGAAGTCCATTGAGACTGGCAGACTCCTGAGAGAAAGTCAGAGCTGGTTTTATGTTTGCAAGGTTACTTTTATTAATCAAACCAGTGGATATAACCTGTGTTGCTTTCTTTTCTTTAGGATTTGTTTGGGGAAAATGGGGCAGACCATTTTGAAGATACTTAACTGTGTTTAACATGGTGCTTTGGAATAAATAGCATTAATTAATTATATTAATGACGGAGACTGAAGAAGAGGAGAAAGCAGTTGCTAGAATGAGCATGATTTGCAGGGTTGAATGCAGTCTCAGAAATGCCTTCTGTCACTGCCACAGGCTTCCTGGAGGATGTTACGGTATGCCATCTAAACCCCAGCTGATAAGAAGCAGCTGCTAATTGTTTATTCCCACATTACTGGGTGTCAGGCTTTAAGAGACGGATGTTTAATTGGTAAAGTTTCCCGTGTGTGTGACTTAAGTCAATGTGAACTGTTTTAACATGCAAACTATTATATGATGTTAAGTAATCCAGGGAGGGGAAAAGAAAAGCAGACAAGGTACTTGAAACCACTGGATACGTTTCAATTTGTTCTCTGTCTCAACTTTCTATTGCTTGAAAAAGTTTGATAGTGTTCATTTCACAGGAGGATTACAAAAATTAAGCAAAACCAGTGGAATGCTTTGATTTTATTTTTCCCCACCCGTAGCGAAAAGTACCTCAGACAATCCCACAAACCAGTTATTCATTCTCAAGTGGTGCATTTGATTAAATATCTTTAAGTAAAGCATCAGGGAATATGCTAATCAGAACAATGGAAAAACAATTAGATTATCGTCTCAGAATTGTTTATTGTGGGCATTGATTAAGGTAGGAATTCCTAAAGAAACAAAACAAATCTGGTAACAATGAACAAGTGAATGACTTACATAATTTAAGGCAGTCCGTATGCCTGGGTGGATAACTTTTAATGTATTTCCTAGATTTATAACTCTTGACTTTGAAGCTTCAGTCTTTTTAATACAGGTGGGGTTTTAAAATTAGGATATTGCCCCCTAGAAATTTTAGGTCTGAAAATACGTGTCAGGTTCTAGTAATTTTGTGCCATTCATGGGCAAAGCCACATGCAATAGAAACGAGTCTGGAACTGTTGCATGTCTGACATCACAAGCTGTTGTGAGAGACTGAGAGAGAGAGAGGTTTATACAGGAAACAAGTAGGTGATCACCATCAGAAGTGGAGGGGTTGGCTACTTGGATGTTGGGTGCTTAACCTATACAGGTGTCTTGTTGAAGGGTTTTGCACACCTTTCAATAGCTGTAGACCCTACAATATTGATCTTTTCAACGGTGTTTATCTGTACCATTTGCCAGTGAAACAAGTTGAAAAACCACCCCATATTAGAGGTGAAGGGAGCTTCAAAGTTTTGAAATTGCACACCTTTTGTAGTTGACAGCTGGTTGAGTTGTGTCAAACTGCATACAGAAATGTTGAGTGATGCTTAATGTCTTGAATAATCTGAATTTATTATCCAAAGAAGGGTAACATGGAAGTTTATTAAAGCAGAAAGTGTGTTCAGTGAAGCCTGGTTCTATCAGCTGATCTTGTTCATTCTTTGTCCACATATAATCTGTCAACTGTGAAAGGTAATGTTGGTTTATTTTGATGTTAGAAGACACCCCCAAAAATCACCCTCATCATTTGCCTGCAAGTGTAGGTATTGCTTCTCCTCTAAGAATGTGTATTATCTTAAGCATCTAATCAGTATCAATAGCTGAAAAACATATGCATTTGTTATCTTCAATTTCTGAAATTTTATAGTAGTTAAGGTAACATTTTGTGAAGAGTATGAGGAAAGTATTGCATAGAAAAGACATTCACTAGGTGGATAGAAGTTTAGAAGAAGAGTTGATTGCAGGTTCCTGACCTCTTGCTTGCTCTGCTGGATATCAAATCTATTTTTGTTAGTTATTTGGGTCATTTAATCAAGTTGTGCATTTTACAGATGAATACATTTTTGAAAGATCTAAATCCCTTCTATAATGGGGGGAAAGGAGGAACAAGTGGGTAGTGAAGAGGCTGAATAACAGTTGGTGCACTCTACAAAAAATAAATCACTAGCTCTGGAAGAACATGTTTTTTGAAAGTAATACATAAGGCAACATTTTTTTGCAATGATTTCCCACATGTTTTTGGGCGTGATGGAGAAAAAAAAATTTCGTGTTGTTTTATTTGGTGCTTCTCTTTTGTAACATGTGTTACTTTTCCTTCTATGGTGCATCCATTTTTCTATGTTCAGCTTTCTTTTGTTTGCAGAGCATTTATACTGCCACAGGTATAGGGTATTGCTTTGGGAAAAGGGCAGTGGACAGGATACAGTGTAATGACATTGAACATGTAAACTTAGAGAAATTTGCAACTATTTCAAATCTTTTGTGAATATCTTGCCTGCTTAGGTCACAAGTTCACCACCTTTTTCCAAACTCAGGAGTACTTCTGAAGAGTTTCTGATAGTCCATCATATCCCTTCTGTAGGTGCTACCGCGTGGAGAGCTACAAAGGCTACAACAAGCCTCTGCTCACGAGGATTACATTTATGAGTCTTGAAGTTACAGGATTTTTGGGGGGGACCATGCAATCTAACTGACAATTCATGTTACTACCTGGTTGTTCCAAAAAGCCACAGAGATCTTTTGTGTACCTGGAGGTACAGTGTCTGCCTGTTTTATACGGTTGTATAATCCAGGGGTCTGTGTAGGTTTGTTCAAATCTGAGAGATTGGTGATGTCTTAGTAACATAGTGCCAAACCATGCACCACTGACATATGGAATACTGGTTTTTGATTTTACTCCCAGGATGCTGTCCTGACTGGTGCCATAAACATAGAAACATTATTCCAGCAGTCTTTTTTTTTTTTTTTTTCTTCCCAGTTGTAGTCTCTCTAAAAGAATCTACCCTAATAAGGAAGATCAAATGGCTTTCCAAGACAAAGGTTGACAGATGTGTTCAAATAGCTGTGTAGTAAGCCATTCTCTACACCTGCAAGATGAGAAGGAGTGATGCAATGCAGGTGTCAGAGCTCTTCTTGAATTGGTATAGAGACCTTCTGTTCAGGAATTAAGGAAAAATTGCATGGGTAACCTAGAGATATTTCCCCAGAGAAGAGATATGTTTTATAGCTGAGGCCACAGAATGGGTTAAGGCAGAGTTTTGAATTTGTCACATTAAGTAAGCTTGCTCTGGCACAGCTGGAGATCTATTCAGAATATTAATTTTGGATGAAAGGGGAAGGGGAGAGAGTAAAGGTAAAACAACATCTGTGTGATCAAGTGCTTTGAAAGTTATGGTTGAGAAATGGAGTGTTTCATGTTGTGTCTAAATACTCTTATATGTAGGAGGAGGAAGCTGTGGATACCAGCAGCAGAATTTCATCAAGTAAAATGTGAATCCAGTTTGGATAATTGAAGGACTCCCTGTTTGTAGTGAAAGAAGAGAAGGGTGACTTGGGCAGCAATTGTTTGCTCACATGCAGAGAGAGGCTGTAGAAGGGGAGGATTTGCTGTTTTGAGACTGCAAGTAAGCAAAGCATGGGCCATGTGTAAGGAAAAAGGATCCCCACCCGTGGCTCAGAGCCAAAGAACTGCCTGTGAGACTGCCTGACAGCGTTTGCAGCTGCAGGAAATGAGTTACAGCCCAGGCCAGAGGGGAAAATAACTCCTGACAATGAGCTGGTAGGGTACGTGCCTTGCCGTGTTGCCTTGGGGCCAAGTGGCAAAAGGTAGGGGCTGTAGTTTCTGAGGCACCACACCAAAAGGAGTCTGCTGCTAAACAGAGGAATATGCTGAAGTTGTGCAAGACACCAAACACTGATCTAAACATTCTGTTTCTTGATAAATCAGTTACCTCCTCAAAAAATATCCAAATAACTAGCAGCCCACCCAGATATAACCAGCTGATAGAAAGCCTTATGAGGAGCTCATGGGAGAGAAAGCCTAGCAGTTGGTTGGATTTGACACTCCGCTTGTTTAAATTAGCAAAAAAATTGTAAAAGCTGTGCTGCAGTGTCAGTTCAAGTTATTTATCAGGCTGACTTTTGCTTGAACAGAGATACATGCATTTTAGTAGCTGAAGTCCAACTTCATGACTGTCAGTTGTTTTGAAAGCCTAATTGTAAATTTTCATTTAGTCATAAATATTTTGCCCAAAAGCACTAGTAGTCTAGTAGTGGCAAAGATAGTTTGAATTTAGGGTTATGTGTATGTGGGTTTTAAACATATTTTTCATGCTTTAGTCCAGATAAATAAAATAGCTGCAGTATAAAATAAAACAAGAATTCTCTGTCCTGATTTTCCTACCTTGTGGTATTAGTTGAATTTGCAGTTGGAACCATCATTTGAGCATAAGTAAATAAAATGTTGGGAATGACTGTGCTCTGTTAGATCGTGATCTTCACATTGAGCTTTATAGTCAAACTGTGATAGATGGTCAGAATTAATAGCCAAATTCTAATTCAGCCTTCATAAACAGTGAAGTCTGTATGAATTGTTTCCTTGGTGTTGTGCAATCTTAAACTAGACAAGGAGGTTCAGTGCATCTCACAACTTGAATTTCTAGAAAAGTTCTAAGTCAAGTTTATATGTCCTCTGAGACATCATAGGATTGATTTCTGAATAAACTTGCCTTTAACTCCTGCATTATCCTTTTACCATAAAGCAGCCCAGGAAGACCTGTCAGATCTATCAGTATTTCCCATGCTGACTCTATTTGTGAGCATAAGTATGTGGCTAATTTGTCTCTGGAGTTCTCGTAGATAGCTAATGAAAGAATTTTGCCCTGCTTGGGAGCTCAGCATTACAGCTGAGAAAAAGAAGAAATTTTTATAATACTGGCTTGAATATACTTTTGGTCCCAGACAGCTGCCAAATATATTTCTCTCATATATGGTGGTTGGAAAGGAAATTGGTGTGTAAAAAGTATCTGCTTTGGAACAGATGTATTTGCACAGCTGATCTTTGGGAGTGGAGTGTGGATATAAACCAGCAATTCTGATAGCTTTAGGTTTCCCAGAAGAGTTGTTACTTTGCTTGCAATTAGCCTTTCTTTGACAGCAATTTCTTTTCCTAGCCAAGGTTAGAACAGAGTACACACTCAAATAATATCCTACAGAAATGGTTCTTCCCCCAGAGAGTGGTTGGGCTCTGGAACAGGCTCCCTAGGGAAGTGGTCACAGCACCAAGCCTGAGAGGGTTCAGGAAGTAGTTGGACAATATTGTCAGGCATGTGGTGTGATTCTTGGGGGTGGTCCTGTGCAGGGCTAAGGGTTGGACTCTGTGGTCCTTATGGGTCTCTTTCTACTCAGCATATTCTGTGAAATATTGTTTCTAGGTTGCAATTGAAGAAAAACATCCTTGGAGTGTTACTTACTTCTTGAACTGTCTCTCTTTAGGTGCAACAAACTTTGAAAAGTTACTTCAGTGTTGAGAATTATTTTGTAAGGGTGTCTTTGTTACCAGAATTTTGCTTTGGATTAATTAAATTTTCAAAGCTGGTGCTCCTAAGAGCCCCTGAGAGCAACGCAAAGAATTATCTTCTATTTCAATGAGTAAGCACCTCAGGGTGATGAGGGACAGGGAGAGTGGTCTCTTGTTTGGACAAGAGAATGTTCCTAGAGGCATATAGTTGTTTTATCTGTGTGGTAATTGCCTTGTTTGTGACATTAAAAAGGAGATAGTGGTATATGTTTTTACTGCAGCTGGGATAGCGGTTCACTTCCACAGACCATCTGGGTAATTTTACCTGATGTGTTTTCTTTCTGCCACAGAACTGCATAATACCGACAGTGTCCATAAGGTCTTCTGCTTTTTTTCCAACTGACTAGTTTTCCGGCACTTACGTTGCTGTGGGTCATATTCTTAAACTTGATATTGGAAGGAGTATTTATGTGTTTTCTGTTTAGTGGAAAGAGGAAAATTGTTGAGCAGCAGGCTAGAGCTGATGATCTTCCATACCTTTAGGGATATCCTCACATTGCATCACATCGCATCACATCATCTGTCATCATCACAGCCTGCAGATGAAAGTAGCAGGATTTAGGGTTCCACTAATATTCTCCCATTCTGTTTTTGTGAGGAGGCTGCTGGGAGTGTTCCATTGACTTCATTTCACCTTTCTTGCAATCAAATAGTAAAATATTAGTCTCCATTATGCATGAACTAGAAGTGTTGTGTCATTTTTAACTATCAGAATCTTCTTTGCTGATGCCCTTCACATCTCTGAAGTTGCTGGCATTACTGTACAGTGTTTTGCCTCTATTTTGAGTGCATATTCTCTGTCACAGGTGTAGTTACAATTTGGCATGTGCTTGTGTTTTTCCCTAGCTTTGAGTTGAGTACAAATAGCAGGACATTTTTCTCTGTGTGGAGCAGCTACTGAACCTCTCTAATGTGAAAGTTAAGCAATCGATAGAATTCGTAGAGCAAACTATGAAAAAGAGGCTGTTGTGATAAGTTAATAAAAACATCTAATGATCCCAGGAAAACATACTGATAATTTTTTTTCAGAAATTTATAGTCTGCATTTTCTGGAGTGGATATATAATAGTTAACCCCCGCAGCAATAGAAGACGTTTGCATAACTGGCATGCAGGCATAAGTCTAAAGGCTGTCTCAGGTAAACCTGTTATCAGGTTGTCCTTGATGATCAGAATCCTGTAGCAATTTTTCCCTGTGGTTGTAAACCAGCTGTGGCCATCCTACTGTTCAGTGCAACTGAAATAGTCAATCTTACAAGAAGACGTTAAAAGTTTATGTATCATGGCCTGACTTGGTTCTTTGTCTGTCCTAGTGTGTTTTGTGCTAACTTTTCTCACTGTCTCATGTACAACATATATGCACTCTAAATGCTGGTTGAATTAGTAGAACAGGCTTAGGTGTATTTATCCTTTCATCCTAAAGATGTGGCAGCACTACATGCAGTCATGCCACAGTCAGTTTGGAAAGCACTGACTTAAATGGTGCTTGCAGCAGGTGGTACCCTGCAGGTATGAGGCATGTTCTCTTCATGTCCTGGTTGCTTGCTTAAGTGAAAGCCAAGGCTATGGAACCGGTGCTCAATCACATCTTATTTGTAGGACTATGTGGAAGTTATACTCCTCAGAACTGGAGTAAAGTTATAATAATAGAATTTTACTATCTTTTGCTTTGTGGAATAACAAAACCTTGCTCTCATGTTGAAGCTGTTTGGGTGATGACAAACATTTACACTCTGTAATTATTTTTTTTTTTTGAAAAGAGGTTTTGACAATCTTATCTTTAGTGTAGGAGCATTTTGTTATTTTATAAAGTCAAATGTCATTCTAAATTGGAGAAGGAGATAGCACTGTTTTGTCGGATTGTGAGCTTTTGAAAGACAGCATTATTACTTTTGTGAAAGGTTTCAGTTTTTAAGGATACTAGCTTCATATTTTTGTCATCAAGAGGCATGCATATTAGGATGTTTAGTTCTTCTTTTGTACTTCAGGAGGTTAACATTATTAGCAATCTGAAACTTCTACCCTGATGGCATGCTTTGTTCAGAAGGAGCTAACCAGGAAAAGAGAATGTGGAAAAACTTTGAGTCAATTAAAGCAATTTTCTTTCACCTAAATTTTAAATGCTGTCCTAAAGAAACATTGTTGTCTTAAGTGAGCGTAGTAGCTTTCTGAAGTATCTGAAGTGTATAGACTTAGAGTGGCTATTTCATAAATGCACTTTCACAGTGCTAGGATGGAGTGATAATATAATTTCTAGGAAGTATACCCTTTTCAATTTTGTGAACTGTGTGATCATGTTAATTCTTTTGGTTCAGAGAAAATTTTCTTTTAAATGCGTGTAAAATATGTTCTGTGGAACCCAAACAGAAATATCTTACCTTTTTCAGGATTAAATTATGCTATGTTTAAAACTCAGAGTAGATATAAAAAATGTTAATTACAATGCAGAAACCTTCACATTTCAGAATTGTTTGACAGTACACAATTTCAAGTGTTTCTGTGTTTTAACATCTGACAAGCAACGTATAATAAACTCCAGTCCTGTGCATTTTTTTTTTTGCTCCTTCTTTTCTTGTGCCTATGGTAAATATACTTAAATTTATTTAGTAACAAAACTGGTTTTATAATTCACAGAAATGCAGCATCTGAAATCCAGAGTTAGAGGGAGAAAAGACGTTTCTGGTTTTACTGGCCTGTTAGATGTAGTGCAAGTGAATCAAGGAGGTTGCTTCATTTTGCTGAAGTGTCTTTAAGTATTATAAAGGAAGCTGTTGAAGTACATAAGGTTTTGTGTGTTAAATGTAACTGTTTGAAATCGAGTCAGGTGCTCTCATAGCCCGTGTGCCTTTCCAACTTTCAGAAGGCGTGAGGTGTTGCATTGTGGCCGGGCTCCATCCACCACACCTGGCAGTGCCATGCGGCTTAACCTGATGTGTTACGTGGGTGTCACTGGTGGTAACAACGCTGAGCAGAGACAAAAGGAGGAGTCGTGGTCTTGGTGCATCCCTTTGTAACTAACGCAAAAGCATTTGTACCATTTGAACTTATCAGGAGAGTAAGAGCAATGTTTTGGTCAGTATTACCAATCAGCAACTAGTGCACGCAGCTTGCAGAAGTGATTTCTCCAGACGTGTATTTATGGAACTTGAGCATCAGTGTTTCTTACAGGGAGTACATGTCCAATTTTAAAAGCGTTGCTTTTGATTTGTTGTTTGGTTGGTTTTTTTTAATTACTTGGTTTGGTTACTAGAACTATTCGTTTTCCTTTTAAGTGACTTAAAAGAAATGAATTTTGAGTCAAGAACAGTTCAGTATTCCAAGTACTGCTGATAAATATATTCTTTTGTATTTGACTGTGTGCGTTTTTTATTCAAGGTAATTAGCTAAGAGATTTATGTTAAAAAGAATTCAAACCTTCTGTATGTGCAGTCACAACTGGTTTGGAAAATTAAATCTTGTTTTGACCAGATTATTTCTTGCACACCAAAGGCTGTTTACCCTTGAGGAAATTAAGGGGAAAAAGTATGATGAAGGGTGACTTGTGTAATAAAATTAATGTAAAAAAATGAATGTTTCTTCATCTCATTAGAACAAAAAGTGTTTCTCACTTGATACACTTTTTGTGGTTTTCTCCAATTTAGAGACAGGGTGTAGCCTATTCCTTTTCCCTTCCCGCCCCTTGCTAAGTACTGAATGTATGTGGAACAACATTCCTTACACTCATCCAAAAGATTTTGTTTGAATTATCTAAAGCTGCTTTGTTGTGGTTTTGCTGACAGTGGCTGGGATCCTTCAAGCTGATTTGGCATGCTGCAGTGGGGACTCTATTGAGGAGTCAGAATTTTCCCAAAGCTTTTCCAGATAAACAGAAGACCAGGAACACTGAACATTTCATAATTTCTTTGAAAGGCCTCTTCATTCTTGGGAGTTTTACACAGACTCCAGTCCCTTGGCTGCAGCACAGAACAGAGTTAAAAACTCAAAAAAATAATAACTAAATTTTTAAGATGGGAGAGAGTTTACTGTATCCTGTGCTTTTTTATACTCTTTCGTACTCTAGGCGTGAGCAACAGCTAGGGCATGTTCTGCAAAGCTGGAGACAGGAAGGACTTGTTTAGATCCTGGCCTTGGTGGCTGAACAGTTGGATACATGGTTCATTTCCCGGTACTTTTAATTAAAGCCTGAGTACTTCAGTGTCTTGGTATCAGTTGCTCTTGAAAAATGCTTTACCCAAGATGTAGAATGGACGGCTAAAAATGACTCAGCTGAAAAATCTCTTTAGCCTCAATCAGAAAATACTTTTCCCAGGTTCCAGCTCATTAGGTAGCCTGCGTGTTTTGTTGGAGGTAGCTGTATGTTGGGTTTTGGGTTTGTTCTTTGTTTGGTTGGTTTTGGTTTTGGAAGGGAGAGGTTTGGTTGAAAAATACCAGTATTTTGAAAGGAGTTCTTGGAAATTCCGAATTAAGGATGTTCACACAATTCATTGCAAAACAGAATTTCTGACTGATTCAGTTTAAAGTGTCTCTGGCAGCTGGCAGCAGTGGCAGTAAAGAACAGGAAACAACACGCTGAATATGAGTCCAAAGAGCCACTGTTGTGATGATTCCGCTCCTCGAAGACAGGCAGTGTTATCTGTGAGACTGAGGAGCAGCGAGGCTATTTTTTGGGAACAGGGTGATCTTTGTGCGTGTAGCTAAAGAAACCAGACCCTAGTGGCACAGCTGTACCTCAAGCAGTTAAACTGTGGACACATTGTACACTGAGGAAAAGGAGAAGTTAGTCTCCTTTCAGAATTTTCATCGTAGTGTGGGAGCTCACCTTTGGAGGTTCAGCCTCAAATTTATTTATTGATGCCTTTTACCTTTCTACAATTTCTTGACTTTCTTGATTGTGTTAGGAGTATTCTAGTGTGAGGCAGAGTGCCTAATTTGCCAAAGATAGAATTTGTATACAAAGTTTGCCTGTTTTCTCTCTTTTTTGAAATGCAAAATGCATATTGTAAGTAAAATTCCTTTTGGTTTGAACAGTTATTTAGTTCAAGAATTTTAATAGTTATGGATTTAGGTCTAACTTTTGCTCCGAGGTCTGGATGGTCTTTGATCCTGCACAGTTGTGCAGAAGTCTGATTCTTTTCTCTCCAATATGCAGAAACATGACTCAAAATTGTAAGAACTGTGCAATGCTAAATCATGGAAGCGTTTGTCTCATAGCTAATTTCAAAATTGGTTTTAAAATTTTGATTTAGATGCTGGCAGAACTGAGTAAAGAATTCACTCTTCTGTTAATTTCAACTATTTTGAATAAGTTTCTCTGGTCTTAAGATGAACAAGAATTTTTTTAAATAAACTTGGTAGTACTGATTTCAAAATCTATGAGTTAATTTTTTTAATGGAATGTCAGGAATATGAAGGGGAAGATGCCAGAGACAACAGATTTAGTTTTGCCTGAGAACAACATTGACTTTTGAAACTGTGTTTTCTCATGCTATAATCTTTCAAACACACACATCTCCCCACCCTGCCAAGACAGATATTAAGGAAGAAAGTTTGGCTCTTTGGCTTCTTGCTCTCAGGCAACTCAGAATAGGCATTTAAATTTGAAATTCTGCATTTATTAGCTTCCCTCCCTTGTTCTGCTTGTTTTCACTAAGATGGTGGAAAATGTAATGGAACCGTACAAAGATTAAATTAGAATGCTGTTTATCCTTGTTTTAGTATAAGTTATTTCTGTTACAATGCAAGTATCTTGGGAGTATGAGAAATGTAGTCAGCTTGACTCCAGTTGTCCTCATAAATGAATGAAGGGATGAATGTTTCCATTCTTACATGCAAGACTAGTAGCAGAACCCTCAACTGAGGTAGCAGTTCCATAGGGAGGTCAATGCAGTGTCAAACAGTGGTTACAGGTGTTGCAGTGAGGAGCTGGTACCTGTGAGAAGCTGAAGCTATGGTGAGCTACTTCACTGTCAGTGGCAGAGACTGGTGGACTGTTACTGTTGTGCTGGGTGAGCTGGCAAAATGTTAAATACTTTAAAATGGTTTTGGCAGGTTGACATTGTCCATCAGTGAGCTCTGAGATTAAGTCCTTCACTGTAGTAATGAATACAGGCATCTGATATTTCATTTACATATATCATACAAAGTATGCACTACCTGATCTACTGGGTATCTACAGTGCTTTTCTAGCTGAGTTTAGTTCCTTTGTTTGATCACTGATATGTAGTCTCTCTTGCAAAATGCTGGTTTAAAAACTAGCGGGCTCTTTTGCCTGGACTTTTAAAATCTTCATGGAATAGACAAAATTTTCACCCAGACACTTAATTTTGTCACAGTTCTAAGTGAGTGAGAAATATCTTACATTGATAGGGACCTGAAGGGCCATTCATCAATACTTTTCTTTCAGAAATGAAGATAACTATCTACTTTTTTAAAGGATATTATATATGATGTATAGCCAAGAAAACTTACTTCTGCTTTGTGCAGGTAAGAAAAAAAAAAAAAAGAAATAGTTCATTTTTACTTAAAAAAAAAAAAGTCACAACTATTTGAAATTCTGTCAGCTGACATAGGTCAATCTGTGAGTTTTTTTCTTTGCTGATTTCATCAGGTGTTTTTCCTGTTAGCCTGGGGTCTGTGAATACTTAATCAGCAGATGAAGTAGGGGCATCCCACTGCCGCTGTGAACACATCATGCAATCCAGCCTCTTGTGCTTGGTACTCAGCTGTGGTTTTTCCTAAAGGTCTTCTCCATGTAGATGTACTCTTTCCTGCAGAATTAAGATTACCTCACTGGTTTGTTATTACCGAGTTCCTACAAAAAATTGATGACCTGAGTAGCTGCAGGAAGAGCTGTCTAGCAGGCAGGGGTAGCTAATGCAGGATATGGCACTGCAATACAGAAAACCGGATGGAGCTAAAGGACAAAGAGAGCTTTGTGGTAGAGCCTGAAGTAAACTCTGGAAAGGCATTAATAAGGTGCCTGTTTGGGCTTAAAATTGCATATATTGATACAGGTCCCTGTCTCAGAAGCTGAGACCTGATTTGAGGTGTCAGTAGTACTGAATAATAGTCCCTCCATGTTAAATTAAGAGATGTTGCTTTTGCAGTACAGAAGTCACCTGCCTTTTGTTTATATATCAGTGGAAGAAGTTACAAGTCGGAGCTCTCTGCCTTGGAAAGAAAGTTGTAGCTATTGTTTCAGCATATGCACTAAGGTGTTTCTTAGTCAAAGTCTTACGTAACACACACAGTCACTTTGCACTGCATTCATGAGGAGTCTGTTGTCACCACTCCAGTGTTGCTGTGAAGCAATTGCATTTTACAAAAATTCTCTACATCAAAGGCAACCACATGTCCATAACACTTTCTTCTTAACCATGTAAACCTGTGAAATATGATTCAATGAGACAGGTCATGTGGTTCTTCTCTCTCGCTCACCACCCTGATTTACTTGTCAGATTTTTCTCCGAGAACTGGTCAAAGCAAAACCTAAAAAGAACAGTGTTTGCTTTCAGTAGGAACCAAAGAACTTTTTGCAATAGCAAGCTGCAAATGATGTGGTTCCTAGAGCATTTAAAATATCTTCCTGCATATATTACTGGTTTTATAAGGGCAGTCTACATGCAGTTAAAAAGAAAAATAAAACCAACCTAAAAACAGTTTTATATATATATCATGCAGTGTTTTAGTCAGAAGCTTTCTTACACATGGAAATTACAACTTCAGAGCTATATTGATAACCTCACTAACTTTTTCTAGGTGTTAGTTAAACGTGTGAGAGTTTTACTGCAGTAAGAATGGCTGGATATTCTTTAGTATGCTTGATGTGCCTGAGAACAGTTCAGGAATAGAAGAAAGGGATTGTTTATTTTTTTTTTCTTACTCAGCTAAAAAGTAGAATCATTTTAGGGATGTTCTACAGTTTCACAAAGGGTAAACTAGCCTTAGTGGAAGTCTCACTGTAGGTGGTAAATTATAAAGATCACTTGTCCTGAAGAAAGAGTTTTTTCCTTTTTCTGCCTTGCCCACCCCCCTCCCACCCCTTAGGAATTCAGTGTCTTTTCAAAGCTGTTTGAGGTCAAAAGAAAATTGATCAAGAATCAGAATTAATGGTTTCAGTGCAGGAGGCTGTGAAGGACAAAGTGATTCAAAATTTAGACTGGCTTTCCTTTGAAGGCAAAGCATTATTAGGTGGAGAAGGGACCACGGCTCTTCAATATACAAACAGGATAAGGTGTGTGTAACAACTTGTGTTACATGCTAACAAGAAGCTTTCTTTGACTCTGGGACCCTGTTTAATCTCAGTTCCACATAAAATTCCTATTTATTCTTGCAATATATGCATTTGTTTGTGCTGTTATCATTGGCAGCCAACTCACTTTTTTATTTTCTACATGTTTGTGTATTTTGTGATATTGTTTGTTGAATCTTACTTTAGGACTCTCTTTTCATGACAATATAATGAAAGCATTTCATTTCTGTTTTTACAGAAACTTAATTCTTACTTTGACTGCTTATCTAGTGAATGCAGCTTTTTGTAGCTCCTTTAAAATTAGCTGATGATGCATTCAGGGCAAGCAACCAAGCATCTTTTCCAGGTTTGTATAGCTAAAAACTCCTAAAAACATAGATTAATATTTAGAGACAAATGCTTTTGTGGCATGCTAGGTGAAGAATGTATAGATGAAAAATAAAATATATGTAGTTTCAGTTTACTGAACAGGAAGACAGCTTGATGAAGTAGAAATACATCTTGCAGAAAATGAGCTTAGAGGTGAAACAGATCTGAAGTGCCATTTAAACCAGGGCGAGGTCTTAAATGAATTTATCAAAAGGTGTGGATTTTCCAGTATTGTGGGTTTTAATCTGTCTGTCTGTCTATCTATCTATCACAAACAAGGCTCAAGAAAAGATGGACAGATTCTGTTGTTTGTCAAAGGAAGTGGAAGTTCCAGGGAAAGCACTGCATGGTTTAGCTGACCACAAAATACCCCTTTTTTTGTTTTGTTTTTTTTTTTTTTGTATTTATGACTTTAACTAAAACATTAAAAACTAACTGTGCAGTGTAAAGTAAAAAGAGATGTTAGAGGTTGGTTTTGTGCTTTCTCGTTGCTACAGAGCTTTGTGGGGTACTAGACTGCATCTTTTCTGAAGGCTGAGACAAAAAATTGCCCGTTAGTGGTATTTTTTAAGATCACCCTGAGCCTCAATTAGGGTAGTTACGGTAGAGTGTAATCTGCTGCATCTGGCTATTCCCACATGTGAATTTAAAGACTGGAACTGTGTTCAGTGAGTCAGAGGAGAGCATCCCTAGAAGAGAGGAGCTACTCTGACAGCAGGCAGGGGTCTAAACCAGACCCAGAAGATAACAGCGACTTCCTCATTCTGATGGCATTGCTTGTAATGTTATCTGGGTGAGCGTCTTCAGGCGAAGCTGCGACCCATCCCTGGGGTGCAGGCGAGTAGGTCATTTGTGAGCTGTGGGTATCGGAGCAGCTGACTCCTCACCATGCCGAACAGGATTAAACAGACTGACACTCTGGGATCGCTTCACTCAGTAAATCCTACCTGCTGCGGCAACGGGCAGCCGAGTGGCTGTAAATACTGGATCCTGGACTTAGGTACAAATAGACATACAACGAGCAGGGGGAGGCGGGTTGCTTGGCTGTTTGGGGGATATTTTCAAATCACAGCAGTTTAGTAGGATGCTTTTTTTATTCTTCTCTCCCTCTGACCCCAGTCAAAAAAAAATGCAGAGTGCTGCAGAAAGGACCTGCATAGGAAAGGGAGCAGTTATGGAATGAATCTGCTTGTAAACTACTGAGATGCTATACAGTAAGCTCTTTCAGAAAAAGCTTGTAAAATGCATGTGCTACTTTATGGAGGTTTTTTAGTTGAACTAGGGAAATGAGAAACGGTAACGCTTGCTCTGTGAAACATTAATGGCAGTATTTGGTTTTAATAGCTTAGAATGTTACTGCTAAACCAAAGAAATCATAGATCATTTCATATGCATTGCTTCTGATGAATTGTTATTGAGAAGTAGTGTTTTTGGTGAAATAGAACCTGAAAAAAAGGGCACTTAGAAATAAATTTGTGTGAAGTTTATTTAGAGACAAGATTGATTCTGATATGTAATATGGAGGAAAGCCATGCTCTTTCAGTCTCAGCTGCAGGAGCATGGAAGTAAGGGTAAGATGTTCATGTTAAACTCAGTTTCTGTTGCATCTTTTCCCATTCTTCCTTTGCAAATTTAACAGGAAACAATACATGTGCTTGGCATTTGGTCTGTTGCTGACAAACAAGTTTGTATGATTCGCTTTAAAAAGTC
Organism: Formicarius rufipectus; assembly: GCA_013399695.1. Lineage (NCBI taxonomy): Eukaryota > Metazoa > Chordata > Aves > Passeriformes > Formicariidae > Formicarius > Formicarius rufipectus. The sequence continues at coordinate 80,922 of VXAU01002667.1, read as the reverse complement.
AGCAATGTCTGCAGGACCAAAAGGTGCTAACCTTTAGTTTCAGGAGCTGATGCACCTGTTGGGATGCCTTCTTTTCTTAATCAAGTTGTTTGCAGCTAGACTGAAGTCTGTGAAGAATACCTGTTGCTGTATGCTGTGTACATATACTAAAAATAAGCAGCAAAAGGCAAGTTTTAATCAGTGTTATTTGATAGTATCCAAACTGCTGTTACAGATGGACTGAGAGGAGAGGGAGGATGGTAGAAGGCTTGTAAACATAAAATCAAGAATGCAATGGAAAGTAATCTTATCAGAGACATCTGAAGATTAGGTCGTGTGTCAGTGGGATGGTAGTATCTCTCAGTAGTTTCTTCAAAGATAACAGGGCTTTGGAATACCAGCCAGTGGGAGTTAATGTTAGCAGTCTGTCATCTCTGATCCCAGCAATAGAGCTATGTTCTCAGAAGGCTGCTCTGTAGCCCTCAGTGCTACACAATCACTTCCTTAAACAGCAATTATTCCATTTTTTTGAAGTAAATGAGTACAGAGTATCTTGCAGGGAGGTGGGAGTGAAAGGAGTCAAGTATAAATAGTAATTGATAGGCAGAATGCTTCGCAGCAAGTCCTCACCCAGAGCTGTGACTACCTAATCAGCTTGTTAATGGCAAGGCAACAGTCTTCTCCTTTTCTGTTGCTTTGCATTCTTGTGTCTTCCCTATAGCTCCTTTGCTTCATTTATGAACACTTGGTGCTGCAGCGGTTAGCTTTTTGCTTCCAAATAATTTTTACAAGACATGTTTTATAAAGTGCTGGGTGTAGTCCGTCCCGATCAGGGAGATACTTTCCTTTATTACCATAAATTAAGGTCATAGACACGCATGAAGTCTTGTTTGGCAGGCATACGTGGTTTCACAAACATTCTTCATTGTTCCCGTTCTCTGTCTTCAAACCAGATGTCTGTGCCTAAAGACCGTGTTGTAAGAAAGCTCAGTAGCCTTTCGTAATAGAAGAACAAAGCTTACTTGCATGCCCCAGTGTAACTGTAACTGTGCCATCTCTTGAACTGAAAGGAATAAACATTTTATCTATAGTATTACTGGCCATTGCAAACTGAACGCTGCTGATTTGGGATTTAGTCTTAATAGTCATAATGTACTCTAGTGCATGATTTTATTCATAGAATATGTAAAGTTTTTGGTTTTTTTAAGGAATTAAAACTTTGGTTGATTTTTCATTAAAATTTTAGAATACATATGAAATTAATAATTATGTATTCCTGCTTAATTAAATTATCTGAAGTTTTGCCCCATTTATTCATCAATCCTAAGGAAGAAAGGCATGTTCAGATTTAGGGAGAAAGAAAATAGGTCTTTGAGTAATGAACTGGGTAGAAACTACTGAAACTAATAAATAAGTATTGTATTTTTGCCTTTATCTGACACCAGTGGGAGAAAGCAGGGGTGATGGTAGGAGGAAACCAATTCTCATAGTAATTCCACCCATTTCTGTAACTTAAAAATGCTTTGCATGTGAGACAAGCGAGACAGGATAAATAGTAAAGTTGTTTATGGTTATCTGGCTGGAAAGTGTTGAATAATTTCAACAGAATATTGAATATAACATATTTTTTCAGTTACCTTATGAGCTGGAAGAAAGAATAGGGTGTATGTGTATCAGTCTCTACACAGATTGTGTAAGTCTGTATGTCACTTGGGAAATTCGAGAGGCAAATCTCATGGATAAAATCCAGGGAATAAATCTATAAGCCCCAAATTCATCCTGAAGTTATTGACCATATGGGGTTTAGGTTTTGAAGAAGGAAAGGTGATTGTAAAAGTATACAGAGTTCTCATTTAACTTTGAAGAAATACATTAATTATATATTCAGTAGATTGCTAAAAAGAATGCATATGAATCAAAATATCTTTCTTTTTCCCCTTTCATAACATTTTGTCATATATTAAGCCTCAGAAATAATTCATCCATAAAACAGGATGCTTTTACTGTAAAGTAATTGTTAGCAAATGGTGTCCAAGATAGGATAAGAATCTCTGAGGACTGAACTCAGAGGATGCAGTGGGAGAGTCCAGTTATTACTAATGGGTTGGTGTAATTCTTGGCATAGATTCACCTCTACACTTTGAAAGTCTATTCTTTTAGAATACAGATGGAAGCTGTTAAGTATGTGCTGTGTGTGCCTTTCCATTTCCACAAAGAGCATGCAACAAAAATCCTCCTGAAACTGAGCCTCGTGTATCAGCTATATAGTTACACATGCAAAAGTACGACTTTCCTGACCTCTCTGTCCTTATTCACTTGTTCTTGTAACATGGCTTTTCTGAATCACTCAACTGCAGAAATTGCAAGAGAATTAGCTGAAGGTGCTGTTTCACACTTAGTAAAAATTGAGCTACATGTCAGGTACTGCTAGTTTATTTACCCTGCACTTGCACGTATGATCCAGCTGCTTCTCATGTATCAACATGAACAATCACCCAGACAGCCAGACCGGGGAGTTGATTCCACAGAAAATGCTGCACCATTCCCTCCCTCCTTCCTCCCTCTACCCCTCAAAACAAAACAAAAAACACCCAAGTAAAACAACAACAAACAAATTAACCCAAACAAAATTAAGACCATATTATGAGTTATAGGAGCTTATGTAAGAGAGATACTGATGTCCTTTCATAATTGCCATCCCTGTTAGTGAATGTGAAGAATTGAGACCTGGGTCTTTTGCTCTGCGTGGGCTGATAAGATCCACAGCTACCCATATTTTCATATGAACCACTCCTATTTTTCTTCTCCTTTAATTTGGGTATATCAGTCACTTGAAGAGGCCATTTCTGTAGCTCTCAGGTGGGTTGCCTACTCTGTGAAATAAACCAAGCCTGAGCAGCAGTCTGGATCAGTGTTGTGTATGGAGTTAGCCCTAAGCAACCTTCTGCCTCTAAGCCTTCGAAGTCTGCTCCCTCCACTGCAACACTTTCCGCTCTGACCTTGTGTAAGTACTGCATGAAAACTGTAATTTCAAGTTGTTCTTTTAGTCCCAGCTCTTTCTCAAACCAGCTACTCAGTTCTGAGTTGTAAGGACTTTTTTGAAAGATACGTGAGGAAAATGTATGCTTTTCTGAAGAAAATGTAGTTAGGTTTTTAATACATTTTGCATGTAATAAGGGCTTTTAACTCAATTTCTGTAATAAGAAGAAAGTGTTACAGATAAGTATTTTTTGATTTTGCTAAGATGACTATTCCCCGTGTATTGCATTGAAGCGTATTCAAAATGCTTAGTGAAGAATTTCTACATTTAGCTTCAAGAAGATGATGGAAAAATGAACAGTCAATACCGAGAAGGCTTCCCAGAGAGAGAGACCGGAAGGAATATTGATAAAACTCTGAAAAGAAACATGGGGTTTGACTTCATACCAGAAATGTGTCTGCTCTTAACCTCCTTGTAACCTCTCTCATAGAATACCTGTATCTAAACATCTGATGCATATAGTTTTGTGAGATGGTCAAAAGTCTGTATTGAATGGATGGACTTAAACTGAGCAAAGCAGAACTGTTCCGACTTACATTTCAACTCAGTTTCCCTTTTGCTCTCCTTATCTCCCTCAGCTCTCTTTTAAATTAATTATTCCAGTGAAGCAGCAGCATAAGAAGGGGCTGTCACCTTACATAATGAAAGTTCCTTCTAGGTGCTCATTGCTAGACTGGTAATGAGCAATATGTTCATAATCTGCTTTTGAACATAGCTCCAAGCAGCTGTAACAGTCTATTGAATTTGCTCATCCAGGCTTGTGCTGACTCTCTCTCCTTTAGGGGAGGTAATGAGAGGAACAGAATTTAAGTGATATAAGTGTATTCCATCCTGCTTTGAAAAGACATCAGTAACGTTAAGAATCCTACCCCATAAAGGTTGATTTTCTTATCTTGTTTTCTTCAGATAACTTATTTGCCCCTAAATTTAGTCTTACGGTTGAATCTATAATTTTAAAAAGCAGTAATTAGTGTTGTGTGGAAAGTAATGTTGATACAGATTTCCCTCCCTCCCCCTGCTTCATGTCTAATTAAAGCAAGTAATAAGAATTCTATTTTATTGCCTTTCAAAATACATTTGCCAATTTTTTTTTAACTTTTTATTTCCTACTTCCAAACCAGTTTTGGACATCTGTTCCATGATCCTATCACATCATTTTCCTGTGGCCACTTAGGTAATACTGGATGGATGGAAGTTGGGGAATGACTCAAGGAACTGGAATTTAGATGCCTGGGTGGACAAGGCAGTTCACGACATCACCTTCCTCCTAAGGCTTTATGGGAATAGTTGAAGGAAACAAAAACAAAAGAAGAACTGCATGACAGAATGTAGTGTTGTGTGTGTGTGTGTGATGTGGGTTTGATCATGCCAAAGAAAATCTAGCAGTGCATATGTTATTCCTGAAGAGACTGTAGTCAAGTTAATGAACATGGCAGTGATTGTTTGTAGTATTCAGAGTATTTAAAATGCACACTGAGATAAAATGTCACATCTTCCATTAATTTATAGTTCTAAAATACTTGCGGTTTAAAATGCTTTTTTATATCAAGGAGTTATCTTTCCCCTTTTAATGCAGTCTTTAGTCAAGATTGGTGAATTTTTGGAGGAGTGTCTCCCCTTTTCCTAGTCCCTTAAAATACTTCATCCTGAAAAGGCATCTCTGCAACAGTTTGACATTATGGCTTTCAATAGCTATCTGCCAGTCAACCTTAACTGTGAGTCTGTTTAAAAAAACCCTTGGTATTTCCAGTGTGACTGACCTTTATTAAAATCACGTGTACTCTCCTTGCATAGCTCATGTTACATTTCCAGCTGAAGGCAAAAACTATCAGACCAGTTCAGTTTCCAATCACTGTCATCTAAGTCTGTTCTTGATAATGTAGTTATTGAGGTGGGATTGCACTCGGAGGAAGTTGTCTGTCATCACCTACACTTGTGTAGGTTTGGGGTGGGGAGGCTGAAAGCAGTGATGTGGCTGCAGGGGCCTGACTCTGCTCAGTATTGCTCCAAATAATGTATGCACCAAACAGGTCAGCATCTTACAATGCAAAGTAATGTTAGTACAATTCATTTCTACCACTAATGTCAGTGAATTGGGTAATGAGGCAACATCCTTTTTTTGTCTATGGGAATTTCAAATCACCTGTTTTTGTCGCTATTTTAACCATTCCATCATCCCTCCCAATTCCTTAGATTTATTTCTCCATGTATTTTTGAGGGCTACAACAGTATAGTGTTGGGAAAGAGCAAATGACCAAAATTATGGTAATAGCCCCAAAGCTAAACAGTATGAGTATATTATTATTGTGAAGCTTATGGCAGAGTTCCTAACTTGAGATTGATGTGTTTGTACAGCTGCTGCTAAAACTGTGGCTCCAAACAATCGCTAGTTGTTCTAATGATCTCTTCTGCTTTGAATCAAGAGGATGGGGGAAAGGAAAAAAGACTATTAAATTGCTGATGGATTAGTATATGTGTTTAGGTTAACATGTAACTGCAGTAGGTGAACAGGAAACAAGTATTTTTTAAATTTTTTTTAGTACAAGTAGTCTAATAACTTGGGGGTTTAAAACAAATGAAGTTTGATAAAGCCATAATTTCTTTTGGATCATTTGTTTTTGCAACTCAGTACTAACACTGAGTACCGTCTTTTTATATTTATAACCTTAACTAGGACACTTGAAGATATGCTTAGCAAATGGTAGTTATCTACCTTTAGTGTTTCTTATCTTCTCTCAGTTTTACTAGAGAATTTTTAGAGATTTTCTCATGTGTGGGAATTTTTTAAGGCATTTGAAAAAGAAAAAGAGAAAGAATAAAATTTATAGAATAGAATAGAATTTATTTTCATCTTCTCCTAGTAGTCAATCATTTGTAAATATATGGCAGAACTTATACTTGCTCAATTTTTTTCAAACTTCTGGACAAAAGAAAAAAATAATTTTGTCTCATCATTTTCTGTTGATTTTGTGTAGAATTATTTTATGGCTTTGTAATTGTGAAGCTTGTTTATATTGATAAGTATGGTGATGAAAATTAATTTCCTCCTTATCCATATATGTATTCTCAGTTTCAACAGTGCAGCAGTAGTACTGTGTCCCCTGCCCATTTTCTTTTGAGATCAGACTTGCTGAAACTTGCCTTTTTAATATCTTAGCAGTATTTAGCCTTTTTCTTGAAGAGGTGAAGTGTGTTTTAAAATCTGCATAGAGCATAAATTTCTTCCATGGGGATGCCCTGCATTGCTGAAGGTTTGCACAGGGAAGCATGTGTATGTTGCTTTAAATAACATCAGAGATCATGGTTCTCCCTAATGCAGTCTCTGCAGACTTGCTTCTCTCCCTCCCTTCCTCCGCAGCTTTCTCTGCTTTCAGTAGAGCTGAGGGCTTGCTGAATGCATCTTTCCCCCCTCTCCTTTTTGTTGGCCATTCTCTTATCTGTATTGATACAGATATTTTTGTTTCAGATCTGTTCATAATTTTCCTCTTCTGGACCGATGCACAAAGCATATCAGATGAGTTGCAGTGCTGCTTCAGAGGTGTATTTCTAGGACTGGAGTTTATTTTTATCCATTTCTAAGTGAAAATTTACTTTGCGGCAAAAATTAAAGTAGCAGATGATAAAACCCCTACAGCTCAGTAACAGATGAGCAGAATTAATTGTGCAGTTGCCCCAATTAAAATCTCTAAGTACTTATCACGAATCTTGTCAGTAATGGTTCCCATTCATTGTGTGTGACATACAGCTCTCCACCAAGAGCAGAACAGCAGCTCTGGGGCTGGCATCATGCAGCAGGGCTCTTGGGGTTGCACACAGCATGCATGAGGCCAATAGCTTGTCAGCAGTTGTCAAAACTCTGTCTAGTGTCTTGAGCACCAGTGCTGCCTATGAGGTCCAAGCCTGAAGCTTCTGCCTTCACTCTTTTCCTTCTTTGGCTCAGACTTGACTTCTCCCCCCCAGCTAGTTGCTTGGTTTTGTCAGAGGCGGGGAGTTCTGTGCCATGGAGTAGTTGGAAGTGAGCTAGTGCTGCCAGCTCCCACTGCTTCAGTAGCTGTCTTGTGTCCTCAACCAGCTTCTCGTGCTGAGATCTCAAACTTGTGAGCAGCAGCAGTGATGGGAGCAGGCTGGAGCCAAGGGCTGTGCACAGCAGTCCTTAGCCCAACAGAGTGAGGAGGCAGTAGCTCTGGGCTTGGAACAGTTGTTCCCGACAGTGGTCCTGCTGCATCTGCTCATCTGGAGGGAAGAGTGGTTGAGCCATGCCTTCATCTGATAGTCTGCTTTCATCATCCTGAAGTAGTTGGATATACTCTATGCTAGGCATATAGCTAAAATAGCATATATAGAAACTTTTTTTAAAATATTCATGTCTCCATAGTAAAGCTTCAAAATGCCCAAGCTTTGAAAATGAATGATGTAGTTGAGTCTTTGTGAAACATATCAGTTAGAAATTGATCTTAAAACTGTATTTAAAGCAAAATAGGGAAAATACATTGGTGCTGTGGGAAAAACTGCTTGCTAATATAGTAAAGCAGTATTACTCTAATTTTCTTTCACTGTTTTCACTGAAGAACTTTCACAACTACTTAATGAAAGAAGGGTGTCACCTTAATATTCTGAATTACATGGTATGTATCAGCCCCTCTGAGAGAGTTAGCTTTTAGTATATAACTTAAATCTGCCACTGAAAATCTTGCCTATTGTAGCTCTGCCGAGCGAGTATTCTTATATGTTCCTTCAGAGTGATGTAGAATGATGTCATATAATGGGAGGCACAAGTGAAATACAAGAGATAAGTAATTTCCTCCTTGCCCTAGTTGGCCCAAGGGATTGGAGGTGGAGCATGAAAAGGAGAAAGCTTGAAAATTAGAACATGGATTTCTGTTCATTAGCTCTTATGCAAAAGCATGCAAAGCCTCTGTGCAGTTAGTGGTTAGGAGAAATACACCCTCCCTTCCAATGGGAGATAATCATGTTAAAATAATCAGGGCATTTGCTTTGATCTCTAGAGAAGATGGCTCAGTGTACTGACATAGAGGGAGAACTTCACTGAGAAACAGTACTAAATTACATAAATCTGTCCTTGGCATGTCCTGCCAGGCACGTGGATGTAGCTATCGTTAAATCTGAACAAACAGGTGGCCAAAAGAGTAGAGTTGAAATCCAGACATTGCCTGTTAAAATATAAGCTGTGTACAGAGAAGCTGGGATTTCATCTGTTAAAGCTTGTGGTTTTCACAAAATATGAAACTAAACTTCAGCAGTGTAGGTAACTTCTTAAAGCTTCCTACTTGTGACACAAAATGCATTTCTCTCCAGAAATGGAAGAGAATAACAGTTTATTGCAAAGAATGAAATGCTCCAGAGAGTCCACTCTGCCCTTCTGTAGTGCTGCCTTGTGCGTATAGCAGTATACAAGACTTAGGTTTTGGGCTGTATATCGCTGTGGTCTGAATTCCAAGGAGCGCAAACAGAACTGCTTCTGTTAACCTGGGAAAGTTGTTTTTTCTGGCACAATATCATGCCTTCTTCCTGCTTAAAAAAAAAGGTGTGGGGGGGAAAAGCCCCACAAGTGTTGGATGCAAAACTATCCAGCAGTTTTAAGAGGAGGAGCTTTTTCCATCTCAATTTTGTTGTTTAGCTCCTAGATAGCAGTTATGTTTGCAGCTCTCTCTGTGTACACTCTATAATGCATGTGGAACTATTTAAAAGCTTAAACATAAAATCTTGATTTAAAAAAACTTGGGTTTACATTTGTGGGGTAGGAAGGCAGGAAAGGATATTAAGAGAAAATAATGACAAAATAGCAGTAGCACGAGTGCTACTCTGATGATATGTTGACTTGGCTGAGGTTGGGGCCTGTGTGTTTTTAGGTAAATGTTGGCTTGGGATGTCACTGAACGTGAGCTGTTTCTACCTTGCATTTTAAATTTCTAAGTTTAGGTTGTGCTCTCTGTGTTTTGAACCAACAAGCAGCCCTTGTCCCCAAACACTGATAATGTACATTCATCAAATCTTACTGATTAATTGCTCATGATGAGTTTACTGGGTGTTTTTTGCGTGGAGTGTTCCTTAAAGTTCACAGTTGGATGGCAGATCTGCAGTGGAAGTGTGACATGGCTGTCGAGTTTGCTAAGTTTGCTTTGCTCCATTTTTCACTCCTTGCCCCATCCCTGTTTCACAGTCCAGAGACAATGAAATGTTCATGGTTTTGATTTTGGAGCATTTTGGGTTTAGAGGTGCAGAGCAGGCATCAAACAGACTTGGTTTGACTCCCTAGGTAAAGGAGTCAGGGTTTTTTAGCCTCTTGCACTAAAACTCAAGAAACAGCAATATGGAAATAGTTAATATGAAACAGAGTCTTTTAAGTCATCAACTAGCTTAACATGGCTGATTTATTTTTTAGGAAAAAAACTCAGTTTATTAATCACAGATGTGCATGTTTCTAGTGTTAAGAAAACTGGGACTAGAATGAGAATTCCCATTTCCCTTCCAGTTTCAAAAATTTTCCTGTTTGTTGGAGGTAACTTTGTCTTCTAGTTTGAGGGGGTAAGAACCCATACTGCCTGCCCCTTAGCTTTAAAAATAAATTTATGTACTCTTGAGTGAATTCTCTGACCTCACCACCAGGACAACATATGTGGTTTTTACTTTCAGAGAAATGGCAGTTAAATGCCTTCTTTTCTTATTGTGGCTATGAATTATAAAACAGAGCCTATCTATTAGGTTTTATTAAAACTCTCTTTACTTGAACAAGTAGTGGTTTTATTAAATTCAATGGTTCCTTGTTGGATTGGTGTTGCTGTCTGTGATTGTTATGTGTTGGTTTTTTCTCCTCTCTGAGATGTCCATCTGTTGCATTTGTCTTTTTCTGAAAGGCAATCTAGTGCTCACTAAAAAGTTTACTGTACTTGAAACACAGTTGGGGTTAGCATATCCCAAATTTATTCCGTCTGTTTTGGTTTTTAAATTCCATGTTGTTCTTGGTTTAGTTTTGAATGTTCCTCTTTTCCTCTTAGTGTGTTCTAGTGATAAAATATTCTTGAGCAACCCTAGAAAAATTATTTTCTGTGTAGTCATAAAGGAAACAAAGCCAGTTTAGTGTAAACAATCCTGAGCATGGCAATGAATCAAACCAAGTCTGTGTTCCTAATTATGTAGATAGAAGTAGTATATAGGAATGGGACAGGGAGAAATAAGACATGCCCATGTGGCTGTTCTCATGGTGAAGGTGAAAGGTCTTTCTGTGCTCTTGAAAATGCCTGTATTGGATTTGATATTCCCTAATGCTTCAATCTGGCAATACTACATTAATGTGTGAACTTGAACACCTAGGTTTTGTACATGACTGTACTTAAGTATTGTTACTGGGATCCTGAGGAGCAGATGGGCGTAAGTAATTGAAGAATCAGGACTCCTGTCATCTGGGATGGGATGAGAAAATGGGTGGTAAAAGGTCTCACTGGGAAAACACCGGCATGGAATATTTCTATTGAGTGTTAACTCAAGTGTGAGGCTGTGGGAATGTTTTCTGCAAATTTAAGGAGTGAAAAATGAGATCTGTTCTCTGAAGAGGTTAGTGGGTTGATTTTTCATTCAGATTAGCACTGGTGATTTTAAATCTCTTTTAAAACCAGTATTAAAAAAATTAGGCTGATACTTTTATGGTAATGCAGTATTTTTACTTATTTTAAGAGGAGGTGTTATCAATGTATACAAGTATCTTAAGGGTGGATTTCAAGAGAATGAGAGCTGACTCTGTCCAGTGGTGCTAGTGACAGGAGAACGGGAAACAGCACAAACGGAAACATGAAAAGGTCCATCTGAATATGAGGAAAACTTCATTACTGTAAGGGTGGCAGAGCACTGAAACAGGCTGCCCAGAAAGGCTATGGAGTCTCCTTCTCTGGAGATATTGAAAACCTGCCTGGATGCAATCCTGTACACTCTGCTGTGGATGAACCTGCCTTAGCAGGGGGCATTGACTAGAGCTCCCCAACCTCTGTGATTTTCCTTCTCCCCCAGAGATTTCATGCTTTAAAGGGAAAAGTGGAAAGTGCTGTCATTTTGGTGTAGTGCTTACACTATGTCTGCTTTTATGATTCCCTGAAGCCCTAATAATACTTCAGTAAGCATTTCATATTAAATCATGCAGAAGAGAAGATAAGAAGCAGTTACATGCTGCACACCAAATGAAAACTAATGTTGTGTGGGAGGATACGGCTAAACTATGTGCTGAAGAACATGTCTGGCTAATGTTTTCTCTCTTAGATCCTCTCCACTTGAGCAGAGTGTATGTATTTCGTGCTCTCTTCCCTCCTCCTGCCCACAAACTCTTGGCCGATTTGGTTTAAGAGTAGGAGTGGTACCACAAAAGTACTGTCAGACAGAAATATTTGTCTTCCACGTTTCCAGGGGCTCTGCCCTGTACTGCGTGGTTTTACAAGAAATTCAGTAGTTGCTAAGTGTAGATTGTCAAAGGGATGTGTGAGAATTTGAGGAGGTGGAGCACACTTTTTATAAAAAGGAAAAATGGGGTTATTAACTTGCAGGCATGTTACATGCTTAGAGATAGGCATGTGTATGTAAAAGCAAATCTTTTGCAATCACTTACTGCACCACCACAGTGCCTTTTTCCTAGAAAGAAGTAATTGTAAAGGAAAGAAATGCAACAGATACAAAAAATATAAAACAGTATATGCTGAACTTCTGTGAAGGTTTAATTTTTTCTTCTTATATAAACAAGTGAATGTTCCCTATTTTATTTGTGTTGAAGGGACCTTGTATGAACCATCATTGAGCAGAAAAATATATACAAATGAAAGGAAAACTTGGCTGAGTGATTATAACATCTTCAAGCTTGGGAGTCTTGAAGGCATTTAGTTTGTGCTTTAAGAAACTTATTTACAAGAACACCAGCACCATTTTCTCATTTTCTGTATCCCACTAGCAGTGTAGTAGAAGGTTTTTTATTGAAGTACCTATCTGGTGATGATGATGATTTTTAAAACAAGGCATCTGATAAAATGCATGATACAGTAAAGTTAAGTTTGGTGAAAGAGCAGTAAATGTAATTTCTTACAGAGATTTAAAAGGAGATTGTTTGGATTCCTGTGGAGAGCTTGCAGATGGTTGCAAGTTTTGTTTGGAATTCTTTTAATAAGCAGACCACTTACTTTTTTAATGAAGTAAAAAGTCTGTCATAATGTGGATGCTGATAGCTAGTAGGCTTGCTTTTCTTGTATATGTGCTGATAACCCTTTAACAGTAGTCCAGAGGCCTTGAGGGATATTCAAATTGCAAGCTGAAAACCATAGTTAGAGATAATTAATTTCTTCCTTATGTTTTCCACTTCAATAGGAAAATAATGTGGCAATTCTGTAGCGCTGCTATCCCGAGATTTGGAGACAAAGACCACTAGTGTAGCTATGTAGTAGTCATTACTTAAAGCCTTGAAACCAGGTTAATGGCATCATAGGAACTTTCCTTGCCTGTGTGCACAACAGCTACAGCTGTGGCTAGAAGAAAATTCTGTAGATGAATCCTGATTTTAAAATGTTAGCTGCTAACTTGTGAGATGGGGAAGTATGCTTTATAAAGTTCATCTTCTGCTTTATGAAAACATAATGAAAGTGGTAGTTAACAGCAATTATTATGTATGTGTTCATACCATATAAGCTACAGATGTTCTTGGCATCAGAACTGGTGTATCTTAATCATGATGTGCCATGGACTTTATTGGAATGGAAAAAACTTTTTACAAATAGTGAGGTAGAGCACAATTTGGGATTCCAAGGAAAGGGTGCCCTTTTTGAAATAGCTTGAATAATTCAGAAAAAATAAGAAGTCCTAACTTCTTACATCCACATTTTATGTCTCTTTCCCCATCTCCATTCAAAAACCATCATTTACACTTAGTGCTTTGTGCAAATGGAACAGACTCACATACTTGTGGATGGATCCAAGTATTTGGGTGTTTATGATGGAGTGTATTGCTACATCACTGTGACCATATTATTCTACAAAATCCAAACTATCTCTGCTCAGCCTGGCAATATACCTCTTAGGGAAAAGCTGCCAGAAGAGGTGACCTGAACATCTGTGTCAAGTTTCAAGAAGGAACACAAGCACTGCATTTAACTCCCAGCAGCAGAAACATTCAACAGAACATTATTTATGTCATCCTTATGTAAACTGTCTGTGAAAGTGCACACATACAGGAAAAAGACCCGTATTTGACAACCTAGGAGAGTCTTGTTAATACCCTAGCGGTAGATAATATTTATAGGAGTGGTGTTACAGGAATGTTTCCCCCCAAAAAAATGTATGTTTTTACGAAAAGAGAGTTGTTAGAGGAAGAAACACTGTGCTGCATGGGGAAAAAAGAAATCTGGTCTCACAATGGCTAATCAGTGGGAGTTCATTTTAAGCGTACAGTCCTGTTCAAGTGACAGAAACCTCAGTGGGAGAGTATTCGTGACTCATGCACATTTAACTGTGTCTTGAAAGAAGTGTATCCATTGTCTTGTTACAGAACTTTAAGCATGTCATGCTGAGAACTGCTGCTGATCCTGAGTTTTCAGCAAGTGGGATTTTAAATGTTGCTCTGTGCTTTTTAAAAAACAAACAAAACAAAACCAAAACTCTGAGAAGATTTAAGCAAAAGACAGGCATTTAACTGTCTTCTGATTTCTTCTTCCCTTTGTCCCATGGGCAGGGTAAAAAAAATAAACAAAAGTAACTGGAGCATTTGTAATTGAATTTGATGTTTGAAAAATTATTTACTTATCTTATTGAGGCAGTTATAGTTGCCCTTCATATCTTTGCTCAAAACAGTTAACATTAAAAGATAAAACAAATGTATTGTTCCATAAAGTTAGATGTTGTATAAAAAGTGTAATTCACTATCAAATAAGTATCAGCAGCAGGAGGTATGAATTATAATTGAGGCAAGAGCAACTTAATGAAGCCTGACTGTTACAAGCACATAAATTGTGCTCATGTGTGGACAGCCACATGCAACAATGAACACTGATAGTTGTGATGTCATTAAAAGCCAGGTTATCTCAAAATAATATGATTGACTTGTCCATAAATCCAATCCAATATCCATTATTACATCTATGCATTTGCCTTGTTTCTTACTTGCCTATGTTTCAGCTTTAAAATGCTTCCCTTGTTCTTTTTCCAGACTCCCTTTCAGTCTCCAGCAATGATGCCAGTCCTCCTGCTTCAGTGGCATCCCTGCAGCCCCACATGATCGGTGCTCAGAGCTCCCCGGGCCCTAAGCGCCCTGGCAACACTTTGAGGAAGTGGCTTACCAGCCCTGTGAGGCGTCTTAGCAGTGGAAAAGCAGATGGCCATGTCAAAAAACTGGCCCACAAGCATAAGAAGAGCAGAGAGGTTCGTAAAAGTGCCGATGCGGGCTCTCAAAAGGACTCTGATGACAGTGCAGCTACTCCACAAGATGAAACTGTTGAAGAGGTAAGTGTTTGGGGCAGCTTCCTGAGGCTTCTTTTTATATTTTTCAAAGAACTAATGTTGTCAGGTGGAGGGTTTTCTCCTCAACTGACTGTCCTGCAGTGGAGCAAAGTGGTATGTACCCTGTGCTCATTCTGGTTGACTGCTGTACTCTGCATAAATCCTGTGCCAGGGACAGTTTGTGCCCTCTGCATTGAGAGTGTTTGTGAAGCTCTGTGTAGAGTCTCTAATTGAAAAAAAGAAATGAGAGAGTAAAAAGTTGTTCTGTGGCTTTGCTCTCTAATCCTAATTAGGAAAGCAGCTTTGTGAGTAAACGTGCTTCACGATCTGGGAATAATCAGGTCATTTTTTTTTTTCTTTTCTTAATGATGGATCAGGGAAAATGGAGTTGCTTAACAGCTTAAAAAGAGCTATATTTACACCTTGAGCAAAAGTCAGAGCACAGACAAATTACTGGTCCTTCAAATTAAAAGGTAGTTAATATCAGTCAAATAATATGCATGGCAGTTTTCGTTCAAGGGAACGAAATTATGAACTGTTCCAGATTTCACCACCAAGGACATCTGAGGACTTCCTTACTCCCATAAACATGTGTCTCTCCTTCTAAGCTTCCACTTAGATGCAGATAAGAGCCAAATTCTCTTCCTTTACAAACCTATGATTGAGGCTGAAATGAGTGTCATCTTACTGCCAAGGACATGGCCAGATGCATGCTATGGTTACTCCCTTTTACCAGAACTGACTCTGACTATCACTTTTGGTACTTAACATGCAGATGCCCATTTTCTTATTTATTACATTGGTTTTTTCTTCCTCCTAACATATTTTGCTGCAAGTTTGGAACATTAGTGAAGTTAGATAGTGAGTTTAGAGAAAGAAGAGACTAGAGACTTGGCAGCATGGTGAATCAAGAGATGATGTTTAGGAATGAATATTGGCCTCGGTCCTTGAATGTCAGGCTGCAGAAAGAGACCCTCTGTGTTGCAGTTGCGGCCTTGTTTTGGAAGTATCTGTTACTCTGCAGTTCTGTGAATGAGGGGAAAATCTAAGGCCAGTGCCTTAAAGTCCAGAAAAACCAATAACCATCTATGCTCTCTTCCTGTAAAGATAAATAAATTATCCTGCAAGATCATTTACATTAAAATTTGGGTACTTGAAATCATAGGTTTCTTTTCTGGGACAGAAAGGATAATTGACAAAATACTTCATGGGTTGGGTTTTTTTTGTCCTTTAGAACTCTTACGATGATACATAGCAAGATACATATTTCAGAGAGATAAGCATGTCTCTGCAGAACTGAACTTGGAAAGCAAGCATGGCTTTGATAACACTTTCCTGTAGTAAATTTCAAGCTGGATGTCTTGTTCTTAGGATCTCAGTCCATCTGCTTTTACTAAACATTGAAAACTGTCTTTGGCATCTGCATTTTCCCTCTCTGTTAAGGAGTTGCACTGTGTTCATAGGATCATCTTGACTTGCTGGGAAAGGGCTGAAACTGCAGAACAGACTTAAGAGAAGTATGTGGTAACAAGCTTCATGCTGTTGAGGACATAACAGAGCTTGAATGTCTTGATACTTTTTACAGAGAGGTCGAAATGAGGGGCTGAGCAGTGGCACTCTCTCCAAGTCATCCTCTTCAGGCATGCAGAGCTGTGGAGAGGAGGAAGGCGAAGAGGGAGCAGATGCTGTACCGCTTCCTCCTCCCATGGCAATTCAGCAACACAGTCTTCTCCAACCCGACTCGCAGGATGACAAGGTAGGAGGAGGAAGTGGGGAAGGCTTCACATGTTGAAATGGCCTCTGTTCGCACAAATCTTTCTTCTGTTTCTGAAGGTCTCCAGATTGTACAAATACAACTTGCAACTTTAGACAATATTAAAAGGGTGTTCTGTGTATTAAATGCTTCTCTATCTTAAAAGCCCAAGTATAGAAATTTTTCTGCTATCACTTTAAATGCAAAAAAGGGTCTCTTTGTGTGCTCACAGACTAGTTTACATGTGTTTGATGCTGTATTTAGTGATTAGAATCCAATTGTTTTATAAACATACCTTTTTTTTTTTTTTTTCCTCCTTTTTTTGTGAGGGATGCCTAAGAGAAAGGAATTACCACCCAGGAGTACTATTTGTCATGGTTTAACCCCAGCGGGCAGCTGAGCCCTACACAGGCATTGCTCACTACCCCCATGGGATGGGGAAGAGAATCAGAAGAGGAAGAGTGAGAAAACTCATGGGTCAAAATAAAGACAGTTTAATGGGGAAGGCAAAAACTGCATCTACAAGCAAAGGCAAAACAAGGAATTCATTCGCCCCATTCCATGGCCAGGCACATGTTCAGCCCTCCCCTGGAGAGCAGGGCTCCATCACATGTAACGGTGACTTGGCAAGATAGATGTCATCCCTCTAAACATCCTCCCTCCATTCCCCCAGTTTTATATGCTGAGCAAGACGTGATATGGTATTGAATATCCCCTGGGTCAGTTGAGGTCAGCTGTCCTGACTCTATTCCCTCCCAGCTCCCTGTGTGCCACCATTCTCTTCACTGCTGGAGAGGGGTGAGAAACAGAAAAGGCCTTAGTGCTGTGTGAGCTCAGCTCAGCAATAGCTGAAACATCCCTGAGTTATCAACGCCGTTTCCAGCACAAACCCAAAACATAGCTCCACACCAGCTACAGTGAAGAAATTTAACTCTACCCCAGCTAAAACCAGCACATAATCCAGCTGATTTTTACAAACAAAGGCACATTAAGGGTAAAAATTTTGCATCAGTAATGAAATTTTGCATGTGGATATAACTTCATGAAGGAAGTGTGTCTTCTGTATGATTTACTTTTCTTTAATGTTATGACGTTCATACATTTAGAGTGTTTATTCCCGTTTTCAGCCTGGGTCAGATTTTTAGGGGACAAATATCAACTCTGGAAACAGAGGGATTTAGAGAGGAAAAAATGGACTAGTGCAGCAAATTTGCTCAGTACTGTTTTCTTCCCATTTTGCTCCTTAAAATTTTTAACCTTTGTAATCTACAGAACTGAATATTGTTAATGAATTTCATGACTGGTTGCTCTCTTTTCTCAGTGGTACTATTCATAACTTTGGCTGAACTTACTTATTTTTGAGTGTTTTCTTCCTTTAAAAACACTGACTTTAGTGGGAATCTCACTCATCCCTGACACTATCGTTTATAGGATCAAAATGGATGGTTCCTATGCTCTATGTATATTTAATTCCTGTGTGTTTTCCTAATTGAAAAAGTATAACATAATAGTTGGAGAGTTAATATATTGGGAAGTATTCCTTAAACAAGTCAAGCAAAAATAGGCCAGCCTTTAGACCTTGAGAGATTGTTTTATTCATGGAATATAGTCATCTCAGTTTGAGATTTAGAAATAAGATGAAAATAACATTGATGGAAATAAGTTCCTGCTGATGAGCTGCCATATTTGCATGTCCCTTTAGTGACAGAAAAAAATCTGATATTCAAGTATTACAAAAGGTTCTCCGAAGAAAGATTAATTTGGTTACATAGTTCTTTACATAGCAAGAACAGCTATGTGAAAATATGTGCTCATACATTAGTGTCTGCTCACTTGTATGTTTCTTGTGCATAGTCAGACCCCATTACAGCAGAGTAAGAGACTTTGAATACCTTTCAATCCACAGTAAATTTTACTTTCACTTCTGTTGTGGTTTAACTCCAGCCAGCCACCATGTACCACACAGCTGCTTGCTCACTCTCTCAGCAGTGGCATCAGGGAGAGAATGGGTCAAGTAAAAGGTAGAAAATGTGTGGACTGAGCTAAAGCAAAAGCCATGCATACAAGTAAAGCATAAGAAGGAGTTAATTCACTGCTTCCCTTGGGCAGGCAGGTGTTCAACCATCTCCAGGAGAGCAGGGCTCCATCACCTGTAACAGTGACTTGGGAAGACAAATGCCATCACTCCAAATGTCCCACCCATTCCTCCTTCTTACCCCTACTTTATATCCTGAGCACAATGCCATATGGTCTGGAATATCCCTTTGGTCAGTTTGGGTCACCTGTCCCAGCTGTGTCTCCCCAACTTCCCATGCAGCCCCAGCCTGCTCCCCAGCAGTGCCATACGAAAAGCAGAAGAGGCCTTGGCTCTGTGTGAGCACTGCTCAGCAATAACAAAAACATCTCTATTTTATCAACACTTTTTTTAGCACAAATCCAAAACACAGCCCCATACCAGCCACTGTGAAGAAAATTAGCTCTAATCCAACCAAAACCAGAACAACTCCTTAAGCTCAACATGCACCCACTCCAGTAAAAAAATGTTGGGACAGTTTTTAAAGTAGCTTGAACTACATTTTAGAGAAGACTTACGAGAAATTAAAATTTAGTAAAGTTACTATTATCCCATAGTTTTTCAATGTGTGTAAATAGTGATTCTTCTGCAATGTGGTGGTGTTCTACATTATCTCTCCTGCATGGTGGGAGGCAAAAAAAGTCCTCTCATGGGCCAGCCTAGGAGGTTGTGTGGGCCTCCCCGAAGTCCACATGCCACCAAGTTCTAATACCTAAAGCAAATGCTTTACTGGAACACAGAAGTGAGAAGCCAGAGCAAAGTTTTACCCACCAGAAGGTAGTTGGCTGTGTTGATAGAGTTACTGATTAATAGAAGTCTTGCAAACAAATTCCCAGTTGTCTGCCTTCTGGGTGGGGTCCTCCCTCACATTCCTACCGTGCTGAGTGGTTTCTTGGGTTGCTCAGCTCCTCTGGATCCCAAGGAATGTCTCCTCCTTACAGTGACCTCAGAGACTTGGCTTTTGTCAATGCATCCCTGTGAGCATTTCTTCATCTCCAGGGCTTCTTGTCTACACTCAGTGCTGGAAACATCCTGCCAGCTGGGTTTCTCCTTCCCTTTCTAGCCTACTAAGGGCCCTAGCAGCATCTAATGCCTGCGTGAGCTCAGTTGCTCCCTCCACCTTTCCCTCTTTTCCGTGCAAGGGGTGTATCCTGCTCCCGTAGTACATCATCAGCAAAGTCCACAGGCAGACTTGATCTATGCAACTCTCCTTCTTCAGATAATATGTGGTATAACCACATGAACTGGAAACTAAACAGTTCTGAAGTTTTGCCAGCATTGACACCCCATATACCTCAATAGAGCAACAACAGAGAGAAGGGACCGTGACCAGCTTCAGACTCCCAACACTGACAGTGTTTTGTAAGACTTAGCTGAGTTCCATACCCAAAGTGAAAACCCACGTACAAGCACAGCTTTGCAAAACCTGGTCAACAGTCAGATGTCAAGGGCGTGTAATTGCCTAAAAGACAGGCTAGCTGTGGGATTGCTCCATTTTTGGTGTTCATGCAAACATCATGTGCTAGGCCATGCTGATGTGTCTAATATCACTAAACAACGCAACCATTTTCTCCCCTAAGAGTTCATCTGCACAGTATGCATTCTTCCATTCAATAGAATCATTGCACACGTCATGGATTTGCATTTGGTGGCAGTTTACAAGTTGTTTGCATTTAATTTTTGGATAAGCAGTATTAAAATTTCAAGATCAGTTGTGTTAATATGAAACTAATTTTTTCACTTTTTGTTTTCTCTTTCTGTAAACTCTGATGCAGCATTATGTTGACTTGTGTTCTGTCTCTGCTTTGGCTCAGTTCCCATATCTTTCTGTTTAAAGTTATCTGTATTTCCTTTGCTTACCCAGTCCCTGTTTTCCTTTCCAAATAAGGCAAATACAAGGCAAACTATCTAAAAGCTCTATATTCTTTTTTATTTTATTTTATTTTTTATTTTATTTACTTATGGGGAGTCTTGTTGCACCCATGCTTGACTTGAACAGAACCTCTTGTGTGAAGTCATTATACGTGCCATTTCTTCGTCCAGTCTGTTGGAAACACTTGCAGGACAGTTTACCCTGTGCTGTTTGTAATATGAAGTAAGGTTCATATTACACCCTGTTTCCACTTTCCAGTTACTAAATGATAAATGTAATATGCAAACATCTCTGTTTGCAAATTACTGAGGCTGAGTTGAATGGCCTTCTCCCAGAATCCTTTAGTGTGAACACCTCTTACCTTCAGTTGTATCTATAAACTGGCATTTTATAGCTTATGAGGCCAGAGATCTTCTGTGCTCTACACATACCATTGGGGAAAATGGATGGCACAAGGAATGGTGAGCTCAATTTCGCATCTGAATCTGGGCAATATACCCCAGCTCCTTTAGAACAGTAGATGCCCCTGAGTTACTGGTGTATTTTTTTTTTAGCATATGAATGCTTTCTCATGTATTTCATGTCTTCTTGGTTTCTGTTACTGTTCTGCAGTTGTTGTTTTGTTTAAGCATTGGTAAAATAGGTTAATAAGCTCTTTATTTTCCATTGGGTTGGCTCAGGCAATTTTCATAGCTATTTGTTAGGAGTTATCAGCAAGATGAAAGATATTTCCTTGAGTTCTATTGCATGTAGGAACAGAAATTTTTATCCCAGCATTTAACTTCTGTGGGGTTTACTTGAAACTTCCAATTCCAGTTGCCCAAGTAGAAAGGGATGATCTTAGAGTTACTGTCAGGTACCTTTGTCTGACAGGGAAGTGACCAACATCTCTTGATCCTTGAGCAACTACTAGGCTAACGCTGGGATTTTCTTTCCTTTGTGTCATTGCACAGACATCTTCTCGATTATTGGTGCGGCCGACCAGCTCCGAGACACCCAGTGCTGCAGAACTAGTCAGTGCAATTGAAGAGCTCGTCAAAAGTAAAATGGTGAGGCTGACTAGCAGAGGCATGTGTCTAAAGAAGTTGTGTCTTCGAGTCCCAGCTTGGTATTCAAAGGAAAGCTACGTGCTTTCCACTGACTTGTAAAACTTGCTGCTTGTAACAAAAGTCACTTTCTGGGTTGATTATACACACTCTTTTGTAAAAGCATTTACTGAATAGGTTAATGGCTATGTGGAGGAGCAAAAATCAATAAATAAGAGGGAGAGAAGATTCACTCTGTCATGTTAGTAAAAACAAAATGTCTTATTAGTAGCGTGAATGCAAAGACCCAGGATCTTAGACTGATAGAGCTTTATGAGAAGAATCCCTGCAACTACATTGCAAATCTTGCAAGGGTCAACAGTAAAGCAGATAATCCTCACAAAAGAAACATTTACATTATCTAGTTGCTCTTTAGGCAATGTGATAATGAAGAAATAAGTAAATGAGTGAAGGGATCATTTTGCATGTTAGTGCCTCCTTCCTTTTTAACATTTGCCAACAAATTAAGTAGGAGAAATTTGTGGCAGTTAAGTTTCTATGTTTTAAAGTTTCTGTGTCTCTGAAGATGCTCATTAACAAAGAATACGGTGTATGTGTAATTCCAGGAAGGCAAAAACTGCTCTAGCTAAGCCTGTTTGATATTGGACTCTATGATCTTAAAAAGTCCCTTAGCAATTGTGTGGTTTCCTCAAAATCTTTAAATCTGGCTTTTGCAATATAGACCCTGTTGGGCTTAATAGAAGTGCCTTTGAAAACTACAGAGAATTGCAGCATGGCAGTCCCATGTTATCAGAGGGTAATATTTTCCAAGTTCATTCCAAATTTAAGCAGCTTTCAATTTCAGAATGGGAAATTTTATTTTCTGTTTTATATTTCTTCATCCAGAAAGAAAAAACATAAAACTATTACTGCACTCTCTTGGAGTATTAACTTTGGTTTTTACTTCTCTTGTACCAAAATGGTGAATAAGAAGTAATCTATGGGAAAATTCGACACAGTCTTCTGTAAACAGAAAGTTTGGTAGTCCATGTGTCTTTCAGGCTGTCTAGCAGTGGATATAGCCTAATGATCCATGCTTATAGTCCCAGGTGGAGATGTTCTCATTTCGCAGTTTTAGCCAGGGGTCAGCTCCCCCTGGTTTTTGGGCCAGTCATATCATTATTGGTTTTTTACTTTCTGTGGAAAAAGCAAAAAGATTGCAGCTGAACCCCACCCTGGTGAAGTAAATGTGTCTTGCATTAAGGGCTTTGTCACATGCAAGGAAAATGTGATCAGTAACTGTGCCTCCATCCAATAATATCGACTTGAAATAAAGAAATCCAATAAATACCTCATAGAAGATGTTCATACTATTTCTCCCATTGCCTCTCCATCTTTTAAACAAACAGAAGCCTGCAGTCCATGCAAAGGAGACAGTGTATCTGAACCAGGACGCAGTGACTACTTCCTAGAATCTAAACTGTCATGAGGCTCAAAAGAAATATTGACAGTGTAGAAGTCATTACTTTCTTCACTGAGTCACTATTTTGGCTAGTTAATAAGATAAACAAAATGTCTGACAAGGAATGCTACTCTGTCGTATTAAAAAAATCTAACATCCAAAGAATTTCCTTTAAAAATGTCCTATTTACTGTTGGAAGTAACTTGTATATGTCAGAACTAAAACACGACAAGTATAATTTAGTCTCTGGCAATGAGTGCACATCTGTGTAGCTTCCACCATAAAAGTACTTATATCCTGACCAGGACAGTCTGAGCTTTAGCCATTGCTGCTTAAAGCAACTCAATTCCTTTCCTTTCCTGTGAAGGAAAGACTGTCATATCACAAATGTGCTTCTATAGGGCTCAGTTATCTTGGAAATCCATATTGTTGGCTGATTTCCTGGAGGCTTGAGATTTGCTTTGCCAAGATACATAACAGTAATTGATCTCCCACAGATTCCTATGTACAGCTGCATGTAATGTGTCTTGTGAATAAAGGAGAAATAAATCATTGTTGCTAACTGTCTTGAATACCTTCTCAGGCTCTGGAGGACCGTCCAAGTTCCTTATTGGTAGATCAAGGTGACAGCAGCAGTCCTTCCTTTAACCCTTCAGATAACTCCCTTCTATCCTCCTCGTCACCCATAGATGAGATGGAAGAAAGGAAATCCAGCTCCTTAAAAAGACGACAGTAAGACCACATTTTGAGTCAATCTTTCATAATTTTGTTTTTCACAATGCCCATTTTGAACTGGCAGCAGAAGCTGTTAGTCTGAAAGGAGGAGGGGACTTGTATTTGGTGTCAAGCATGTGGTCATGTTACTCAGACATTTGTTGCAGTTTCAATTTCCTGTGATTTTTAATCTTAGCCATACCTGTGCTTGACTTCTGTCATATGTCACTCTTATTTATTCAGGAAGATGCTGATCTTTAAATGTTCAGAGGACTATTAGTCTTCAAAAAATGGTCATTCCCCTCTATTTGCTCCACCTCATGCTTAATTTCTTTATATAGTAATAAACTTGTTACCATGGTAGAACAAACACATGTCCAATTTCAAAATTTTTTAAACCCATGTGTAGAAATAACATTTCATATAGTTAAGAGTCTCCAGACCAGAGACATAATAGCATTTTATTTTAAACAAGAGTTAAATGTTTAATTTTAATGTCATGTTTAAGAAAACACCTGACTTTAAATAAACAGAAGCAAGCTTTGTCCAGTTTCAAAGTCAAAACAGTATCTTGCTTAGAAACAATGTACATTAATTCTTCCATTTCAGTTCTACCTATCAAACATAAGTGACTTCATATGTCTAAAAGCTGTATGCCATTAATTCTCTTGAAGAATCTGATTCATTTTTTAATACGTGTTCACCATTTTCCTTCCTCTGTAGCTATGTCTTACAGGAATTAGTGGAGACAGAACGGGATTATGTGCGAGATCTGGGCTATGTAGTTGAGGTATGATGTTTTTCTTTCTCCTGATTTCTTATTTTTTTTAAAATGTGGTACTAACCACTTGTGCAGCTTGAACCTCTCAGTGTTTTTCGAAACAAAGCACATGAAGAAACTGAAAATATAAGAGTTTGCATTTCCTTCCTGCAGACTTTCAATGTTTTAGAAATACTGCATCATATCTAAATCCCTTTTTGGTTCCTCTGATTGTTGTTATTTTGAAGAGTGTAGCTTTTTGTCTTTTTTTAAAGATCAGCACTTCTGGCCTAATGTTATCCTAAGCTAGATGCTTTTATTTAGCACAACAATTTTTTTAAAAAGCATTGTGGTTCAGCATACAGAGCAGGTATTCGGGATTTAAGTCTTCTTTCCTCTCCTACTGCTAGACTTTTTAGACTTCCTAGCTTCCCCTACTGTAAAATGAGATAACATCACACATCTCCCTTCAGTCTTCAGCTACCAACAAAATGCATTTGCAAGAGTAGAATGAGCATGACGGTGAATTTCAGCCTAAGAATGTTCAATTTTAAACTGTATTTTAGAGGGAGGGATGGAGGGAAAGAAAGGTTGGCATTGTGATAAGTGTTTTTCCAGTATTTAAAGGGTGCATTAGAAGACTGTGAATAGATATATTTTTGTAACTAACAAAATAATACCTGGTGAAAATGCTAGACATCAAAACATAAACTTGGCCAGCTAGACTCAGACCTGGCTTCTTAGGAATACAAGTATTTAAAAAAAGAAGAAAAAAAAAAAAGGAGGAATAGAGTTGCATGAATATTACAAAATTTAAAAACACTCCCAACTCTTACCTATACGATAGAACTGCTCAATGAGATGACTGTGTAGACACCAAAAATAGGAAAATATATAAGGAACATTATTGCAGCCAGAATGCTTGCAAACAGAATTGATGTTCAACTTTCTTGTATTTGGTTTGCTCATACTGCAAGCAGTGGTCCCCGCAGTGCAGTCCTGGAGTCAGTACAGCTGCTTTCCTCCTCAGCACACTTTGCTGTAGGGTTTGTGTGGATGACTGAGATGAGAAACACCAAGCAAAGTGGCACAGAAGCCAGTTCAGCAACCCTGACATGTACTCAGTAGCAGCCCTGCTTGTCAAAGCATTGCAGCTGCTGCAGACAGTCAGGAGAAGGACTGTGGAAGTTTCCTTTGTGCTTTGGTTCTGTTTCTGCAGGCTGGATTAGCTGGAGTGAATTCGTTGTGTAGACAGCCTCAAGTAAACTTTGTGTCTATATGCTCTGTTATGCTGTGTTACAGATCAGCTTTTTTGTTTGGTTTTGTCCCCCAACCAAGTGGTTGTCATGGGCACTGTGGACAGATTCTGGGAAAAGGGGAATTAAAAGAAAACTCGCTTTTTTTAAAGTAAGAATGTACATGGTGAATTTCCTTGGCCTGTTGCAGGGTTATATGGCACTTATGAAGGAAGATGGTGTACCTGATGATATGAAAGGCAAAGACAAGATTGTATTTGGAAACATTCACCAGATTTATGACTGGCACAGAGAGTATGTATTAACTTGAAAGCTGTCTGCTGAACAATTCTACCTAAAAAATACTTTGCTAGCTTTAAGAAATTATTTTATTTCCTCAAATAATTCAGGTACAATGTAAAAACACTTGGTTTTGTGCTCTGAGATGCAGATACTGTAAATTCAGCTTACAAACATTGGTGTGAAGATTTGCTTTAAAGAAGTATGCATATATATATATATATACACACACACACAGCAAGTGTTTCACTTGAGAATCTCTAGTATGGATAGTATCAAGTACAGAAGTTTGTACATTGTTTGAGACTTTGTTTTCTCTCTAAGAGTACAGT
This sequence comes from Formicarius rufipectus, assembly GCA_013399695.1. Taxonomy (NCBI): domain Eukaryota; kingdom Metazoa; phylum Chordata; class Aves; order Passeriformes; family Formicariidae; genus Formicarius; species Formicarius rufipectus. The sequence goes on along the minus strand of VXAU01002667.1, from coordinate 54,897 downwards.
CTAAAGAACATGTTGGGGTTAGCATGGCAATATTGGCACCTCAGCCATTCAGACTAGGAAGGAGAAAGAGAAAACTTTCAACCAATATATATGAAATTAAATAACTTTATTAGTGAATGCTAGGGTTTGGTGTTTTTTTTTTTTTTGGTGTGGACTCAGTGTGTTCTTTTAAAAAACTACATTAAAATATTGTCCAGAGTTGCTGATATAGGACACAAAGTGTCTTGCCTTGCAGTAAGACCACCTTCCCTTACAAAGTTGCTGTCCTTCTGCTATAATATGTGCTATCAAAAAAAACAAAACAAAACAAAACAAAAACCAACCAAACAAAAAAAGTGCTTATTTTGTTTATGTTCAGCTTCTTTTTAGGAGAGTTGGAGAAGTGCCTTGAAGATCCAGAAAAATTGGGATCCCTGTTTGTTAAGCATGTAAGTGCAAATGTCTTCATTGGCAAATTCTATATCTGATACTGACCAACATGTTTGATTATTGAGTACAGCACAGTTAAGGAAGTACTGTACAATATTCTTCACTGCAAGAGATGGAGAGATAGTGTTTAAGAGCTTACAAATAGAATAAGGAAGCTCTGTAGTTTTTTTTCCCAACATCTTCCTGTGAAGAAGTAACCACATTTCTCAATCCAGTTCCACTTCAGTGTAAGGGAATTGTCACTTTATGTGACACCTGCTATCTAATCCCAGGTATCCATGCAATACCATGGAACACAAGAAATAAAACCAGGAAAGAGGCTCATTCTTCTTTCAAATGTCAGTGCAGTCTAGTTTGTATCCTTTCACCTTCTGAGAATTGTGTTGCTGGCAAAATGCAAAACTTGTAGGATGTAACTCTGGTTTTGATTGCTGTTTTACCTTCTCCTGGTATTATTTGTAACTGAGTTGTCTTTGAAAGGTCTCTTTACCACTTCAGATGGAAAAGACAAGCTATGATGCTATTACATCCTCTAGGAAGGCCCTGACTGTCAGCTAGGACACAATAATTGTTCAGTTCCTGCTCTTGATCTATGTCCTGTGTCCTTTTCAATCTCCATCTCTTTTTTTGTTTTTTTAAATACCATTTGTCTTCACTGGTCAGTACTCTGAGCAGCAAAGCCTCTAATGGCAGATCAGTCCTAGGAAAGTGATAGGAAAGAGTCTGGCGTAGGTGGCATATGGTATGTGTGTGCTTCTTAACCAGCAAGGTCAGTAGCCAAGAATGAATATTAAAGGCTGAAGTTATTCTCTCTCCTTTCTTGGTTGCTTTGTTGTTAAAAGCACGTGCACAAAATAATGAATCAGAGTTAAAAAATACTAGTATTGCCATTTCTGGGCTACAGCCACCATTTCCAGGCTCCGTCACCTACATCACCACCCAAACTCCAGTAGGACAGCCAATACTAAACAGAGGGCTGGAGAGTCTTCTCCTAACTATTCTGTACATCAAAACATGAGGAAGTCGTTATTCTAATACATTAGAATAATAATCAAATTATTAAAATAAAAATACCAAATTTCAGAGACTGTTTGCATTACAGAATCACAGAATGGTTAAGGTTCATAGGGTCATCTGGTCCAACCTCCCATTGCTCTTGCTACAGTAGAAAGGTAACCATTTTCATACTTAACTTATTGTGGGACCCACTGAGCTATCATCTCTGAACACTTCTTGTACCCTAGGATTTATAACTAGGGGAATTTTTTTCACTTGCGTTGCCTTTTTAAAATCGTAATGATATTTTCAAATGTGTTTTCAGATCTGTAATTTCTGCATATGTAACTGCTTCTTTTCCTCAAAGATTTTTTTAAGTTCATACTTTTGAGCAGCTGTACTTCTTAAAATAATACTCTGTTTCAATCTGGCATGTGTTTTTCTTGATAATGATCTATCATTCTGTATCTTTGTTCCTCTAGGAGAGAAGGTTGCACATGTACATAGTTTACTGCCAAAACAAACCAAAGTCTGAGCACATTGTCTCAGAATACATTGATACATTTTTTGAGGTAAGTTTCTGAGGGAGGATATGCCAGGTGAAGGGTTTGTGCATAAGTGTTATCAGATCTGCTGATCAAACCAAAAACCAACCAAATAAATGCTGCAGATATCATTACTGGTTTAAATTATAATGTCTTGCCATTTCTGTTCTGATTTCTCAAATCTGATACAGACTTCTAGAGATGAAAACTAAAGTTTAGGTATAAGATATTAATTAATCAGTAGACTCTTATCCTTACTAGCCCTAGCCCAGGCAGTTACCAGCATGTGTTATATGAAATGACAATTTTGGATGAGCAGAGATCACTGTTGAAAATAGGCTACATACAACCTGTCATTGAAAAATTGCACATCACTGTGCAGCCTTGGGGGAAAAAAAAAAAAGAAAGACGCTTGCACAGGGGAATACTTTGGAAACAAAGGTGATACAAATAAGGGGAAGGCCAACTTTTGCAAACTGAACATTAGATTCTACTCTAACTTTTGCCAGTGTCTAATCTGATAGCCTTTGACACTGATATATCCTTAGATGTGTATATTTCCATATACTGAAATGAATACTGTATTTGCAACTCAACAAACAAAGTTCTTTCTAACTGGACAAACAAAAATATCTGTTTTGCACCTCTCAGGATCTAAAGCAACGCCTGGGCCACAGACTTCAGCTCACAGACTTGCTAATAAAACCTGTGCAGAGAATTATGAAATACCAGCTGTTATTAAAGGTAAACTAATGTTGAGATGATGGAGATGTGTTAATAGATATATTTTCTTTTTTAATTATTACTGATGTTTTTCCAGCTTTCTCCTACAGAGAACCCAGATTTGTAAGCCATGCCATATAGTTATTTTCCAAGCATATTAGGATAGTTATAAAAATTGCAGTAAATGGCTTGGGCAGAAACTTGCTTTTTCTTTCAACAGTAAAAGACCAAATATCTAGACATGGAAATGTTTAGAATTTGTACCAATGCCGTATGAATGGGAGAAAGAACTCTCAACTGTTTTCAGATGTAAAAGTGATATGAGTTGTTGTGACTGATATCAGCTTCTATACCTGCAGTCATTTTAGTATCACATAAGTATTTACTAAGGAGCAACCCCATGTAACACGGTTCTTGTATGAGCAAAATCCAAATGGTGAATAAATATTAAACACTTTAAAAATAAAATATTTCTATGTGTCTTATGCATATTTTGACAGAGGATAGCAAATTCAGATTTTCTGAGATTTCCCTTTGCTGATTAACTAGAAAAGAAATATTACTTGATTTTTTTTCTTTTTCAGGATTTCCTCAAATATTCTAAAAAAGCTAATCTTGACACCACAGAACTAGAGGTACTTGAAACATTTTCTCTTAGTGACATGAATTCTCTTAACTCTGAACTTCTCATTTTGGCAGTCACTTTCCTTTTCTGATCTTCCTGAGAATGTGCTTATAAGTGTTTACTTATTGTACTTCTCTTCTAAAGCAACCATATTAAATGAAACAGAATTTTATGCTGCTGATTTGTTTGGAAAATAAAACTTTGCCTTTTTATTTGTCTTGAACAGAAAGCTGTAGAGGTCATGTGTATAGTACCAAAACGGTGTAATGACATGATGAATGTTGGCCGCCTGCAAGGATTTGATGTAAGTTGGCTGGAGTTTTGCTTAGAGAATTCATCATGTTCTCTAGAAATTAGCCATTAATGTTGTGGGGAGAATTCAGGCAGAGTGCTGCCTCACTATCTGGTTAGCTGGTGCAAAATGCAGTAAACAAAAAATCAAGTCTTAACCCTGCCAAGGCCTTTTTCCTGAGAAACCTTACCTGCTCTGCCAGTAATGCTAAGTCCTTCTGCAACTTCTAGAAAGTGCAGGTGTTACTACAGTTCCCCTGTTGACTAAAGGCTTGCAAAATAGTGAAGTTACCAGCAAGTGAGTGGACCTGACTTCAGCAGTATACACAAAGGAGGAAGTCACTAAGTGACCTCAGTAATGTATGTGAGGCAACTGTAGTCCTTCTTGTTTTACTAAATCTAGAAGAGCTGGAAATTGGCTATTGAAACATTATGCATAATCCAGACCACGGTCACAAGTTCTACTTGCAGAGTTCTTTATATTCTGTGATGCAGGTGTAAACTTGATTTCTTTCTATATTCAGCACCCTGGAAGACACTGGAAGAATAATATGAGTAACTTCTGGAATAGAGAAATAAAACCCTTAGTGTTACAAGCCTCAAAGTGGAGTATGAATTGCAAAGAGTGAAGTGGATGTTTTGTTTTTTTGGTTGGTTGGGGTTTTTTATCTTCATGATGTTTGGTTTTTTTGAGAAAGGGCACAAGAATATCTTGTGTATAGGAGGAACAATGAATATGTAATGGTCAGTGACAGTCAGAACTTGGGAAATATAGAAAGCTATTTGACATGAGCATCTGCTCAAAAATATAGATTGAGGAATGAAATGAAGAACTGCACTAAATGTGTTTCTGCTTGCCTCTGTGTTTAGGGTAAAATTGTAGCCCAGGGCAAGCTCCTGCTCCAGGACACATTCTTGGTTACAGACCAGGATGCGGGACTTCTGCCACGCTGCAAGGAGAGACGGGTCTTCCTCTTTGAGCAGATTGTCATTTTCAGTGAGCTGCTAGATAAAAAGAAAGGTTTCTCCATGCCCGGATTCTTGTTTAAAAACAGTATCAAGGTAACTGTTGTATGTGAGTCTTTGTGTCTCCTGCACAAACTCTGCTAAGGTAACAGTTTCTCGTTCTGTGGGAGTCACTAGAGACATGTAGATGTGCAATCGATAGAGAACAGTGAGGTGTCAGTTATTCCCTGGAATTACTTCCTACCAAATTTGTTCTCACTCTGACGATAAATGGAAGTCTTTGGATCTTGATACTCTGATGCTTCCTACATGAAGAACACCAAAGAGGTGTTCTTGCACAAAGCTGGACAAGCATTCATGAAGAATTTAGTTTTCAGCTCTGTGCTATGTGTACACCACATTACAAAGTCATTACAAATAGAGTTAATAATTCTTCATGTATCCTTTCTGATATCCAAATATGTAGATAACATTTGTAAGTAGTGTGACCTTCTTACATATGTCAGCATTCCCTCAAAAAAGAAGGGTTTTTCACCATTTCTGTCTTTCCCTGGAAAAAACCTAATGATATTAGGGCCCAGCAGCCTTCCTCACGAGGTATTTTGGGTAGACCCTGCTTCCCCTAATACTCCTTGGTGCTTTGCCTACCAGCTGAGCCTCCTGTTTGTATAACACTGACTGAACAGTCTGGGCCAAGGAATTGCCCTATCTGCAGCTGAAGCCTTTGGTGTGGGCCAGTGGTAGAGCTCCCTGAGAGACTCAGCATTGTAACTAACATGAGAGGAAAGTCAGCGATGATGGAGAACATTGGGCCATACTGACCAGCTGGAGACTGTTCAGTCACAGTGTGTCAGTAAACTGTACACTAATTCTTGGTTTACTGTAATCCTTCATTTCATGGTATTATTTTACTGAAGGAAAGAATGTTTATCATTTGAAGATCTGACTCTAAGATCCTAAGTAAGAGATTTCAGAGATGTGTTTCTTATAAAATGCACAAAGAAATTATCTTCTTCATGAAGGTGAGTTGCCTTTCCCTGGAGGAAAATGTGGACAGCGATCCATGTAAATTTGCACTAACATCAAGAACGGGCGATGTCACGGAGACCTTTATTTTGCATTCTGCCAGTCCAGGAGTCCGCCAGTTATGGATCCATGAAATTAACCAAATTTTGGAAAACCAGCGCAACTTTTTAAATGGTAAGTTATTTCTTTTCACCGAACATTCATAATTTAATGACTTGATTCTTTCATCTGTTGTTTCTTGGATTGGAAATGTTTTGTGAGTTTTCTTTTTCCTGGACTAATACAGAACAGTTTGGGTGATCTGTGCCACATTTCTGTTTCGGAACAGATGCTAGCATTTATTATAAGGGTGGTAGTCTGAATTTACATGGTGTTCTCTTGGTGAAATTTTCCAAATGTTTTGTAGGAGTGAATCAAGATTGTCACCATACGTTGAGGTGGAGAGCTTGTGTACCCCTTTTAAGCAAAGAAAACCTTTAAAGGCTAAACCCAAGTGGAATTTTAAGCATCTATTCATAATATGTTTTGCTTTTGTCATTTTGGTGACCATTATTGTAACATCTTACTGTGCTAACAACATTCAGATTCTGCAGGAGAAAAGTAGAAGGTGGTGGTGTCTGCTGTGACACTAGGAGGTTCCTGCTGTATTTTTATATCAGTACATACAGTTGTTTGGGTTTTTTAAAGAGTTGTAAAAAATAGAACAAGAATTTGACGTCAGACCTGTTTTTTCCCAGCTTGCTGCTGACTAACAGTGTGATCCTAGAGGAAAAGATTTCTTCCTCGTTTGAAATTCTTGATCTCTAGTATGGGTCTCTTTAATATTGATCTCTAATATGGTCATGAAGGTAAGATACAGAAAAGTGACTTGAGGTCTGCAGCATGACCGGCATTGCTCTAAGGAAATCTATTTGAACAACACTTCCCTTTTTGCCAGCAAGGATATCTGTTTTAAACTGTTCCTGTTCCCTTTCCTGCCCTCTTTCCCCTGATTGCCTCCCCTCCTGCCCCCATTGCAGCCTTGACGTCCCCAATCGAGTACCAGAGGAACCACAGCAGTGGTGGAGGCGGCAGCGGGAGCAGCAGTGGTAACAGCAGCGGCCCCAGCAGCTGTAGTGGCATCCCCAGCTCCAGCCGTAGCCGGCCATCCCGGATCCCGCAGCCTGTCAGACACCATTCCCCAGTCCTGGTCTCCTCTGCAGCCTCGGCCCAAGCAGAGGCAGACAAGATGTCAGGTATGTCCTTTCACAATCACTCCCTGCCACACTACAACACCTCCTTAGAAACTGGCCTGAGCCAGCCAGACAGGCACCCTCCCAGTGCAGAGCCGGATGGTCCTCAGAGAGAAGCTGAACAGATTCCCAAGATGAAAGTTATTGAAAGTCCCAGGAAGACAGCAGGAAACATTTCTGGCTCAGCTGATGGAGCCCAGAAAGACTTACGTGGAAGCTCAGAGGACAGTCGAACAAGAAGCAGCATAGGATCACTGACGCTTGGGAAGCCAAGGCCAGGAGCCATCTCACCAATGAACTCTCCTCTCTCCACGACTTTCCCTTCTCCTTTTGGCAAGGAAACCTTTCCACCCAGCAGCCCCCTGCAGAAGAGCTCCTTTTGGAGCTCCATCCCAGCATCCCCTGCCAGCCGCCCTGGCTCCTTCACTTTCCCTGGGGACAGTGACTCCCTGCAGCGGCAGGTCCACCGCCACTCTTCACACAGCAAGGACACAGACCGCATGAGCACATGCTCCTCGACCAGCGAGCAGTCAGTTCACTCCACCCAGAGTAATGGGGTAAGAGCGGAGCACCTCTGTCCTGCAAGCTCTTCTAAAACCTTCCCATGCTCCCTTTCTTTGCGTTGCCGTCATTCTCCGTACTAACTTCTGGCTCTCCGGTGCTGTACTGCTCTGAAATAATCAACTGTTCAAATATCTTCTGCACATTAAAAAACCAAGAGTGTCTACCTCTCTGTGTATGTATACATACAAACATGGCTGTGTATACAGACACAAAAGCAACTGCTAACCTTAGATGCAATTTCTGCCTCTGCTGAAAACATAGATCACTAAGCTGATACCTACTAACTTGCTGTCCTTGCTTTTTTCGTCTCTAATTTGAAGGCACATAATTAACATGCTGAAGTGTGGCAGCCAGAGCACCTTGGGATATGCATTGCACCAGCACTTAAACCTGACTTCAAGATTTTGGCAGACTGCCTTGGGGCTTTTTCCCTTTCACGCACAATTTCGCCACCGTTGTCCTGTTGAGTTTTAACTTCGTGGAGACAACTACAGTCCCTGGGCTGCTTGGTTTTTATTTTTTTATTTGTTTATTTTCCCCCCTCTCTCCTTTCAGCCTTAGTTGTTGTACAACATTCTCTTTTTAAATCCTGTGTTTGATCAAGGAAGCTTTCTGAAATCCACTCAAAATAGGCCAACAAAACCTAGCTAAAATAATCCTCCTCCTGCTACAGTCAAAACAAATACCAGCTCCACTTGCCTTTTCTCCTTTGTAAGAAGAACTGGTTTAGGGTATCTGAAGATTCAGCCTCTTACTATGCACTTAGCATGTTTGTGTGGAAATCTGGCGTATCAACAGAATCTACGTTATCTGTAATACTGTCCACCAGGAAAGCAACACAGCAATCACGGGCATGTGCAAATATAAAGTAAAAATGTGGAGGCACTTGCCATGGATGTGGTAGGCAGGCAACGGTGCCTTTCTTCTTAAACTCACATTTGATTTTTCTCTCACTAAGCATTGTGTTCATGAATGTTTGTTTTTCCACTCTCTCACAAATAGTATACAATACCAATTTTGCAAATCACCTAACTTGCTGGACCTTTTTAAATGCATGCTTTTCTTTATAGAACTATTTAACATACAAAGCTTTTTTGACTTCTTAGTTCTTACACTTTTATAATAGCTTCAGGAGAAAAAAATTATGCTTTGCATGTTTTGTATTTTTATCCCAATCTTCCTTTAGCTTTTTATTTGATTTAGCTCTGTCTTGTGTTTATCTTCAGTCTAGCAAAATGTGATGTGATGTAATATAATATATAATATCTGGGGTAATTTGAGTATTTTGCACTTATTGCCTAGTGTTTGAATCGAGATGGTGGTAGTTTTTATATGCAGAGAAGACTTGCATAATATTAATTCAGGTTATTCCATTAAAAAAAAAAGAGAGAGAGAGAGGGAAAGACAAGATGGCACTGAGTTTGCAAAAGATTTGGATTTTGATACTATCTCAGCAAAGATAAGATTGGTTATTTTTATGTCACTGCAAAATGTAGTCACAGAATGCATGCCTTCAGCTTCACAACTATGTGTCTTTTAGTTTGGTGTTTGAGATGGGCCATAAGTCCTCATTTATAGACAGACCAATCAGCAGGATGTCACACCACACTGAACAAGCTAGACAAGATGGGTTGTAAGGTTTATTGTGATTTTAAACATTTGTGTGTGTATATTTCCATGTACATATGGTTATGGTCAACTACTTATGGAAAAGTTACTTCAAAGAAGAAAAAGGAGTAGGTTTCGCGTATTGAGTATGGGAGGAACTTTTTGTATTTTGTCTGTAGATCCTCCTCTAATCCCAAAGTTGAGGGCAGTGATGACCAGCAGAAGTTGCAGCAGAAAAACATTAACTGTGCAAGAATAATTACTTCCTTGCAAGGCAAAAGAGAAGACTATCCTTCTGTGGTGAGAATGAATGCTGGTATAAACACATTCTCAAGAACACTGGTCACTTAGTACTTACCAGACACTTGTTTATTTAACAGATTTAACTGTCCTTTTTGAAAATAAGAAATATTCAGGGTTTAATGTGATCCTTCAAGACTTAAAAAGAAACATTACATTACAGAAATGCCAGTCTTTCAGTTACACAAATTCTGCCACATCCTAAGAAACAGTATGTTCAGGAATAGTGTGTGGGGCAAGATTTGGGGCTTAGGTTTAACTTCCCTTCATCTCCTCCTGTAAGTCTAACAGAAGGAGTTAACAAAAGTAGCTTTTTTTCTGAATAGAGTTGGTTGTTCATCTAGGTAAAAGAATGTAGCAAGTTGTAATCTAAATTTAAATAATGATTGAAAATGAGACTATTTTGTTTGGTTCGGCTGTTTCCAGTTTGCCAGAGTCATGAAAAGGGCATGCTAGTACAAAAGGCCATACAGGAAGTCCTCTAAAATAGAAAAAATAGATTCTCCCACTGGAAATACATCATCTGAAATTAATGTAAATATCCTTTCGTAGAGGTACAATACACTGCGAGATCTTTTTCTCTGAGGTAGCATTTGTTTCATCATCCTAATAAGGCAAAAAATCAACTTGAATCACCCAGCTGAATATAGCAGTCCAGCTGGAATAAATGTACAGAATCACTGGAAACCCAAGCATCAGAGTGCTGACTATGCAATGAATGAGTAATCGAAAACGATTCCTTTCCAAATGTCTTGGTTTCTCAACCAGAGTACTCATAGGGAAGCACAGGCACAGAGAGATGGAGTGACTTGTTCAAGGCCATTAGCAGACTGGAAGATAACATGGTTTCCAGGGCTCCCAGTGTAGTATGCTGTCCACTGACCAGTGCTGCATCTCTGCAGCACTGAGGGAAGAAACATCTTGACAGCTTTGAGAAAAGGATGACACTGTTTTAATCCTGTGTGCCAGGCTTTCTATCCTGTCCTAGCACATAAGTGGTGCTAACATGTGGTTATGCTATATAAGCAACAGGAATCATCAGCAACACCTCAGTACTAATTTCCTTCTTCAGCTCAGATACTACTGAGCAGTAATGAGCCCTCACTGGTAATGAAACAGTTGGAAGTAAGAATGGAGACAAAAGACAGGTGCACACACATACATACCTCATGCTACATCATTAATAGGTCACCCACTTGTTTTTAACTTGTTTCAAGATGGAAATAACTTACTGAGGGAGTAGGTTTTGTAATCTGGTAATAATTTCACACTTCCATTTATTAAACCTCATATACAGAATATATGCAAGTGGACAAAATAAGTCTTACTTCTGAAAAATAATAATAAGTTCCAGTGGATTTGTGATTAGGAGAAGGCTTTTTGTTCTGAAGGCAGTATGATTTTTAATGTACACTTGATTGGCCACAATGAGCTTTCTACAAATGGTTAGTGAGGAAATGAACAAAATCATGAACAGTAGTTGAAAGTGTATGATAAACAGCTGTCATAGTCTCTAATCAATTAGAACTGAGTCTGATAGTTCACTGGGCCTATTTTGACCAAAAAATTAATAATTTCTTATTCCAGTAATTTACCTCATTCTCTGCATTTAAAGGAATAAACCTGATCATACAGATTCAACCAGAGTTAAGCCTTGGGGTTTTGAGGCACACTGTCAAAAGCCTGTTTTGTTCTTTTGTACCTTGTCATATTTAGTGTGCAGAAGGCTGGCATCTGAGATCTGGCTAACAGTGCCAGGAAAGACTATCTTTTTAGTTGTTGGAATTTCCAGTGCCTATGAGCTAATGATTATGATTTTGAAACTGCACTTAGAAGTCCATGAAAAACTGTCTTATGTGCTTGTACTATAGTTTTGTTGCCTGACAAAGATTCAAGGTTCAGTATCAGAACTTGAAAGGAAGATGAGTTCAGATCTATGTACAAACTGACTCTTAGAAAATAATCTTGAGTAAAAGTAATGGGAATAAATTTGTGCAGCAGTGGTACGTGAAGATATTCAGAGGTTAAACTAATGCTCAAGAAAAATGGACACAGGCAGCTTTAAAAGAGAAATTGTTGCTCTTTTCTTTGACTACAGTTTAAACTATGTGGATTATTCAGGTAATGTAGCAGGCCAAGCACAGCCTGTCTTCTTCATGAACTTTAAACTTGATTTTCTTTTTTTCCTCCTTTCTCTCTGCTTCTGATTGACACTTGCAGAGTGAAAGTAGCAGCAGTAGCAATATCTCCACCATGCTGGTGACACACGATTACACGGCAGTGAAGGAGGATGAGATAAATGTCTACCAAGGAGAGGTCGTGCAGATTCTAGCCAGCAACCAACAGAACATGTTTTTGGTGTTCAGAGCCGCCACTGATCAGTGCCCCGCAGCTGAGGGCTGGATTCCCGGCTATGTCTTGGGGCATACCAGTGCAGTCATCATTGACAACCCTGATGGAACCATCAAGTGAGTGCTGGGGTCTGTGTAGAAGGGGAGGAGGAATAAGAACTTCCAACTTAGGCAAGGTTTTGAACCTTTTAAACCAGAAGTTGATGTGGTCATTGAGAAATAAATGAACAACAGGCAGACTTAGCAAACTTCAAAATACAAACTCGTAAGAAAATCCCAGAAGCACATATTCTTTATTAAAAAATTTAATAGCCCAGTCTTTTGGGAAAAGAATGCCTGATCTAAGAGCAGCAATAGTTATTGGTTTATTTAATAGTGAGTTACCAGTCTAGACATCTTTGTCTAGGAAAATAGTGAGGGAACGTTTGTTCAAGTGAAACAAGATTTCAGAGTTCCTAGATCTCTACTTCGAGCCACAGAGAAAAATGAAAATGATTGGTTGTGCTCAGAAGATCTCTCTCAAATCTGCAATGGAAGAAATTATATCAAAGTTGTTAGCATTGAAATTTTATGTAAAGCTTCTGTAGGCCATATTTGGTCTGGGTTTCATACTAATCATTGCTCAGTTTGATTGACAATTTGTGTTTTCTGTAGAATGTTTACCATTCAAAGAATGATTTCAAGAAATATTGAACTACAGACTGTGTTACTAGCTTGCTTACAGTTTTAGGCAAGGGTGGCATCTCTTATGTAATACTTAATGTTTTTCATCTCACTGTACTGTAATACATAGAAATAACATTTTTACTTACTTTTCCAATGACATCCAAAAATAGATAGTATGGCATATAACATGGAGTTTTAAAAATTGATCAGTGTTTCACATTTGGTGTTCAGGAAGTCAACGTCTTGGCACACAGCACTCCGATTAAGGAAGAAATCTGAGAAAAAAGATAAAGACGGCAAAAGGGAAGGCAAGCTAGAAAATGGTTACCGCAAATCCCGAGAAGGACTTGCCAACAAGGTTTCTGTAAAGGTAAATGTTACAAAGATGCAGTAGTTGCTGAAAGTTGTTGGCTTGGGGTTTCTTTAAATGTAGCTTCTGTCAGAATTTCACAGGAAGGGATCAAAGGCAGCAGTGGTTTTAATGGACCTTCCTGAAACCAGGAGGGTATAATCTTTGAACCTGCAAGCATAATACAACAACAGGATGCTGCAGAAAGAAGAGTTGTGCACAAATTCTGATATTCAGGTGTTTCTTGGATTTTGTGGGTACAACTAATTTTGACGCATCACTGTGATTGGTTTTCTACTATTTATGTTATTATATGGTTATCAGGACATTAATTCTTTAATTTCTCCTTTTCAGCTTCTCAACCCCAATTACATTTATGATGGTAAGTTGCTTTAATTTTTTCAAAGTTGCAGCCAGTATAATTTGATTAAAACATTATTTTCGTGATATGAGTTTTTCAGGGAACTGAGTATGTTCTATCAAAATGTACATAAGCTCTTTTTGGATAAGGTAGAATGAAATAACATCATATTTATTTTTAAGATGCAAGGAACTTCCCCCCCCCATAAATCCAAAACCCCATAAAAGCACAAGGACCATATGATGTTTTCTGTATGGAAACTGTATGGAAATTGGGTCTTGCTGAATTTGCAAAGTAAAGAAGCCAGAAGTTAGAGCTGCTTTATTTTTAACTTAGGGAACATTCAGGATCTCTCCAATGCAAAGGCTGATTAGGACAGAGATAGTGGCCCTTTGGTGTCAGAGCCAAACTGGGTCTTTAGCTTAACACACAGAACCAAACCTCATGAGTTTCACCTGTGGAAAAGGGAAACCACAACATCACCTCAGTGGATGAAGTATTTTGTGTTCCTTTTTGTAAACGTAGGTGGATATAAAGATAGCTTAGCTGAGCACATCTTTAAATGTTTTTTCCCTTTTCCTCAGCTTGCCATAAACCAGCTGCTTGGTTTGCCATGGTAGTCTTCAGAGTATGTGTGACATAGCAGTAGCGTTGTGTCCAAATTCACGTTGAGAAAAATTCACTATCTCTGCAGAGCCTCAACAAGTGGCCTATCCATGGATATGCTCCAAGGGTAGAGGGATAGATACATCTTGGAAATGTAAAGTACCATACTACTTTGTCTAGTAGAAAAGAGCACAAGGAAGAGAAATTAAGTGTATTAACTTTAGTTGACCTAATGCCATTAATTTTCTTTTTCCAGTTCCCCCAGAGTTTATAATTCCATTGAGTGAGGTAACATGTGAGACAGGAGAGACCATCGTGCTTAGGTGTAAAGTCTGTGGTCGCCCCAAGGCTTCAATTACTTGGAAAGGTCCTGATCATAACACACTGAGCAATGATGGTCATCACAGCATTTCATACAGGTACAGTAATTCATGTGATGTTCAAAAGGAGCTACTGAAACTGTCACATTTTCTATTTGTCCTGGTGCAGGACAGCTTTTCGCTTTGAGGCATGAAGATAGGATTGTACTCAGACAGAGAGGGAGACTTCACAGCAGAGATCTTCTGGAAATGTTGTGTAACTTCTGTGTGTGGCTGGGGTACCAAAATGTCATAATCAGCTGATATTTAAAAACAAAACAAAATTAATCTACAATTTCTGATTAGCTATTGCAGCAACCATTGTGGTTCTGTCACGCTGACCTGGTGCTTGAAACAGAACAGTGTGTTGTGACATGAGGGACTGCAGGGATCTGTCACCTTACTGGCATTTCTGTTCATAGCTTTCAGATCACTCTACAGTAATTTGCAAAGAAAAGGCTCTGGTTCCTACTGCTGGGGGCAATGCCACTCTTGATTGTTGAAGCATGGATATTAACATTTTTGTCTGGTTTTCGCTTTGCCATGGTAGAACTTTACAAAATACCCATTAACTCAAACACCTGATCAATAAGAGAAATTGTGTTATTTTGGAATGGGGAATTACATGTTGAAAAAGAGGGTTTTTTCTGAAAAAACATTCTTTCACTCTTTTATATATGGAAAATGTTTAATGAGTAACTTCAGTGTGAAGAAATGTCTTACATATGAATTATACTCATAATTCAGAATGAAGAATTCTTTTGTGAAAACTTGATGGCATGTTATACTTCTTTACTTCCTACTGCTCCTACTTTTCTTTTGGTGTTTTTTTGTTGTGTTGTTTTTTAGTGTAGAGGCAAAGGCAGTGTGGCAACTTTGCTGCTGCATCCAGGGCTGTTATGAGATGAGTAAGAATTAGATTTCCTAGGTTTAATTCACTATTGCTCGTTACTGTTACAGAATTATATCCAGTAAATCATGTTGGTTGTGGCTGACAGATTTTTAGTCATGACATGTTCTTTGAACTGGGGATGGTAGTCATCTTCCTGTGTTCCTAAAACTTACTTTCTCTTTTTTCCCCTGAAGTCATGTGGCTAATACCATGGCAAATAGTTTTTGGTTCAACCAGTAAAATGATTTCTAGTAACTGAGATGAATCCAGAGGAAAGCAATAAGAATGATAGAAAATCTTGAAAATATGCATTATTGTGAAAAAAAAATAACAGCATTAGGGTTGTTTTGAGTCTAGAGGTGAAGAGTTTAGGGAGGACTTGCCAAGTATTCACATTTGTAAGAGACTGTTGAAAAGTAAATTATCTGCTGTTCATGTCCATGGCAGGCAGTCAAAAGAGTACTAGAAGTTAATTGCACAGAGGAAAATTTAAGTAGACATTTAAAGACAAACAGTCAAAAAAGGTGGTTTAACTGTAAGAAAGATTAAGGAAGAGTCTGCAGAATCTTTGTGCTGTGGTCTTACATAGCTTATTACTGTTGGTGCCCTGGAGCACAGGGAAAACTTAAGTCCTTTCTGGTTTCCTCCCACCTTCATTCTCCCAAATTCTGAGGTCTCCAAAGTTGTAGTGTGGTGAGGTGTGACTTCTGTGTTGAAGGGGAAGCTCCGTCTTACAAGAGGTGTGTACTCTGAAAGTACAAATGATAGATCAGCTGATAGTTGCTGGGAGTCAGGGATGGAAACAAACCTTTCAGAAAGAATGATGATGGATGTTTGTCTTGATGCAACTTCCCATAACTTGAAGGAGGTAAGGGAAGCAGGAAGAAACAGGGAAAGCACTTGATTTTTCAAACGAAATGGAACCTGGGACATGCTGAGGCAGTGTCAGTGAGATTGTTTTTCTAATAATCTGTAGGACATTCCAAGATACTTGAACACAAAATGCTCACATTCTGGTAGACGCTTCAAATATGGCAGGGACAGCGTCAGTAATGTTTGTCTAGAGAGAGATAAGGCCTGGAGGATAAGAAGTATAAACAGTATCAGTCTAACATCATCTGATTTTTATAGCTTAAGGTCTGCAAAATTAATGTGAAGTTAATGGATGCTGTTGTGTTTCCCAGTGACTTAGGAGAAGCTTCGCTGAAAATCATTGGCGTCACTGCAGAAGACGATGGTATCTATACGTGTATAGCTGCAAACGATATGGGTTCGGTTTCCTCTTCCGCCAGTCTACGAGTTTTAGGTAGGCCTGTCTCTTTGGTTTATTTTAAATCTAATTACATTCAAAGTGTCTGGCTCCTATAGAAGAGTAAGAATGCTCTTGGGCATCCCTTTCTTAAAGGACTATCATAACAACTCTTGTTACCTGTGATACATTGCGTGTTTTAGCAGGACTAGATGCAGTTTTAGGATGTAACTGATGAGAGGTTCATACATAAATTCTGTACTGACACAACATGCATTTACTTTGCAATACTAGTTCAAACGCACTCATAAAACCATATTTTATCATCGGCATTCTTAGTTTAGTCTCAGTGAATGTTACTATGCTAACATATACTGATAGGAAAAGAGTAGCATTTCTTTGTATTTTAAATTTTCCTTTTCTAGAATTGTAAAGCCAAAATGTTCAGGAGAACATACTTATCTTTGTATCACTGATCTACAGTTAAATTGCATTATTTCAGTACCCCAAGTGAGGTGACCTGAATGTTTGTGAGGGAACAAAAAGGAAACCTGCAAAGATGAAAAATGCCTGTTTTGGAGGCAGATGGCAAAGGGGAAAAAGTATTTTTACTTGATGTGTTTGATGACATAATGATAAGTTTCGGTGCATGTTTGTATATTCAGTTATTCTCTTAAGTGTTCAAGAGTCTCCATTTTTAGAATTAGGGAAAACACAGCGAGACAGCAGGATAGCAGACTTTCTAACATGCAGTTTACAATAATTGATGTCAACTGGTCCTTTAGTCCATCGAGAGGCCTATATATTTATCCATTGGTGAGAATTAATTCATAGATTTTAGCTGCAATGACTGTCTCAAATTGACTCATATAAAAGAAAATAGGATATGAAGTGCTGCTCTTTGTACATCTGTCCCAGCTGATATGGAGACTTTTACAGTTTTCCTGAGTCACTCCAAAATATATTCCATTCTCCCCATTTTTTCAAAAACTCTGTTTTGTGAAGTCTGTGAGAGATGTGCCCCTTCCAAATCTCATGTGAAATTCTGAGAGGTTTATATTCAAAGCTGCCACTTCGAGCTTTGCCTGTTGGCAGCCACACTAAATGCCTTACTGCCACCTTATCAAGGTGGTGATTATCCCAGGCACGTCATGCTCACTGACCCAAAAGATACAGCAGTTAGGTCCTAGGATGAGTGTGCTGCAATATATAAAAGAGGCAGAAAATTATGCTAATGTTTCATAAAAAATAGTTGCTTTTTAAGGTAGATGTTATACTTCCTGTTCACCGTTTTTTTTTCCAGTGGCAGATACATTATTCACTACGATGTATAATGTAAGATGCCTTTTCTTTTTACTGTTTCACTTGCCGAGGGCTCTCACTCCTGTACAGATAGTTCTTACTGTACCTGAACTAGTTCCACTCTACTGATGCTTTGGCCAGGCTGCTTGAGTGTTTAATGCAGTTTGTCTTGCTGCCACCGTGTGTCATATGGGGATTAACAGGATGGGGTGTTTCTGCTCACAGCATCTCAGCCAAGGAAGCTTAATAGACAGGAGAGTAAAAAGCTCCTGATGGATAAGAATCAGTGTGTGCTTTAAGGAGCTAGAGTAATGAGTGTCCTTCAACACCAGTACAAAAGTCTAAAACTGATTTGACCAGAATCAAGAGTTACAGAAGTCTTCTAGACTAAACTACTGTCAGCCACAGTATTTGTCTTACCAACCTTGTCCAAAGGCAAGTATACAGTGTTCCATCAAAACTAAACCAGAATTTGGTATGTCTTGGTTACTCTGCAGCTAGACTCCAAAAGACGGGCAGCTGTATTTTGCTACCCTTTCTACTCAGCTCTACTAATACTTTGATGAAGAAGTTCTGGCCCCAGTTTTAATACCCTTCATGTCCCCTGTCCCTGAAAGCAAAATGAAAACTCTAAGGCTGTAGCACAAAGTAAGGTTTCAACTTCAAACTTTGAAAGTATCTTCTAGTCCTTCAGACTTGAACTGACTTGCCATTTCATTGCAGTCAATTCTTGTGCAAAGAAGCCAATTCTTGTGTGCCTTCTGTTGCTGTAGCAGTCTCTAAAAAACATCATTGAAGTAGTTGATTACAGAAATCATTTTTTCTGAGCTACAAGGGGATGGATATTATTAGGCCATGAGTTGTTTTTCAATATGGATACATGCAGCTTCTAAAGCAAGTTGATAGGAGCCAGTCTGACTGAGGCAAATTCTTCTTGAAATCTGTTTCCAAACAGGATATGAAATCCAAATATTTCTCCTTCTGCAAACATCTGAAACAATATATTGGTTATAATGACAGTTTAGTTCAAAGATAATAAATCTTGGACATAATGTCTTTTTCCGCCCCCCTCCACCCCCACAATAGGTCCTGGAAGTGATGGGATCATGGTAATCTGGAAAGACAACTTTGATTCCCACTACAGTGAAGTGGCTGAGCTTGGCAGGTATGTTCTGTATGCTGATCTCCAAACCTATCTGTGTCAAAATATGGACTTCTCTTTCAAAAATTAAATTCTCATTGAATGAGCCTAAAAGGCCAGAATTGCTTTGGATTAAATAAAAATAAGGAAGGAGAAAAGTTTTACCAGCACTAGATGGCACTGCAGAAACAGAATGTAGTTATGCTGAAGCGCTATCATAGATTAAGGAATTTTTTAAAGTGTTTCTTACATTGACTGACACTGCTTTTGCAGTGAAGCTCTCCTGAGCTCTTTTATTTAGGTTATGAAAATCACAGACAGAAAAAAGTGTGAAAATGAGCAAAATTAAGTCACATAGGAAATACAGTTATCCAACTTTATGGTGACCTTTGAAAGCTAGATATTCCTCTGACTTGAATACTCTGCAATTGCAATAAAACAGATCTCTGTCAGGTTTATACAGAAACAATTTGTATTAGATGCATGCTCTGAAAACTCTTACATCCAGAAATTGTTGTGTATGGATAGCTTATTAGAGATCTAAAATTAGATTCTCTTTCAGTATATTTTTTAAGTAAAAGTACATCCTTTTTGCATCTCTGGGTAAATTGTTTCCTTTCAATATTGTATTCCAGGGGCAGATTTTCTGTCGTTAAGAAGTGTGACCAGAAGGGAACCAAGCGAGCAGTAGCCACTAAGTTTGTGAATAAGAAGTTAATGAAACGAGACCAGGTTACCCATGAACTTGGAGTCATGCAGAATCTCCAGCATCCCCAGCTCATTGGCCTTCTCGATACCTATGAGACCTCCACCAACTACATACTAGTGTTAGAAATGTGTGTGGATTCTTAACATAATCTGTAAAATGCAATCTTCTGAATTTCTGGGGCATTTATGGTTGTTTATGAATAAGGAGTTCGAAGATTTCATAGAAGTTTGAAAACACATAAGGAAAATATTGCAGTTGTCTAAGCCATTACTAAAATGTTTAGTTTATTACTCAGAAGGAAACAAGTTGAGATATTAACCTGATATGTGGATAATGATCTCAGTCTGAAGGTCCAGCAGTTATTTTGAATGAAGTAACTAGTGAATTAGAAATGTTGTGATCTGGTACCTTGATCTGAAATCTCCTCTTCATATCCTAGTCCACTGTCCTCTAGGTGCTGCAGGCTGCAGTTATTCCTGTAGTCTGTTAGGTTTTTCTTTCAGTTCTGATCCATGGATTAATCCAAAATATAACCCTTGTAATACAAACAGGGCTGACCAGGGTCGCCTTCTAGACTACGTTGTGCGATGGGGAAACCTCACAGAAGGGAAGATCAGACTCTACCTGGGAGAGATTCTGGAAGCTGTGCAGTATCTTCATAACTGCAGAATAGCACATTTGGACCTAAAGGTGAGGTGTGAATGGGATTCCTTGAAGTGTTGGGTCATTAGAGACATAAAAATCTCCCTCCTCTAGGAAACTTGCAACTGGGAACATAGAACTTTGTTCTGCTTTGAGACTGTATGAAGGATGTGGCTTGGGGCTCCATCCCAAAATGCTTTAGGTCACTGATAGCCAGCAAAGCAGAAACTTCCATTTCCCTGTGCTTTCTCTTCATACCTTGCTGGCCCTGTGTGGTGCTTTGCCCTGGAAATAATTGCTGACAGGAACCGTTCTGTTTGATTTTATTTACTTACTTGTATGATAACCTTGCAGCAGAAATCAAATTTCTTTCTCAAGAAGCATGGAGTTTGTTGTGAAAGAGACTGCTTTTCCTTTCTTGCTGCAAATATGTTTCTCATCTTTTTACTTTCAGGTCTGTGATATCTACATGAATGGTACCTCTTTGGGCCTTTCTTTTAGACTTTGAACTTTACTTGAGCCACAAAGATTTGATGTGTTTTAGTAGGAAAAGCTATATGAGAGGGTCTTAATGTGAATATGTGAATAATAAGGAATTTTAGCATTGACAAGTCATCTGTGTAGACATAGTCTCTTTAAACAAATGAAGTCATGGTGAGAAAATCAAGAAGAGCCTGAATCTTCCCTCCATGTATTTCTGTTTTCCAAGCAGAACCAATTTGGGGTCTCTATACCATGGATTTGTGATAATTTTTTTCTAGTGATATAGAGAGTTCACCAATGCTACTTCTGGTCTCAGGGTACGTACAGATGAACTAATTAAAAACTAGTTGTAGGTAAGTCAGTCTTACTTTGCAGTGGTTACAGCTGTAGCAGCAGTAGCTTCAGAAGTAAAACTGTAGAAATAATTCCACTTTCAGTTCACCAGTAGTAGGGCAGTTCTCTTGAAGTCATGTGCATCCAACAGGATCATCTTCTGTCATAGTCTCCCAACAGTGCTTGTCTTCCATCTGTACAGCATTACATTAAAGAATTGCCAGGTAAAGCTGAATTTTGTGTAAAGCCTTGTGCAAATACCAACAAGGTCTTCCAGTCTTCAAATGCAAGTTTTGTTGTCTCTGTCACAAAACAGATCAGTTGCTTTATTCACCCTCTATTGGTAATTGCTGTTCTTTAAGCTTAAGTTCCCAAACAGAGGTTTCTGTGAAACTTTGCAAAGCTGCTGTCCTGAACAACTGCAGTATTATCTGGCAGAACTGTATTTCCTGCAAAAATTATAGTACCGGCAGCTAAAGTACATTCATTGTGTGCTATAGTAGGCAAGAACCTGCCTGTGAGTTGGTTTGGGGTAAGCCTTGATAAGACTCAGCACTTTGCAGAGCGGGCCTTCAGCAGTAATCCTTATAGCATGAAGCTGTTTGTTATGTTCTAGAGCTGACCACACTGGTTGGGAAGGTGTTAATGTTGGAGCATTAAATATGTACTAGATTGACTTGAAAAAAGACATTTTAACTTTTGCTTTTGTGTTTTCTAGCCTGAAAATATTTTGGTGGACCAGAGTTCCACTAAACCAACAATAAAACTGGCTGATTTTGGAGACGCAGTCCAGCTCAATACCACATATTATATCCACCAGCTACTTGGAAACCCAGAGTTTGCAGCTCCTGAAATTATTCTTGGAAATCCTGTTTCACTCACTTCAGATGTTTGGAGCATTGGAGTGCTCACATATGTCCTTCTTAGTGGCGTCTCTCCTTTCCTGGATGAAAGTGTAGAGGAAACTTGCCTGAATATTTGCCGCTTAGACTTTAGTTTCCCAGATGACTACTTCAAAGGAGTTAGCCAGAAGGCCAAAGATTTTGTATGCTTCCTACTTCAGGATGACCCAGCTAAGCGCCCCTCGGCTGCACTGGCCCTCCAGGAGCAATGGCTGCAGCTGGGGAATAGCAAAAGTGCTGACAGCATTGATACATCTAGACTGACTTCGTTCATTGAGCGGCGAAAACACCAGAATGATGTTCGACCCATCCGTAGCATTAAAAACTTCCTACAGAGCAGGCTCTTGCCAAGAGTTTGACCTTGCTTGAAGTTCTCTCTCATTCTCTTTCACCTGCCAATCAATCAGACTGGAGATGGACTCCTCCTGCCAATCAATCAGACTGGAGATAGACTCCTTCTGCCAATCAGCTGTTGACTTGAATTTTGAGGAAAGCAAACCCCAAGCCAAGCAGCTGCTAGTGAATGTTCGTGTGCAAATGCATTCCACAGAGACCCGCGCGGGGCAGCATGGGGGACTGGTGATGCAGACTTCACGGGGGTGGAGGACGATAGCACTGTATTCTGCAAAAAGCAGTCACAAGCGATACAGTAACAGTATTTTATTCAGGTTTCTGCAAAAAAAAAATAGTTTTTTTAATAAACAAGAGTTGAATTTTGCAAGTGAACTTAGCTACCATTTTCAAGATTTATTCAAGAAAGAAATGCCTATGTTCAAAGCACTGGTGTTAAACAATAATCAAATCATGCCTGGAGAAGACTCACCAAAATGGCTGCCCGTTGATACGGCCTTCATTTATAACATCTGGTTTTCACTTGGTCCTAGAGCTTTCCAGTTGCCTCGCCTGTATGTATCTCACCTAGCAGTGCACTGAGATCAGACTCTGCTTTTAAGTGCATCCAACCTCAAAAGTTTTTGCATACAAATAGAATGAAATGTTTTGCTCTGATAAAATGTAGGCCTTACTTGTATATAGACTGTTACCTGCCTTCAGTCTGTAATTTTTTTTCCCCTTCCCCTTATCCATCTTTTCCCCCCTCCTTCCTAAATGGTGGTATACCACTGTGCGGGTCTTCAGTTTGGGTCAGTACTCACTGTCCCCAGAAAAGGACTTTGGGTTGGTGCCCAATTTGCTGACCCAATTGTCAAGCAGTATACAGCAGGATGAAATACTGTAAATGCACTCATTTGGGATTTTGTTTTCTTTCATATCATGTGCAATGTTGTGGCTTTAACATTTTATGCAACTATTTATGAGGACCTCTGTTGTAACTGTAATAAATATATAGAAAAAGCACATACTTAGTACGGCGAGCTTTATGGTTTTATTTGTGTGACTGAGGGTTCTGGGTGGGCAGGGGCGGGTGTGTTGTACCACACTGTCATTATTAGTTTAAGGTGAGGGTTAGCATAGAATTTAGTCAAGACTAGTCAGTTTTAAGCATTGTTCAAAAAAAATAAATGAGAGAGAGAGAGAGGTTCGTATCCCAAATGTCCAACTGGTTAAGAAGTAGGGTGACCCTTTTTAAAATTTATTATTATATTTAAAATGCCAAAGTCTGACTCTCCCCAAATCAGTCTCAACATTTACTGCTTTTTAGAATTTTCAAATCTGTGTTTACTTCTTTCTGTGAAATGAACAAATGAATATTGTGCTCTTTGGTGAAGAATGCTTTCAGAAAGTTGCGGTCAAATGAGGGGAATTGGACACGTAATGTAATTGTCTTAGTAACTGTTTTTAAGGTTGAAGTAATATTAACGTGAGCTATTTAAAAAGAGATGGTCTTCTGTGCATCGCTGAGTTCCTATGGGTGTGTTGTCATCTATGTTTGTGTGAAATGCCATGTTTAAGGAAACCAAGCCGACATCCCACAATAGGTAGATATATAGGTCTTAAGCCATAACCTAGCTTGGGTTAGTTTTGAGCTTTGTGGCTTTTGCTGTATCCTATTTATTCTTTTGTTTGTTTTTTTGGGTTTTTTTGTAAAGTTGTACAGAAACTTTTTAAAAGAAAACAACTGACTTCGAAACTGGATGTGTATTCATACCAACCTCATATTATGTTTGTGTATTATTTTCCTTTGTTTTAGTTTAATTTTTTGCTTTATTTTGCATGTATATTTCTTTGTACAGTGACGTTACATGTTTACACAGTATGACATGATGTAAATATTTTATTTTGCCATCAGTTACTTTGAAAAAAATTAAACATATTTGACGTAATTGTCTGATCTCTTGCTTTAAGGAGTTTGTCAGTTTAGGTTGGGCTATATTTTAATTGGGCTGTGTATTTTAAGATAAAAAGGTATGTTTTTTTATTGCCATAAAATTCATTTTAAATTGCAATGATGTATCTTTCCTTCATGCCTTACAAAATAATATTTGCCTTTGCTCTAAGTGTTGAGTGCTTTGTAGTGTCACGAATGCTTTTATATAAAACACGCATAACTCCCTAACTGTGGAAATTCATTATAGTCTTTATTAGCTAATAAATTTTGACCAGCAGAGTTTTCTACCAGATGTTCCTTTTTAAAGACCAAAGGATCATATTTCAGTTTAATATTAAGCTGGGGAACAGATTTCCCACATCTTTCAGGAGTCCTGATTTATTATGAAGAAAAGTTACTTTCAGTTGTAAAGATTTGGGATTTGCAACTAAATTCATGAAGCAGAAAAGTTTTTCATTGTGTATATTTATCTCCTTCCCTTTTCTTCTTTTGGTAAACATTGTGATTCAAAATGAAGTGAAAGGTCAGGGAACAATACAGAGTGTTTGTGCTTGTTGCTGCATTGTGTATGTGATTATTTTTTCCCCTCGATTATCTGTCAAGTTATGAAACAGTCCCTTTATTCCTCAGCATTTACTTACTATGAGACACATTTTACTTTGAGAGAGACAAGGTATTTTCTGGAAGGATATATTGACATGGAAGAGTTTGCATTCTTCAGTTCTCTAAATGCTTCTTAGGTGAAGATACACTGATCTGGGGGAAAGTTACCCAAGTGCTATACAGACAAATAATGCACTTGTAACCGTTTCAAGTAGCAGAGATGGTTTCTTCTGCTTGTACGTAAACAGGAGTGTGCTGTTTCTGGCCCCCTCTGTGAGCTCTGTTACCTGGGACAGCAGGTAATAGAGCCAACATCTTTTGACAGAGTGGTTTTACACAAAAACCTGCTGTTTGCTGCAAGAACTTCCAGCTGAAGAAAGCTTGAATGATGAATTTGACATCTTCAACTTGGATATCTCTTCAAATGCTTTGAAGAGATAATACAAGGCCCTTTCGTTTTGCCAG
The DNA here is from genome assembly GCA_013399695.1 of Formicarius rufipectus. Lineage (NCBI taxonomy): Eukaryota > Metazoa > Chordata > Aves > Passeriformes > Formicariidae > Formicarius > Formicarius rufipectus. The sequence continues at coordinate 29,892 of VXAU01002667.1, read as the reverse complement.
ATTTTGTAGCTGGGGCTCCAAATGGTGCTTGGACTCAGTTGGGCACAGTTCTTGTTGACTGTCTTGCACACCACAAACCAGCACTGCAGGCTGATACAGAGTGGAGACCAAAAGCATGGGTGAGAGCAGCTGGTATGACGTCCCTGTGGGGAACATTGATTGCCATTCTGTATACTCTACAATATTATAGCGGAAAGCAAGGAAATTAACCAGGGACAATCAAGAGAAGACTTAAGTGTTTCTTTTTGATAACATACCCACATCACTTCTTATTCATAGTTTAGGAAGAGGTTGACAGACTTTAAAGTCAGTATATGAGTCAGTACTTTTCAAGCGGAATTTGGGAGCACAGGAGTTCAGTTGAATGTTTGATGAACACAGATTAACTTTAGGACCATTGTGCAACTGCTTAAGCAGAAAGCCTGGCTAGATAACATTTCCATGGTCAGAGGAGCAACTTACATTGTCTTACTAATGGGCAGAGGCCTAACACATACATGTTTATGTTCGTGTTGACCATAAGCCATCCACATTCTCAGATGGGGCTACTAATGTGTTGATTAATAGAAGAAAAAATACTTGTTCTTTTCTTACTCCAAACCCAAAACTCTGTTCAGGCCAAGACACAGCAGAGATCCTCCAGAATGACACAGCAAAAGCATTGGCTTCTTGACGATATTTCAGTAACCATGCAGACTTGACTGGTAGTAGTAGATGTCTGAAAATATAATGGGATGTTCTTTGCATGTAATGTTCTGCATGACATTGCCAGGAAGCATTAAAATCCCAACACAGAGTGTGTCAACGTAGGACTAAATTAAGAAGAGGGACTGGTGAGTGAGAAATTAATGTAACTGAGGATAGTTGACTTGAGGTTGAGCCCCATGGTTCCCAAAGATCTTAAGAGAAATTAAGATGGGAACATACTTAACTGCTGGCTGTGGGTAGTGAAATACACGAGTGGCTAGTATTTAGTGAAGTATTTGGACTGCCAGTCTTTGCTGCAGACAGCAGTGTCTCTCTGTGCTAGGGATGAGTGTAGGGAGTGTTGCAATGTCTGCCCCAGACCAGAAGATGAACTAAGCTGTAAATATGTTTTGTAGGTATGTATAGACTCAGTGTGGGGATGTTACTAAGTTCTTTGCTGTACGGATTCGGGTGCTTGTGGAGGTGGGTACAACCAGGTAAGAACAATTTTCTGTATATGTTTAAAGCAGCTCTGGGTGTTGTGTGTTGGTCAGAACCACTGCTTTATCCCTCAGGCAAACAACTTCAGAACTTCTGTATAGTTAAATCTTGGTGGGGGTTATATTGGAGAGTAGCAGAGAGGTTTTGCATCTGTAGAGGTTATGCTTTTGGTACTTTCTGCACATTCATATCGGCTCCAGCAGTCAAGATAAAAGGCTCTTTCTGTGTACACTGTAATGCAAGAGCATGATGGTCTCTCATTGCTGCAAAGCAGCTGGTGCCCACTGTTCTCTTTCCTTCTTGGCAAGCAAAGACAGATACCCAGCATCTCAGGCTTCACGTGCCTGGTGGTCACCTCAGCATTTCCCAAGGAGCTGCAGTCAGTGGTCCTCAGTGCCGTGCCATGACACTGAGTATCAACACAAGAATGAGGTCTCCCATTTCACTGACCTGCCACGGAGACTAGGAGCCTGATATGTAGAAGCAGGAGAATATAATTCTCTTTTGATGTCTGTCCTCAGAACAGGAATTCTTCGTATCTCTATTCCCCTTGGCCCTAACCAAGAAGATCTAGGTGAGTAGGTGGTGGAGGGGCAGTTGGGGATATTGAATAAAGCAGTCTGATCTCCCCCTTGTTAATGTCAGGAGAGTCAACACAAAGCCTACTAGTAATAGATTCCCATCACCAATCTATGCGATCCAATAAAAGAAGCCATTGTGAGCCCTAGTATAGAAGAGCACAAAGCTTCTAGTTTTCCTCACTTGTAGGCTAAAGTGATGAAATGGGCTACAAATACATTTGAGGTTTAAGACATGAACTCTTTGAGGTATCTTCTGGAAAGATGATACTTGCATTGTCTAATTGAGCAGCTTTTTTAATGAGTTTTTATCTTAACAGGTATATACTCTGCTTGACTGCTGGAGAGACTTTTTGGTTGAGGAAATGTGTAGATGAAGTCCTTGAGACTGCATTAGTTGCAGCTTCAGGATGAAGCTTCAGATTCCATCATTATGCCTGTGTTATATAATGTACGGGTTCTCATTGCTCAAAATTTCTGGGTTTCTGAAGGAAAGTATCTTCTATCCAAAGAGGGCAAGCATATTGAGCTGTGGAATCTTAACACCAAACCATTACTTCAATCTCTGCAGATTGAATTTGCAGCTCCCAAAAGACATTCTGTCCATTATGGTCCCAGAGTGCTCTCCTGCAAAATTATGGCTGTGCATCTCATGGAAGAAAAGTCCATTGAGGTTTTCTTAATACAGAATTATTGATTTAGAATAGCAGTAAACCATTGGTAGCCATAACTTTGTGTAGCAACAGGTTATGCAGTTGAACTCTATGTTGTGTCAAGAATACACTGACATCTTCCTTTGATATCTCTGAAGCTTGGTTCTAGAAAAAGCAATGATCAGTTCATCTTTTCAGCTTTTGTGCCCTACCTTTGCTTTTACAGTCTACCTTATTTTTCATTTGGTCATCTGTTTATCAAGCTGAAGAGCACCAGTCTATTTATTCCTTGTGGAGAAACTATTTATTATCTTAATTGCCTTTCTCTGAGCTTCCCCAGTTCCTAGTTGTATAGTTTATATGATGGGAAGGGACAAAGCTGTGGTGGTGTATTTCCCATGAGAAAAACCCTCATGCAGTATTTGTGATACAGGTGCACCGCAAGTTACACAGCTGGAAAATGGCATTTTGTTCTCTATTCCTTTTCTGGAAATTCTAAGTGTTTGACTTCTTTTGAACTGATGCTTTGTAGAGTAATAAATCCTTAGATCATGTTCCCAATCTGAGCTGCAATGGTTTATTTAGAACCCATGACCATACATGTGAAACTTGGATCCTGTATGAACAGAAATTTTCTTTTATTGTATTTTCTCAGCCAATTTGCTCCCTAGGCAAAGCTGAGTTACTACAATTGCCTTAGGGAGCAGTTGCCCTGGTGGAACTGAGTATGGAGATCTTATATTAAACAAATAGAAGCTGACTACTGCTGCCTTCCTTCTACTAACCCAGCCTAGTTCCCCTGACTTTTTCAAGAACTCCTTTTGCAGGACTTTTCTTGCCAGCTGCTAGAACCATCAAATTCATTTCTTGTCCTGAGGGAAGAAACTGTAACCTGCCTTGGAGTTCATTAAGCTGAAACTCTGCACTTTCAAATGTCAAATGCTGATTTTAGCGAGGCAAGAGCCCTCACTTCAGTGAAAGAATTTGAGTCTCAAGCAGGAGGCTTGTTTCTCCACTGAAATAATGCATCAGGAGTAACTCCAAACATTACCTGCAGAAATTTCACATTAAGATTCAACTGGCAGTAGTCAGCACCAGGAATTCACTTACCACACCCCGAACTCAGTCTCTGTGAGGATTTGCAATCCCAATACTGAGTTACTGGGTTACTCCCAATACTGAGGAAGATCTGGCAGCAGCAGAAATCCTGCCCTTTTGTACCACTGGGAATCTGTCTACAATCATTTCTGGTCAAGTAGTAATTTACACCATGTAAATCGCCGTTTTTGCACATCTTGTCTGTGTTTGTTGAAGACCATAGGGCCCCCTGAGATGGATGGTTCTTCAAGATCTCAGACTTTCCCTTCAGTGATGCCAAAATCCACTGAGTATTTGCAGAATGATGTCATTTAATTTGCCATCTCTCAAGACTGATGGTGAAAGTGTACTTCCTTCTTTGGTGATGGAGTGCTCTTCTGGGACTTGGAGGGTTCTGGACTCTTTACTTGCCAGGAAAAGTCAAAGCTGGCAATCTGTGCTAAGTCCCAGTTACTGGAGTTAATGCATCCATTGATCTGATTTTATTTCTGTTGTTAGCTTTGGATGCTAGTGGACAGTCCTGGCTGGTTCACACATGGTAAAAAGAATGTTTTATCATAAAGCATTAAGGGGAGACTTCTAGGATGAGGCATACTGAAGGTAACTTGATCACCACCAAATTGTGCCTGAGTGCCAAAATTACACAATGCCCAAGGAGTCGTATGAAGGCCTAGACTCTTCTTTCTGAGGATCCTTCACAAAGAAAGACATGGTGTGAATCTGGTGATTATTGCTGCTTTTATCCTGGCTACTGATCGTGAATGACAGCTGGGGATCTTTGGTTTGCAGACCTGCTTGCAAAGAGCGCAAAACGTCTTGCTGTACTTCATCCCACTCTTCAGTTGTGTAATGGTTCTCCAGTCTAAAGTGAGTCTAGACTTTCTTTTTGGATTGAGTACTAATTTTTCTAAGGGGACATGATTTTTCACTTAATATTTAGCCATCCATTTCCTTTTCAAGACCTCCACCTGTTTGATAGTCTGTTATTTTTTTTTATGTAATTGAGCTATTCTCTATTTGATGAAGTCTGGGTATAGTGTAAGCAATTTGGTATGGTACAAGGTTGCAATATAGGGATCAGCATCTCTACTGGGGAAATTATCTGCTTGCTGTAAGAATCTCTGTTCAGTCTCATCCTACTCTCTGGGGAATTTTGAAGTATGAAAATCAGCCGAATGCCTATTACACTTGTAATCATGATAGAGATGAAGCAATCATCTGAGCTTGTACCAGGTTCACCTTTTAGTATCCTTTTTTTTTTATTTCCAGGAGCATGAGAGAGATTCCAGTTTATTAACTCTTCATTCTAATGTTTCTTTCTTCCAGGTGACTTACTGGGGTTTTTTAAGAGCTTATGCTGTGTGTTCTTTTGTCCAGGAGTCAAGAAATCAATGTAATTGTTTTCTTTTCCATCTAACACTTTTCTATGGACAAGGGCTTGCTTCTTAACTCACACAAACCTTCAGCTGTTACTTTGTTATGCAGAAAAATCAAGCTTTTCAGGGTAATCTTCATATATGGGTCTTTGCCAAAACTAAGTGATCTAATGATGTGGCCCTAGAGAAGTACTCTCACTGGTTATCTGGCGCTTTCATGGCCTTGTAACAAGACCATCAAGGTAGATCCACAGCCTTTGCTGAGAGCATTCTTTGCTGCAACTCAGGCAACAGCAGAGACAAATGTCCTCATGATTTGCAAAGTCACTGTTGGGGAGTTGCACTTGCATGAAGGCACTACACTGTTCCTTGGTTTCCATGCCTGATGTATCTGTTGCTGCTCAGTAAAAGTCTAAGATACACATTCAGTTACTACACTGCAGTTACTACTGTGTGAATGTGCGTGGTGTTGCCTGGATTTATCACACCATGTGGGGCAGGAATGGGAGCACCCACGGGAGAAAAGACTGGTCATTCGCTTGCACACTTTAAGACATTCTCCATCTGTTGCTGTTTTTCCAATTATCTTCCTTCTGACAGATCATCGTATGTGAGATAAGAAAGGATATCGTGTCTGCAGTGCTAAAATACACTGGCAAACATGGATAATGTGCTGTAAGAAAGGGTGGCAGCTGCAGTGCATGCATGCTGCAAATGCTGCAGAAAGTATGAATGTGGAAATGTATAGATTTTTTTTCAAGGTATGTTGACTGCACATAAAATTTTTGAAGGTTCTTTTTTCTGAATTGCAGGGGTAGCAAGCTAATGTCATGCATAAAATGGTATTTGCCTTTCTTTTGCTTTCTTTCACTTTCTTTCTAAGTAGAAATATAACAGTGATGAAGAGAGACATAGGTGGTTATTTATATGAACAAAGATAGAAAGTCTTGTTTCCTAGGATCTGCCTTGGAGTTGAATTGTACAGTAGCTCATAGAAAAGAAGTTAAAGCTTTTCCACAATCTGGGTTACTCATGATAACAGCATGACACGGTAACAGCATGAGCTTCTTCTGCCTGATGTCTTGGAAAAGTCAAGGGTGCTACATCCAATTCAAGACATTCAGCAATTCAAAAAGTACTCAGGAGGGCCAAGGCAGATGCAGACTGGAGAGAAAGAAGTGAAAGACGGCAGGCAAACACAGAAAGGAGGTGAGTGCACATCTTAGTAAGATGCCACAGATAAGTTTATCTCCTTAGGATTAGGCATGGGCAACACTAGACCTGAACTGTGCAACTGATCCCAGCCACTGCCTCTGACCAAGGGAAGAATGGTGCACCTTCAGAAGTCATGGTATGGTTTCCTGCACATGATCTGCCTTTCAATATAGAATTTACAACAAATGCCTAATTAATTGATGTCTTTTTCTTCATACTGATACAGGGCTTTTTGTGCTGGCTATAGGTTGTGTGTTACTAGGTCATAAGTGGCTCTGGTGAGTGTAAGTGCCATCCAGCAGTTCAGTCAGAAGCAATACATTGCAGCCAACTTTCAACATCTTTGGAGCAGGATGGGAGAAATTATGAAAAAGATGGTAAGCTCTGGAGATGAAAAGGAGGAGTATTGGCTTGGAAACATATTCAAATATGCAAAATAGTAACAAATAGGTTTACTCTAAAAAGTATTTCCAGTAATTTATGATAAGCTAATGGTCTAGTTGAGGAAAGATGAGAGTGTACTGAAAATAGATGGCATCTCTCCAAAAGAACTCACTGTGCAACTCAAAAGTATTCCCCTAGAAGTATCTTCTGCTTGTCTTGGAGGAGAATATCCCACAGAGAATGCAGAGATTAAGTTCAGACAGAGGAAAATATCTTTATTTGGTGTTTAATGAAGATATTCTAAGTATCTTGGAGTAAGAGTGTTCAGGGATAGTCAGTATAGTCGATATGATTCTTTTCATCCTCCAGAGGATTTATGCACGGATAAGGATGGCATTTGCTTGTGAAAGCAAACATTTGGTTCTGTTTGCATGCTGTGACTTTACCAGTTGTGCGTGGTTAGGTAAGTAGTGCGAGTACTTGATTAAAGCTGAAACTTCCTCTAGCATCTGAAATGTTTGGCCTTGACAAATAATCAAGGAACATACTTTTCTCTGTTAGTCAGCAGCAAAGGTTGAAAGGAGTAACATTTTATAAGGCCTAAATACCATCTGTTTAAAAAAGAAATTATGAGGAAATGGTAATGCTCTATTCCATTAGTTCAGATGTCTACTGTTTCTGTACTCCAGTACTCTGCTGAAATTCTTTATCTGCTTTACAAATCTATTCCCAAAAAACTTGATTATTTTTTCTAACAGTCTTGGTTTTCTATCTATTTATAGTTTCTATCACACATCAGTCTTTATTAGAAAGCGACCATTGTGATTTAAAAAAGAAAAAAAAAAAAGTACTGAAACTACATGGATGTGCTGTGAAATCTAATAGTGTGAAAGCTGCAGCCAAAGTTGTCAAAGTTTCTTTCCACAACCTTCATATTACTGTCCTGTGTAATGCAGGGTTTTATTTTCCATGGTTAAGTTTGCTTGATGTCAAACATTGACTTTTTGCTCAAATCAGACAGAGAAATACCAATTTCTACTACGTTACTTGAGCCACCCCCTCTGTTGTATTTTAGGGGTGCAAGGGAAAAGCTTTCTAATTGGATAAAAGGGTATTAGTTGAAGAATACATCTCTGTGTAAATATTGGAGGTCGTCTATAACAAAGTAGTATAAGGGTGGGTTGTGTTAGGTATCAACAGCTGTGTTTCTCTTTTATGCTGTGGTGCTGCCTTTTGCAGATATTTGTTGTCAACAAGGCAGTTTTTTGAGGTTTTTGCTTGGGTTGGTTTGGGGCTTTTTTTTTGTACATTTCTGAGTTTCTCCAGCCACTGGAAGTGAAAACGTAGAGAAGTGTTACACTAAAAGATGTTAGCTTTAGCGGGGATTGCTGTTCTAACCTTTTTGCTGGAGAACGCAATTCCCAGAACTATTTGTACCACTCTAGGGAGCTCTGCTCAAGCTTTTGTCCCAAGTTCTCTACTTGTATTTCTTCACCTTATTCCCTTCTGTGCATACTTACAGCTTTCCTGCAGCATTCAGTGAGAGGGAAAGCAAAAGAGCTCTTTGCTAATTATGGAACAGTTAAAAATTTCTTTCTGAGCTGCTTTTGGCAGAAGGTGTGTAGGAATGCTTGCATCAAGGGCAAAAATTGAGTTACAAATGGCAGATCATGAGAACTGTGTGAGAACTTGTGCTTTTCTGATGATTGCTTATCCTTAGTTATGGAGGTGAACATCCGACAGATGGGAGGGGTGTATTTACCACGGGGGGACAGGGATACACATGCCAGAAGAACATAGCTTTATGTCCTAAGTGCCCTGTCCCAGAAACAAAGAGCTTAGTTATAGAGCAGTTTTGATGGGAAGAATCTATACAGCTATATATATATGAGATCAAGCATTTAAATGAGGTATCTATAAAAATTTGTGTGTATTAATGTTGTTGCTTTACAGTGTTTTAATGCACACTGTATGTGCTGGCCTCCCTCTAAGGTGACCGAGTAGGTGTTACACCCTAAATCTCTCATTGTGACAGGCCTCAGCTTTATGATAAGACCTCAGCTTTCTGTTTCCAGCAAGACAGTTGACTCCACACTGTAATTCCTATACAAAAGTCAAAACTGCTTTAGCTGTTCATGCTCATGGTGCTTGGCAGACTAAATCTACCAAAGCAGTCAGCTAACGGAGAGAGGATGGTAGCTGAGATCTCTGCTTAAGTTGTGCTGTGAAGTCCTGCCCTTGGTTCTGATGAGGAAAACATAGCAGAACAACAGCTATCTAGCATGTATTTGCCATTCCCTCAGCCACACTTACGCTGCTTTTTTAAGATGTTTTGATTTGTTCCATGAACAGGAGAAATCTGATGTCACAGTTAGGTGTGGGGGTCAGGGAGAGGAAGCTTTCAGAAGCTATAAGGTCCATGTATGGAGACCCAGAGTGTTCAATTTGCAAAACTTAGTACCATATGCAGCCTTAACTTCAGCATTTTAGGCCTCCTACTGGTTTGACTATACAAATGTTCCAGCTTCTGTCAGATTGCTCATTTGCAGCTGACATATAGCCACTTAAAAGTAGTGCCTCAGTTTTGGCTGAGCTCCATACTGGACTTTATAACATCTCTCTGTATTTGTTTATTCAGCATAAATTATTTTACTACTGGGTGTAGTTCTTTATGAAGCCTGTCTCCTGGAGATATTGCCAGTGGAAGGAAGTAGAACTACATGATATTTACCTTACTGTGATGCTGTTGTAGTCACACTATTTGACTCATGCTTAGTACATTTTGTTTTAGAGTAACACTTGAAGGTCAGCAGAGGAAGAACTGTTCCTACATTCACTGGGTAATAAACAAATGGAGCAAAGCACAAAGAATCATCTGCTTGGATTTTTTTCACTTGTAATACACAATTGATAGCAGAATGGAGCTATGCATTTCACAGTTACATTAAAATAATAAAAAACTTTAAAAAAAAATCCAGTAACATTGTACTTGTGTCACCTGTAGAAAAGTATTCCAACACCTTCTGGAACAGCTTACAGTAGATGAAGAAAGAGACAGAATACCCTTCTCTGATTCAGTTTCTGAAATGTCCTGAAGGTGAGGTGTTTGGAAGACATGAGACACCTGTTAGCAGAAGAGACCCCAAGAGCAAGGGTCTGCAGTGCCTCAGAACTGGGAATCTATATTTAACAGCAGCAATGGTTGGGCATCCTGTTCCTCACTGGTTTCCTGCTGTGCCCTCACCATGTCAGATTCCTTCCCTTGTAAAAATGGAAGTTTAGATGGTCTCCCCTTCATTTCTCCCCCAAAACAATTTGTCATGCATTTGTGCTCTCGGTGCTAAAATAAGTTTACTAACATATGTAGACACCATTTGAGCTTTTCAAACAAAACCTGTAGCAGAAGGATCCAATTATGTGATTGTATAGTTAATGAACATTTTTAAATTTAAAACTCTGTAAAAATTTACTGGAAGCTTCAAGAGCCTTCAAACTGTCATCCTGAATTGTCATAGAAAGTAACATTTTTCTGATCTAATGTAAATCCAGATAGTTCAGAGGATATGATTAAATATAGAAGTAATTTTGAGGAAATAAAGGCACAATTCAAGGCACAGTTCTCCTAACCTTAGGAGAAAAACTGCCTTGTTCTTCTAGGACTATTCAAAATCCACACTGTCCTTCTGTAAAATGGAAAAAAGCTGAAATGAAGAATGAGCTTCTGACTCCTCTTACTTGTACTGGTCATGCTTGGGATCCAGCCTGCCAGGGATGGATAAGACATTCTGAATTATGCTTTGTGCATACCCATGGGGGTCATCTGGGATATCTGCATGCCTGAGACACTGAGGGAACAATTCCTGCAGGGCCTTGGGCTCTCCAGAAATCCTATAGACATCTAAAGCCAAATTTCACTGAGACAAAATTTCTGTGGTGGAAGGTGGATCCAGAGAAATTTGTAAGTACATATGTATTTGAGAAAAAGCCATACAGGAACAGCCAGGAAATTTCATTTTTGCATTCTCAACACAGAAGATTTCTTTGAAGAACATGTATGTCATTTATTTGCCAGAAAAGTAGAAATCCTAATACTTAGTCTGAATTGCAAAATGTCAAAAGGGCTAAGATCCATTAAAAAAAATTACAGAAAAAGAAATCATTGAATCCTTTGTGAGGAAGGTACTGACATCCCTTGCAAGTAGAATTCTGTCTTTATTTGCACTGACTGCAAAGGGAGATGAGTGCTGCTTATCATCACAGTGGGGGTTGCATATTCAGCTGAAGAGTTTCCATCACCATGGTATTTTCAGCAGCTCTCAATTTTAATCATCAAGCTTTGCTTTAGAGATGGAGAAAGCTTCTTAGTTCCCTTACCACTTTTTAACATGTATCTTTACTGAAGATACACAAGATTCTGGCAACTGCAAAAATAGATGTTCATCCTCTGATTTCCTATCCTGTGTCCTAATTCAAAGAAATTGATGCCATACTTCCTTTTGTGTTGTGAAATATAAAGTTAAGTACAGCTTATATTAATTTGGCAGTAGGTTGTTTATACCTGCTAAATGAAGAAGCACACACATTAATTTCAGCTGTCACCATTGATGGTGATTCTGTTAGGAGATATGGGAAAGAAAATGGTGAACAGAACCAGGATGTTTGTCTTTGCAATTCAGAATAAGCAATCAGCCACACGGTGTTTTTCAGAAAGGAACATCATCTGTTGCTGTTTCTGTTAATCTAAAACACATCTAGATCAATAAGCTGCATTATAAAAGGGGGCATGTGCATGCTCAAGCCCTTGTCTCTCCGTGACTTTTCCATCACCACTGTTGTTCCTTTGTGTACAGGCTACTGCTTTCCCTTAGTGGCCTTGATTTTCACGTGTTTCATTTTCCTGCTTCTTACTAAGTCTCCCTCTGAAAAAAAAAGGTATATTTTTCAATGATGACATTCAATGTTTTGGGTTGGAGTGATTCCTTCCACTAAAAAGAATGAGCTCTTTTCTTCCCCTTAGTGACCCTGTTTTGCTGTTTCAGTACAAAACAAGCCATCAGTGATGACTGCTGTGGTTCTTAGTGGAGGTGGCAGAAAGCAGCTTGCTCCTCCTGCTTCAGAAGAGAAACCAAGGGAAGGATCTTCGCATCTTTTTCTCAGTGAGTCATTCATAGCACCCAGGCCTTAAAATGCTAGCTTTGGTTTGCAGCTATGCACTTTTGGCAGTGAAACATAAATATTTAGTCACTCTCACAAAGCCAGGAGAAACAGCTGAATTCTGAGCCTTTGCATGTTGATTTCTGAAGAAAAAGAAGTCATAATATGGACTCTTATTCCAAGTATGAAGTATCTGATTTTAAAAGAATTGCAAAAAGCAAGGCCCATCACAGATTTTGTAACAGGGATTCCTCTTCCCAAGGAAGTTGATCTCCTGTGTCCCTGTCCAGCTCGGAGATCTGCACTAACAATACACTTCATGCTTCCAAAATCCAGAAAGTAGATTGTATTGACACTGTTTCCTTTATTAGTGTTCAGAAGGAAAAGATACCAGTTGACCACCTGCAAGGGATAGCACTTCTCCTGCCCTCACCTATCCAGCTGCAGCAGAAAGCTGTCAATGACAAGGATAATTGTTCCTAAAGGGGTGATTTTTCTTCCAGATAATAGATGAGATGGCAGGGCAACTTGTTACAGCAGAACAAAACTGATTGTGTAGACTTAGGGGTGGGGGACATTTGTCTCTGTAACCTCATTCTGCTTCTGATAGAAAGGGAGAGAGCATGAAGAAAGTTAGAAGTTGACCTTAGAGCTCAGTAATGGCAATGAAATTGTCTGCAAGTCCAGGACAAACTTAGGTGGCCGTCTTGCACTTACAACTTTCCGATAGCTGGGTGGTGTTGTGACACGTCATGTTTGGGTTTCCCAACTCCTGTTGAAGACCAAGAGCTCTGCTATCACCGGTGAGCAGGGAAACAAGCATATCGAGCTGTGGTGAAGTCAAGTGCAGACCTCATTTGCTACATCTCACAGAACCAGAAGGGAACACCATGGGTAGGAGAGGCTGTCTGATAACACCCACCACAGAAATGTGGGGGCGGACAAAGGAAATTTCCTTGTCAGCTTGTGAATGTGATAAAAGTGCAAATAGGCAGGCATGCAAACACTAACTACTTAGGAAAACACAGCTATCCTTAGTTTATGGACTCTGTCAGCCCAGGTGGTCACTGCCTCCAGCATATCAAACTCATCAGCTCCATTCTAGGTTTGTCTTTTTCTTCTCCCCATGAGCTTGCATAGACCTCTTAGCTGCTTCAAATTTAAGGAAAATAGGTACATGGTGTATGTGAGAAATTTATTTTGTATTTTTTGTAACTTAGTCCCGTTCCAAAGCTTAGCTTTTTGTCTGTCACCTAATACTGTTGGAGCAAAGACAGCATCACTTTCCAAAACTCCTCCAAGTTCCTAGATCCCTGCCACACAGAGTGTTCATATGTGCCAGTATTTTCACCATGCCCACTGGGCTGTGGAAGAAATGCAGATCTTGGGCAAATACTCATGCCCCAGCACAGCAGGAAGGGGAGGTAATCCATGCTTTTCCTGCTTGGATAAAACCTAAAGAAATGTTGAAGAGTTATCCAGGTGAACTGGCTATGCTTGGTTGGAAAATATGGTATATAGGTTAAAGCATGTGGAAACTGCAAGAAAAGAGGAAGAGCAGGCAGTGCTAAATGTCCAGAACTGTTTCTCCCAGGGCAAACCAACCTGCCAGACAAAAAAAAAAAAAAAATTACAATAGAAGAATTTAATGCTATTAAAGGGAATTGAATGCAGAAAAAAAAGTTAATTTTCACTATAGAATTTAAACTCAACAACTTGCTTTTATTACTTTATTTCAAAAGAAAAACAAAACAAAACAGCAAAACCAGTGCTGATGAGGAAGGCAAAAGAGGACACATGCTGTTTTTCTTTCTTCTCTCCTACTCATTTTTTTTTTCCAAATCTCTCCATGGAGATGCGTTCATCCTACAGGTTTTCCCCTTTCAGAACTAGCTTGGTCTGTGAATGGAAGCTGAACACAAAGAGAAAAATATGCCTATATGCATATAAATGGGTGAATGTATATATATATATATATATATATATATATATATTTATATATATATATGTAAACACTGTTTTTAAGTGTTCACTTGCTGCCTTTGTATGCTCACTGGCATGGAGCATGAATAGCATGAAGGCATCCAAAGGCAGTAAGTGAATACTCAAAGACAAAAAATTCTTTATTGTTCCTCCTCCTTCCTCCACAATAAAATGTGAAATAAGAAGTGTCTGCAGGCTTGCAGTCATGGGGCCCAAGGCTTGGACTGGAGCAGGGAGAGCAGATTTCACCTTCAACTCCTGAGGTGACTGCAAACAGAATAATGTAGTATAGGTAACAGTTACCTTCCCAACTCCACCTTTCCAAATTTAAGTATTTTTTAACAAATACTCCTGATCAAAGGGTGATAATGGGGAAAAAACAGCATTTTAAAACTAATTTAACAAAAAAGACTGTAATAAAAGATGTAGAAAGGGAAAATTACATTCTAGTGAAAGGGAAAACTTGAGTCAGTAATTGTACTGTTTTCATTAAAAAGCCATGTGTAACATGGAGCAACAGTCAACAGAAGAGGAATCTGTCAGGGCAAATGGCTGCTTCCGCCTCTGAAAAAGAACTTGTGGGTGTTTTCAGAGTGGGAGATTAGCGAGCTTGGTATTGGGATGTATCTTCCAACAGCATAATTAAGAAGCAATTAGTAGTTTTATACTGTAGAGAAACGCCTTGTCTCATTTAACTTAAAACAATGAGTGTGGAGGAAAAAGAAAAGAATCTCTTGAAGGACCCTTTGCTTATTCCTGTTTAAAGTCCTGTGTAAACTTTTCTTTTACAAGCCCAATACAAATCTTAATAGGGAAGGGATGCTTGTGTGGATTACCTGTTTGCTCTTCACAGTCAGAGTGTTCCTACAGAAAGCACATTGATTGCATGATAAGTAATGTTAAAAGCTTAGCAATTGAACATGACATTGGAACAGAAAAGAAGTGACTGTGACTCACTGTGGACTACCACTAGGATAGAGACCATGTATGGGTGGTACATCAGTTTAAAATTCGCCCTGCAGTCTCCATCCTGCAAGCAACCTGGAAGATATGGAGGGAGGCAGCAATGTGACTTTTAGAAATAGCTGAGTTATGCTCAGGTTTTTTTTTTCCCTTGTGGCTTGGATATGGAGAAGTGTAGACAGCCTGTGTGACTTAGAAAACTTTAACGGAAATGAAACAGGAAGCCAGATCCTTTCACAGCTTGTTGATCTGTAAAGACGGGCTGAGTCTGAAGAGACCCATTTTCTAACCCCAGCAAGAGAAGTCAGGGGAGAGAAATCCGGCTGGGGGGACACTCTGGAGAGGAGATGCAGAGGAGACATGACAGAAAAGCAAGTAAGAACAGAGACCAGTTCACTGAGCAAGAAAAGCAAAGCAGAATTAACCACTCAAAGAGAAGTGTTGGTAAGTTCATACAGCTGTGCTCTGAATTTCGGCATGTCAACAAGCTGGTGATCAGCTAGAGAAAAGTCCTGTGCTGCTGATTACAGTTGCCTGGGTACCATTTTCACCTGTGTGTTGGGCTCAGTGGTAATGATAAACTATGAAAAACAAGGAAATGGCTCTTGACTGTTAAAAATGGACTTGAAAAACTGAAGGAGGAAGCTCTCACCAGTTCTGTACTAGGGTTTCCTGCTTTTACTGGGTTGGATGCTGTTGCCTTTGTCTCAGCACGCCTTTTGAACTGTTTACATTCTTTGGGCCATGGTTATAATCCTGCTTCTCACCTGCAGATGGGAGCAAGAACACGGCAGGTGCTTTGGCTGCTGATTTGTGGATTTAAACAGACACAGTTAAAATGTTTTTACACTTTCTTAGCATGGCTTTCAGTATAAGCTTCTAATATAATTGCTATGCACTCTCATGTGGGTACAAGTAGAGGGAGGTTGTCACAGTCATGACTGCAGCTTGGAAATGCCATGACCTGAAGAAAAACCTGGAAGTTCGTGTTATGGAAAAGTTCATAATGCTCCCCTAAAGAAAGAAAATATCACAAATATCCCTAAATAGTAGAAATTCGCCATCAGCACATAGCCTTATTTGAGTATCACTAATGTGCAAAACGCCATGACCAGAAAGTCTGAAGGGAGAGAATTAAACTTAGGCTGCTTCCAGTCTGAGCTTCCTGGAGCTCTACCTTTGTCCTCATGGAACTACTGTCTTCTTGGGTGCAAAGCTGAGGATGCATTATTTCTGCAGAAACCTATTGAATGCATGCTCTATGTAAGGCCTTCTCTAGCTCCCTACATTGTTCTGTTGGAACAAGTCCAGAGGAGGGTCACGAAGTTGGTAAGAGGACTGGAACACCTCCCATACAAAGACAGGGAGAGAAAGTTGGGGCTGTTCAGCCTGGAGAAGGTTTGGAGACCTCATAGCAACCTTCCAGTATCATCTGAAGGGGCCATACAGGGAAGACAGAGAGGGACTCTTGGTCAGGAACTGTAGAGAAACGACAAGGAGCAATGGGTACAGACTGAAAGAGGGGAAATTTAGGTTAGATATTAGAAATAAATCTTTATTGTTAGGGTGGTGAAACACTGGAACAGGCTGCCCAGGGAGGGTGTCAATTCCCTAACCCTGATAGTGTTCAAAGCCAGGTTGAATAAGGCCTCGGGCAACCTGGTCTAGTGGGAGATTTCTCTAACCATGGCAGGAAGCTTTGGAACTATGTGATTTTTAAGGTCCCTCCTAGACCTCAACATTCCATGATTCTCTGAGGTATTTTGGAGAAGCTGACACTTTCTGAACTCTTGTAGCAGCATGTTTTCAATTCTGCACAATCTGTAAAACCACTGCCTTCCAGTTAGCTGCTATTTCCCTTTCTGCCATTGATCTTGGCTCAGACTGAGATCTTACATGCTCTCTCTAGGATTATCATAACTGATATTCAGATAACAGGAATACCATCCACAGACCAGTCCAACACAGAGTGCAGGAGGCCTGTGTTTGGCCTGGCTCAGTCTTGCAGAGGTGTTGGCACCTGAGGACAAGGAGGGTGTCAGGTAGAGGCTCTCCTGTCTTGCTGACTTACCAGGAGGAGATGGAATATTCTCCCTGAGAAGGTTGCAAATGGAAAAAGGTGGTAGTTTTTCATAAGTGACTTAGAGAAGAGGTCCAGAGACAGCTTAAGGAGGAAGAAAAGGCACAATGGACAGTGTTAGTTAAAAAATTATCCCAAGAGGTTTCAAATAAGTGACCTCTGATTGATTGATTGATTGATTGATTGATTGATTGATTGTCCTAGGGTTTATTCCCATGCGAAGAGAGGCATAGGCCATTCTCCAGATTGCACTGAGGTGCTGAATAAATGCACAGATGAGGAAGAGAGCTATGAAGTGGAAAGAACTCAGTGATATGGGGGTTGATCTGTAGTGTTTGTACAATGTGTTTCATCTCTCTTCCCTGATGAGTCAGCAGCAAGATAAGCACTAGCTTTCAGGCCTGTCTGCACAAAGAAATCACCTATTAAATCCTCAGATCTTAACAGGTTAAGAGAGAGCAGAAAGAGGCAAACCTGGATTTGGCTGAAATGCTAAAGCAACCAACGGCACCAAGACTGGACTGGCCAAGGCGAGAAAAAATCTGGAAAGGGAAGCCAAATATATGATTACTGCAGACAAGATGTGCCTTAGAAATAAATCCCAGGTACCTTGGAGCCTTTGCAGGTGGATGCTATGTGAGCTGTATCCTGACAGCATCTCTCTCAGCTGCAGCTCCTGAGACACAGCTGCGTTAAGCCACAAACTGCATGTCCAAACAGAAAGCCACCAGGTAGCTGATGCTGTGGAGAGACACGGAGGTGGCACTTAGGAAATTTTTTCCCAAACAGATTTTTTGATGGAGTAGCACACAGTGCTACACGACTTTAGGTCTTCCAAGTCAACTATTTACTTTTGCTATTTTTAGTTGGTTTTTAAGCCTAGATTTTCTTTTACTCTGATAAATATGTTCATGGCTTTCTGTGAGCGCATCTAACTGAGCGGTTGGCACACTGGTATTTAGCAGCTTTTGCCTATTTTGTTCCTTACCCTTAACTGAGACGGAGAGAGAAACAAATCGATATTCATGCCAGGTGGTATAAATCTCTTCACTGTTTCATGAAAAATCTTGATTTTTGATATTTAACCATTTTAATATCTTGTGATATTTCAGGCATAAACTCCCAAACAAACCCAATATTAAGAGACCCTGTAAGATGTCTTAGCTCTGTACTGGAGCAAACTGCCTGTTAGTCTATAAAAGATTTAAATCTTTGTTTGGATCATTACAATTCCTCTCTATTTTTCTTGCAATGTCCCTAGTGAGATGGAAGAAAACTTCTCTTTACTGTGTAACCAGAAAGAAAGTACAGCAGTCTACAAATTCTCTACATACAGCTGGGAGAAATGATAATGAAAAGACTGTTATAAGGGAAGGTACTTGACAAAGGGGATTTTTGTGTGTGTGTGTGAATGTATGTCAATTTGTTGATGAGTGAATTAGTGAAGAAATCAACATTTAATGGGGGGGGAGGGGAGGGAAAAAAAAAAACCAAAACAAAACAAAAACCAAAACAAATCAACAACTCTGAAGCCATTAAGTTGCATTAGCATTTCATGGCTATATTTCAGACAGATGCTGATGATATCGGTCACCATTAAGGGAACTGGAATTCCTGGAGGTGTTCCAGGCATTCCCATTCCTGGACGTGTTCAGGGATAGGCTGGATGGGGCTCTCAGCAACCTGGTCCACTGGAAGGCATCCCGGCCCATAGCAGGTGGTGGACTGGAACTAGATGATCTTTAAAGTCCCTTCAAGCCAAACCATTCTACCCTTCTATGCTGGTATAAAACGTGACAGAGCGTAGTTTGACACCTAAGCACAGACTGTACCCAACTGACGGAGGAGCGGCGGGGGCTGCAGAGGAAGTGGAGGACTCCGCTCGTTTAGCTAAGCGGAGAGATGAGGGACACGGGCTGTCCCTCCTCCCCGAAGCGGGTACCCCGCGGCTCCGGAGCGCGGGCAGCGGNCGGAGCCGGGTGAGGAGCGGTGGGGCTGCCGGGGCTGCCGTGGGGTGCCGCAGTCGAGGGGAGGGCTTGGCGTCGTTTGTTACTTCTGTTTTTCAATTCTGTTTTCCGCTTGACTTTCTCTGGCGCCGTTTTCCCCAAGTGGCGATACCCGGAAAGCTGCTCCGAAGGTCTCGGCAGAGGGACCGCCTCGGGCTGCGGGCACCGCCTGGGAGGGACCGGCCCGGGGAGTGCGGGGTGTGCGAGGTGGGTCTGCGTGTCTCTGGGGAACTGGTGTGTCCTGAGCGCAGAATTCGCGCTGACCTGCGTGGAGATCGTCCTGGGTGTAAAACTACAGTGCGAGCCGGTTTCACCTCGGGTGTGCTCCCGGGTTTTGGCTGTTTGATTGGGGGTTTAGTTTTATTTTCCCCTCACTGTGTGCTATATGAATTTAAGGGTTGCAGGCAGGCTTGTATTCTCATCTGAAAGTGAACTTTTAGGAAAAAGAGAATCGTAAGTGCAGACGTGATTCAGGACTCGGGAAGATGGCCAGCTGCAGGTGTAGCCCTCGGTGTTAGGCATGACAGAACGTGAGCCAGCAGTGTGGCCAGGAAGGCCAATGGCATCCTGGCTTGTATCAGCAATAGTGTGGCCTGCAGGACCTGAGCAGTGATTGTGCCTCAGTATTCAGCACTGGTGAGACCACACCTTGAATCCTGTGTTCAGTTCTGGACCTCTCACTACGAGAAAGACATTGGGGTGCTGGAGAATGTCCACAGAAGGGCAGCACTGTTGGAGAAGAGCACTGTGATGAGGAGCAGCTGAGCGAGCTAGGGTTATTCAGCCTGAAGAAAAGGAGGCTCAGGGGAGATCTTACCACTCTCTGCAACTGCCTGCAAGGAGATTATAGCCAGATGTGGGTTGATCTCTTCTTCCAGGTAAGGAGCAGTAGGACAAAAGCCTCAAGTCACACCAGGGGAGGTTTAGATTGGATATCGGAAAAAATTTCTTCACTGAAAGAGTGCTCAGGCATTGTAACGGACTCCANGGGGTGCTGGAGAATGTCCACAGAAGGGCAGCACTGTTGGAGAAGAGCACTGTGATGAGGAGCAGCTGAGCGAGCTGGGGTTATTCAGCCTGAAGAAAAGGAGGCTCAGGGGAGATCTTACCACTCTCTGCAACTGCCTGCAAGGAGATTATAGCCAGATGTGGGTTGATCTCTTCTTCCAGGTAAGGAGCAGTAGGACAAAAGCCTCAAGTCACACCAGGGGAGGTTTAGATTGGATATCGGAAAAAATTTCTTCACTGAAAGAGTGCTCAGGCATTGTAACGGACTCCACAGGGAATTGGTGGAGTCACCATCCATGGAGGTGTTTAAAAGATATGTAGAAGTGGCACCTGGGGATATGGCCAAGTGATCAACTTGGCAGTACTGGGTTGGACTCAGTCTTAAAGGTCTTTTCCAACAGAAATTATTCTGCTATTCTGTGATTTCATATGTCATTGGGAAGTGGTCTTTTAGGTTGAAGATACTGGTGCCCTGCCAGCTTGCTTTTCTGCTCTGCATTCTATGACACATTTCTGCTTTGGGCATTACTGAGCCAGCTCTCATTTTGCACTACTTTTTTCACCAAGACAACCTGTTTTCTTTTTTGAGGAGCTGTAGAAATTGTATTCAGCTTATACTTTCATTTTCTGCAGTGGAGAAAGAACCAGATTTTCGTGGTATTTAGTAAGTGAGCTTAAGGTAGCATGTTTCTGACTGCTCTGTTGCTAATATGTACAAATACTGTTTTTCCCACTTCTGTCCTTTGACCCACTCCAGTTTCTGCAAGTGATGAAATGAAGAGGCAAAGTGTGTGAAAGAGGAAGAAATGACAGGCTCAGAAAACTTCTTTGTAGTCACTGAAGTTTGATCCTTTAATAATTTAATTTCTTTACTAGTGGACAAATAATTTAATTAGAAACAGAAGGGATCTCCATACAGTAAGAAGAAAAGATGCTGTTTTGCATGTCTGTATAAAACACTGCCAGGTGAAGGGTGTTAGTATTGATTTTAAAGGGCAAGAGCAGCATGAGAATGCTAGTCATCATTAAAATGCAAGAGCTTTTATTGATAAGTATCTGTATTTAGATTTGGAATTCTGAAAAAAAAAATTTCATTTGTGTTGTTTTGGGGTTTTTTGCCATTTTTGTGTAAGTTTTGGTTTTGTTTTTTTCTCATTTTGTTTAGCTTGTTGGAACCTGTTGCCTGCCTAGGTGTTCATTTCCCATTCAGCATTTCTGTCCACCCTGTTTATTAGATACAACTTCCTGGTTGAATCCTCACATCTTCTTTACAACAGATAAGACAGCAAACATTAAAGAGTTTTTCAGCATTGTATGCAGTTTTTCTTGCCTATAATATCTGAAAATGGTTGATCTTGTATGATTACCTAGGCAAATGAGCTTGAGATTTCAGAAATACCTCTGCTGCACCTCCTAACCTGAACTGCACAGCTAAACTGTTCAAGTCATGGTGCCTGACTGTCCTGGGAGAGACGAGTATGGTTATAATTTAGTTGTTTTGAAAACACAGGGAATAGCCATTGCTCAAGAGTCAAAAGGTTATATAATTACACTGCGTTCATTACATACACTTGCATATATCTAAATTTGAGTGTGACTAGAAAAGCATAAAGTTTACCTTAAGGAGCTTCTTAATCTTCTCTTGTTTTAGGCTGGGATTTTTTTTTAATTTTTTAAATACCATTGGACCACATAGGTTGTAGTCTAATGGCATTTTTATTCAGGCAGTCTGCCTTCTTAAAGAGTTTGTAGTACTCTTGAAAGTTAACAGTAATCTGAGTTGCTGTCTGACATCTGACCCCAGAATGCTTCAGGACCTGTTTTCTGCTCTGAAGGAATTTGGGAAGGTACGGTGAACACACAGCATCTTTCTCACTCCTGGGGTGATACAGCTGGCATGGTGCTGATGTGTAGCACCAACAGGGAACTTTCCCCATGTGCTCAGTTGCTGGAGTTTCCAAACATAGCAAACACCAGTTCCCTGGTGCATGGTTACAGTGCTGTGGATCAGACACAGTAATCTTGTACCTTCCAAAAAGACAGAAGAATAGCTATTTATTAGTGAAAATGTCAGTGTTTCATGATAGAAAACAGTCAGGACGTGTATTTCAGCCACAGCAACATAAAAGCATTTACTGAGTTTTAAGTTGGGAATTTGTCACTAGGGGTCTTGTACCAGTTCTGAGGTTTATTACAGAATTTAGTTTGATGGAAAGTTTGGGTTTTATCCATGTCCAGTGTAACTCATGGATGGGCTATCTGTTGCCTGATAACAGAAAAACATGTAAAAGCTGTGCCCCACAGCATAAGTGAGGACAGAAAGAAACCTGTCCTCTTTCAGTTTGAAACCATTCGCCCTTGTCCTATCACTGCATTTCCTTGTAAAAAGTCCCTCTCCACCTTTCTTGTAAGCCCCTTTAGGTACTGGAACGTGTTATAAGGTCTCCTACGAGCTTTCTTTTCTCGAGGCTGAACGACCTCAGCTGTCTTAGACTGTCCTCATAGGAGAGGTGCTTCAGCCCCCTAATAATTTTCATGGCCTCCTCTGTAGACTTTGCACCATTAGCTCCACATCTTTCTTATGCTGGAGGCTCTGGAGCTGGATGCAGTACTCCAGGAGGGGTCCCACAAGAATGGAGTAGAGGAGTAGAATCATCTCCCTTGAAATGTTAGCAAGGTCTTAATTGCTGAATTTGTGCAAAATCAGTCTTTCTGCAATCTTAAAAGATGCAAGTTCAGGTTTGTGTGTATGACAAAGAGAAGCCCTACCTGTTTTGCTCTGAGTGCAGCACCATGCCATGTATGTGCCTGTCATGTTTGTCTGGGAGCAACTTGGGGATCTGTTTACTGTCCTTCAATTCTGGTTTCATTTTGTGTCATTTCCTGCACAGGAATTTCATCTGTGATGTGCTTGCCAAAGGCTGAGGCCTTAAAAATAGGGGATTTCATATAAATGTAGAACTTTTAAAATTATACTGCTGGGTTCCATGGAAGAAACTATCCAGTACTCTGTATTTACTTGTCTTAGTTTACAAGAGAAAGTAAGTTGTGCCTCTGCCAAATGCCAGCCCTTCAAGAAGAGCTCTATATGCAGGATTACACTTAACCATATTGCACAGGGCTGCATGATTCGTATTTTATGTAGACCTTGCCATGTAATTGTCCAGCTTACAGGCAGTTTGTGCAAATGCAGGGGTGGTCTCTCGGTTTCTGCAAATTATGTTGAGAGTGCTTGAAACTTCTTGCATCCAAATGTGCATCAGCAATAATAGTCATGATGATTATAATAATATGTTTTTACAAGCAGAAAACTTCTGCACAGAATATTCTTAGTTTTTAAATTGCGTTTCATAAAAATATTTATATTAACTATGACTTTACTGTTACACTGAGTGATAATAACTGGAATTTAACTTCTCTTAATGCACTCAGTTTTGCCTTTCAACATGCCTTTTTTGCTTAAGATTTTAGGTAAGAAGTGCCTGTTATGAACTTTCACACAAAGGCAGAGGACTCTTGTGTGCTTGAGATAATTAAAATATGCCGGTTTGAAAGTGTTGCCCTTTAAATGATGAAGATAGAGCAGGGTTTAAACACCTGAGCTGCTTTCATACAAAGAGCATGAGCTCTGCAGAATATGTCTGAAATGACTTTCATCAGATTCAACATCAAGAGGTGGGGGAAAGAAATGAAAGACCAGTCTCTGTCATTTGCATTCAGAGTGATGGCTTAGATATTTTGCTTTCTGTGGCCTTGCTTTCCTCTTCTAGTCTGTCTTGGAAGAAGGGCAGAACACAAGTAAAACTCCCAAGCAAAGAGGTAACACTGCTGGAATAACTTCTGCACATACCTGCTGAGAAAGCAGAAGCTTTGTCATTATTCGTCATAACTCATCTGTGATTATTAATCAGTGTGAGAAGTACACAGCTCTACATGGCCTGCACACAGAATTGGGTACCCTTTTGGGTACCCAATTTAGGTCTGAAGACAGACATAAAACCTGTGTTGGGTGCAGCAGTCAGACCCTCTATGGAAATGGGAATGCCAAGCAGCTTGGTGAGAGGGGCCTGAGCTTTTGCTTAGACAGTTGAGTTCAGAAGAGTTGATTTTTTTTTTTTGTCTTGGGCTACTTGATCCTGCTCTTTGACTGACTATCACTTGGGATAATGTTTTATCAACAGGTGGAAACTTCAAACTCTTCGTAGTGCCCTGCAGTGCGTGCTTGCAAGGTGGAGTGGCATTTCTTGTGCTTTCTCCATAAGGCTGCAGCACTTCAGCAAAGGATACCTCAAGGTGTCAAAGTGCTGTTTCGGAATGAGCTGGCTGGTGACTGCAGAAGAGGTGGAGAGTCACTCACCCCAGGCTGTTCAGCGAGTGTTATGTCCCAGAAGCACTGCCCATTGGCGGCCAATAAGCAGCTTGTTTCCTCTGTGCTGCTCACATCAAGATCTTTCTGTTGGCTGTCTGTTGGCATTCCCTCTTGCTCAATGTTCCCTCTGTGTGTGCAGCTGGGGATTCCTCTGCTTTGCCACTTGCATCCTTCTGGTGCTCACGTGGTGGCCACTGCTGTGGTTTGCGCTGGAGTCACAGAACCGACCAGTCCCTTGCTTTGGGGCAACAGGCGTCAGACTCAAACAAGTCCTGCTCTTCTGGGGTAGCAATGACCCTGGTGTCTGCATTGCTGGGGGATCAGGCCCACATCCAGACAGGGCCAGGGGCACTTCCTGTGCTGGGGAACCCCTGTGAGGGAGCAGCCACCACTGGACCTCTGGCTGGAGAGACCAGGAGGGATGCTGCTGTGGTATCACCAGCATCCTCAGCACCTAATGACTGTGCATTCTTGGAGGGTTGGGTGGTAGGTATGAATCTTGTGCTGTTTAGCAACAGGATTTAAAAAAAGGAAGAGGGAAATAATTGCTGTTGCTAAGTAAGACTTTGACTTTTTTCCCCCCATAACCAAGCTTCCATTATCTATCATATCAACCCACGGTGTATCTATACCTGTCAGCTAGACTTCAGGGTTAGAAGATGTTCAGGAGGAAAGCATTTCTTTTACTCTGCCAGTTTGGATTCAATACAGGGGAAAAAAAAAAAAAAAAAAAAAACGAAACATTTTGAGAATTGTGTTTGTTTATAGATTACAGAAGCAAACATGAGTAGTATTAAGGGTGACTCAATACGCAACTCTGCAGCAAGCATAGTAAGACTCCTTAGAGTTGGCTTCCTTCAAATAATAGATTTAGTGCATTTATGTAAGTTCTGTTTGAAGTCAACAGGCATTAAATAGCAATTCTGAATGAGAATGGATTTTTTTCCGCATCAAGAAAAAAACAGTAGCAGAGATTTCAGAGGCTCCTTCTTTAAAAAGAGGATAATCTATTTTTTTCAATTTCTTTTTACTCATACTTAGGAATAAGAGTTTTAGAGGGATACATGTTTTTTATGGCATTAAATACTTTTCATGTATTTCTGGTCCAGTATTCTGGACTGGAAATTCCTGGAAGGCTTCTGTGTTGTTTTTTCTTACTTAAATGGAAGTGTGGCTGAGCATTATTCATCTGAAGGTTCTGGATGAAGCACTCTGTGCCTTAAAAAGAAAGCTGAATTATACAGGAGAGCAAGAACTGAACTTTCTTTTTGTTGTCATAGGCATTTGTAGAGAGGAAAATGCTATGTGCAGGCTAGGGCATATCTTGATTATATAGTTGAAATTGATTTTGTAAAGGTAACTCTAGTAGGGTGTATTTTAGATACACAGTAGGTAGGAATGCAGTATGGTTGTTGCGTCACAGTAGGAATAAGTGTCACAATTGGATAAGCATGTTAACACCAGCAGTTTGGGTCCTGTTGATGATCAGGGAGTCTGAAGGAGGTTGCCAGCTTCTGTACTCTATTTTCTTTCTGAAAGAAGACTGAGGGAGTTGAGAAAGTACTTGGGACACCTACGCAGGACAGCTGTGTAAATAAAACCTTTCTTGCAAGTGATGGGCCTCAGTGCTACCAAAACTATTCAATTTTCTAGGTAATTGCATGATTCTAGTTATGGTTTGGGGCTGGGATTCTGTTCTATTATTTTTTGGAGTAGAAGTTGAGTTCTGATCAGCAGACATGGTTGAACTTTTATTGAGTCACTGATGCTTACTGTCATCGTCTGTAAATTATTCTCATTTCCTTATTATACCAAGGAGAGTTTCTCATCTCTAGCTGTTTGCTAGAACAGGTGAAGGTTTGCTTAACAAGCTGACATTGCTTTACTCTGTAAAGGAAAGGTTTTGTAATGAAATAGTTATTGAATTAAGCAGTGCTTCCCCCGTATCTTGGTGTGTGTTTGATCTCCTGTAAGTATTTTTTAATTCTATTTGATGCGGCACTGACAATAAACTGGGAAATCAAAGAATTTTTAATCTCTTGGCAGCATTTGGGCTGATATATTTCTCTCTTCTAAGCTGTTATGGGATATAATCTTTTATAGGTATTCAACTTGTATAATTAATAGCTTTTTTTCTGCATCTCCCTCTTGGTTCCTTCAGTCGAGGTGTATGTGCACATGTGTGCACCATGCCGGTGCCTGCTGTGTAAGGGTAGGATTGCTTGTTTTCCCTGAAGAGAGTGGCTTAGCCTCTTCTGTAACATACCTTGGTACTGATAGTCTAGAAAAAGAACCAATATAATATAATCTAGAAATATAATCTATAAAAATTATATAATCTAGAAGTAGTAATCTAGAAAAAAAACCCAATATCTAACTGTGAAGAGAACTCTGCAGGCACACAGTGAACACAGGCAGACTTGGACCTCCGTGCCAAGCCTTGCATCTCTCAGTTGAGAGGTCTCTCTTCCAGCTCTGGATCCAACAGAAGAGAGAGAAGAAGGGCTACAGGTGGGCAGCAGAAGGGTTAGAACAGAGGGACCCCACATTCTGTCTCCCACTTTGAATGAGGGGATATCTGCTTTTCAGGAACCAGGAACATAGTGTGATGGGAATATGAAACTTAGTTACTTTATGTTGACACATACTATGTCTTACTTTAAGTATCAAAAGACAATGAGGAGGAATGTCCTGAAAAGAAAGCCCACTGTCAGGTTTTAAATTGGGAAGACACTTCTGATAGCCTTGCTACAGGGACGGAGGGGAAAAAGGAAAAGGGTGAATGTGCCATCAGACATGCGGGAATGTTGCGTTGTGCTTCATTAATGCATACTGTGCTCTCAGCTAGTTCCTAAGCTGACTTCTTACACTTTGCATTTCATGAATTATGTATTTTTAATGTGGCAGCTTCCAAAAAAGGTAGTGAGGGAGACAAATGTGAAGGAAATCTTTTAGAGACTCTTCTTGAGTTACTTGAGAAAGAAATAGATGTTGCAGATGTCTCTTACCTATCTGTTTTTCTGACCTTTTCTGTTGGTTTCGGTCTACTGCA
Source organism: Formicarius rufipectus (assembly GCA_013399695.1). NCBI lineage: Eukaryota > Metazoa > Chordata > Aves > Passeriformes > Formicariidae > Formicarius > Formicarius rufipectus. The sequence goes on along the minus strand of VXAU01002667.1, from coordinate 2,785 downwards.
TATCTCTCCTGCTGACTTTGTGGGTGGTAAAAGCTTAAGGTTTGGCTCTAGCAGGAAGCTGATGTGGCATGAAAAGAAGACACTGCTATCAGCTCCTACTGTGGGACTGCTCAGCCTCTGTTCATCCAAATTTCTGTGTGGAAGAACAGTCAGGCCTCCGTCCTCATGGTGATGCTCATGGTCAGTCTTCAAAAATGGGAGCCCAGCAGCTGGTTGCAGCATCAGCAGGTTGTCACTGTCTCCTGAGGAACAGGATGAATTGTGTCCTTATCACAGGGAACAGATTTGGTTTAAAAATCTTTGAGTTCATTTTACTTCCTCCACCAGTCTGTTATTAATTTAATTGCTTTTTGGTTTCTGAAGAATTTTGGAGGGGGCTGAGAGGGGGTGAAAAGATCTATTTTAAACTGCTGCCTTCTTTAATTTATGTATTTTTACCAGCAACACTTCACGATCCAACTGCCATTTCTAAATGTCATTTACTTGAATAAAATATGTAATTACATTTCTAAGTGTGATATAAGCACCAAAAGTAGGAACTGAATCACACAGTGCTGTTTGAACAGCAGCTTTCCCATGACAGGAGAGAAAGTTTATGAAGTCCAGGATAATGTTGTAATACAAGTGTAGCAAAAATACTCAAAACCACTTGTTTGGAGGTTTTCCCATCTCCGATTAGGCCTTCTATTAGGGAAATATCTATTTGTAAATCCCCCATATTAAATAAAAAGTGATTAACAGTATTTGGTTATCTCATGTTATCTGACATGGATGTGTGCTTTTGATGGGAATCAGTAAGCTAGTCCTTCCCAACACTCCTTGAAGGGCAGATGCTCATGCACTTGTTAACCATGTGCATTGAAAAGGGAGCTTGTTGAACTCCAGTGGATTTTTTTTCTGGGTTATTGCCATAAAAAACTTTTTCAAAAGATTGCTTGATTCAGTTTAAAAACTGATACAGGTCTCTCATCTTTCTGCCTGTAAAAGGGATAAAGAAAGAAATTTTGCATTCCCATGTATTTCATAGTACTTCTTAAGGCAAAGTATGTAATTCTAACAGATGGACCAGCTCTTGCTTTTTATAGACCCAGTTTGTTCAAAATCAAAAATGTGAGTGAACCATGCAGTCATTTTAAGTAACAGAATGAGCACCTGCTGCATCTTCCTTTTGATACTGTATGTTTAAATTTAATTTCTGTCATCATTGTTTTGCATACAAGAGTGTAAATCCAGGATACCCACTGATCCATGGACTGAATGTTTGTAAGCTGTCAGGTTCCATTCTAGTTGGCAGAACGTTCAGTTTTTCACTGCCCACAGAGGTTTTTTCAGTACTGATGCCTTTATGCTGAAGAAAAGAGACAAAAAATTGTGATGTCTTGATTCTGTTGGGACTACCTGTTACTAATTCTCAGCTGTTGTTTTCTCGGTAGAAATTTGTGTGCTCTTTGAGAATGTACCTAGTGTCCCTCAGCAGGAAGTGTGAGTGTGCCTGTACGTGTGGGTGAACTCTAAGTGGGAGTGTCCCAGTGTTTCCATGAGGTTTTCCATTTCCAAATCTTACAGCCAATGTTTTGCTCTCTGTTACTTGGCATCAGTAATAAATATTTCCTGGGGCTTCAGGTTTTTGATTTTCTTGGTTGTGCATGAATGCAGTTCCTGCTTTTTAGTACTCGGTGTGTGCAGGGAAAACTCCCGGTTGTGCTGTGCACACATGCGTTGGTGCAGCCCAGAAGTAGAAGCTGAGAGAGCAGCTTATATGTTCTCAGCACAGTTTTTGTGTAAATGGAAACGAGCAGCCCAGCCCCACCGCCAATTATCTCTTTAGAGTTTATTAACACCTTTTCATTTACAGCTTTTAACCTGCCTTTTGTTCAGGGGAGAGACGAGGTCTGGGTCCTGCCACTGGATGACTTGCATGCAGCATCCCGTAATGAAACTTCTTCAAAGAACAGAATATTTGGGAAAGCCAAGTATCAGCAGTGCTTTGTGTATATGCAACAGTGCTTGTAAAAGCGCGTGCGTCACTGTTTATCTCGTTGCTGGGGTTGGGATTCATATGGAACTCCTAGACTGGAGAGTGAGCTCAACTTCCTTGGAAAACTTAAGCTGCTCTTAAATTTACTGTTAAAGCCAGCAGGAGCAGAAGGTCAGCTGACATAAAACTATGCTGAATGAGTAATTCCCTCTGTGGACTCTCCGTAGAAGGATCTTTACAGCCTTCTCTGGGGGTGTCTTTATAAAAAGTTGAGTTCTCACAGACTTTTGCAATAAATCAATAAATAATTTAATAACAGAGCAGCTGTTGATCATAAACTCCGGGAATTTCCTGTACTCAAATTTCATCCAGAGGACAAATTTCTCACTTAGGGAGCAGATGCTGCCTTTGTCAACCATTCAGTCCCCAGGTCCTGTCTCTCTTATAGCTCTTCTTATCAGGAACAGGCAACCCTAACCTTTCCTAACCCTGTCTGTAATGCCAAGGGCATGACAGGATTGTGTCCTTGTTTGTGTCTGTGAAGAACAGTGAGAGTGCACCCCTTTTGGGACAGTCTTTTGAGCTTTCTATCAAATCCCAGGGGAGGAGCTTTCTCCAGAGTTTTAAATTGATCCTAAATTTACCCAAATTGAGGCAGGAACATTCCTTTAATTCCCCAGGCAGTCGTACAATGCTTAGTCAGCTAATATTGCCTTATATGGCCCATTTGTTGACTATAAGTAAGTCCCGGGATCTCCTGGTCTTTAAAGCCATGATTTAGAGACATTCTGAAGTAAATTTTTTTTT
>VXAU01002666.1:37439-91116 GCA_013399695.1 Formicarius rufipectus | reverse complement strand
TTTGTGTGTAGCTGCTGTGTTTGCTGGGGGCCGCTCTAATTCCTGTGTTCTTTGTGGGGTGCATCTGTGGGAACCAGTCAGCAAGGCACGATTCAGGAGGTGAGCACAAAGACAGGGACTGTTCTTAGGATGCTTCTCTCGTCTTGGAGTTGTGGTTTGGATGTAACAGGGTTTGTTCAAGAGCTGAGTCTCCTCTGTGTGCAGCAAGGCAGTTAGCTGCAGGGTAGCTACATATTGCACATCTTGCAAAACTGTTTAGGATCACAGGGTCAATATTTTCCTCTCCCCTGATTGCATGGATTCTTCTGCATCTTCACTTCTGCCATGGGAACGTCTCTGGCTCAGTCAAATAGTGTTATGTTGTGAGGTAAGGGCTCCAGAGCAGTGGTGGCCCTTCCTTGGCAAATGGGAAAAATGAGCAGCTCTTGCAGGCAATGGGTTTTGGAGGGCTGGAGGCAGTGCTTTTATTTCCCCTTGGTGAAGCAGTCTGAAACTTTTCTGGCCTTAGTGTCACATCTGAAGTTGAGAGAAGGTTGATGGGGAAAATAAACAGAAGTAAGAGTAGTTCCTTTAAAATTCATTGTGCTTTCCCTTGGTTAAAAAAAAAGATGGAGGGTGAGGCACTGTCAGTTTGTTTTGGGCTTCTTTTGGGTAAGGAAAAAGAAATGGGATAATCAAAACTGGTGAATTGCAGATTTTGAGAGACAGACAGAAGCACAACATGCAGTGTGTTCGTTGTGACAGGGATGTCCTTGTTTTCCTTTGGGATCTGAAATGAAGGGTCTTGAGTTGCAACCAAACTTCTGAATGGTTTCTTTTGGTCAGTTTTAAATATTGCCTCAGCTCTTTTTTTCTGATGAGAGGTTCCAATTGACCTTATTTAATAGGTGCTGCTAAATAATACTGGTCTCAAACTGTCCCAGAGACAGATACCATTATTGGATTCATGCAGTAACTTGCAAAATCACATTTTCCAATTAATGAAAAAAAAGAAGAAAGAAATAAAAAAAAAGACACTTACTACAAGTGAAGATAAAAGCCGGCTTCCCGCAGCAGGGAACTATGATTGATGAGCACTCCAATTAGGAAAGCTTCTTGTTGAAATGTGCTAAAATCAGACTTTTCTGAACACTAACGAAACTGGCCTAAGTTTATAATAGACTTTATCAGATTGCCAAAAATTCAGCTTACTAACTCAGTATCTTTCTCAAATTTGAGTTGTGATGAGCTGCAGAACAGATTTTGTTCTGGTGAAAGAATTTGTGGGTGTCAGTGACATTGCTGTATATCACTCAAATCGGAACAAACGTTGCTTCAGTTGCTCTGCAAAACAATTAGCACAGTCCTGTGCTGGTAGGAGCATTTGGGAGGCGCTGTGATGTTATCTCTGCTTCTGGGGCCAGCTTGGCATATAGGGTTTGCTTTACCCTGCCTTACTGCATATAGTACAGGCATCCCTTGGGATGGGCTCTGGCCACAAGTCTGTGCTGCCTCATGCACCCAGATCAGTGGTAGATCTGTACCAAAGGGAAGCTCTTCTTTGTCATAAGTTTGGTGAGCAGCTTTTTGGCAACTGAGTTGTCCATTGTTCCATAGTATTCAAAACTACAGGTGAATAAACTATGAAGGAGGAAGAAGAGAGGCTGCAGTAAAGTACACAATCAACAAATGTTTTTAAGACAGAATGTGTAGGCAAAGTATTGGGTAAAGTTTTATCATTTTACACCATCTAATTTTTATCGTGCTTTGACCTGGGAGTTTCCTGAATCTGACAGAGGACACTATCTGTTCAGCATTATAGGAAAAAAAAGTGTTTCTTAAAAATTTTGAGCAAGATAACATCTCCAAGTCTCTCCACAAAACCATGTATTTGTAAATATCTTGGAGGTTAGGAAAGCAAATATTAAAGCAGGAGGAGTGATGGCTCTGCAATGTCCTTGATAAGTTGAGACTGCTCAGAGAGAGAAAGACTCCGAATGTGGGAAGAAAGGGAATTATTAAAGGGAAGGAATTGCCCAGATAGCAATTGATTATGCATTAACAACACATTATCATCACGTAATGTGTCAGATTACAAATCACAGTCAGTCTCTTCTGTGAGTCAAGAGAATGTAAATAAGGAAACTGGTTTGCAGACAGACTTGTGACTTGGTGGTGAGAAAGAAACTGCTGGAGCTGCTTCTAAAAGTAGATGAGAGAAGAGGGTTAACGTGACAGATGTTGGGGCAAGTCTAAAAGAACACTGCTTTGTAGGAAACAAAATGAAAACCGATCTTGCCCTTTCAGGATGTAAAATCATTCATTTCCTTCTCAGATATTTTTTTTTTCACTGACCTTTTGTTACAGAGTAAAACTCGGTAAGGTAGTTGTACATGTGCAACGTTTTGTAGGTCTGCTTGTAGAACGGTCTGTTGGTCATTTCAAATGGCAATCCTGTTTGTACCATACACTTCTGTGCACGTCCCAATATTTTTTATCTAAAGAGATGAAATTGCTTCCAGTGGCTACTGTCTTAGTGGTTCAGAAACATAATTTTGTAAAGCCATTTGTGCCATATTTCATAGGAAAAAGAAGAGCTTTCCAAACCTTACAGATTTTATCAGCTACATCTGACACTTCTTACTTCAGTAAGTCTGACAAACTAAAGAATTCAGGACAGACTGTGAGTTCCCTGCTCCTTTTAGTGGAGAGTAGTATGTTTTGTTCAAGGGCAGTTTCTTGTGCTTAAGGACTAATATCCATATGAAGGAGAAATGTGGAGAGTACACTACTTTGAAAATCAGATTGGTTACTGAGAGGGTAGGTATGTGTGTATGAATAGTAATTAAATTTTAAGCAGACAATGGAGAACCAAGTGTGCATTAATTAACAGCTTGCAACGCAAACGATCTGAAGGCTTTCATTGTCTGAAGCCTGGGTTTGTTGAGTGGAAGTCTTCATGTAGGTTACATATAGGGAGTTCTATAGGCCAAGCAACGTTTTCGTAACTTTTTTCCTTAGCCTTTTTCCGTGATAAAGAGAGAAAAAAAAATCTGGTTATACAAGAATGTGTTTGTACAAATAAAGCTTTTATCAGTAACTTTAGCTTCTTTTTTTTTTTTTTTTTTTTTGAGCTATCTCCAGCACTGTCCTTTATCTACCCTTTATCTAGCTGCATATACATGTGTATAAAACTGTGTATGTGTCACAATGCTAAAGGAGTAAATTTTCCGCAGTATTCCCCCCTCCCCCTTAATATTTGGCTTAATTATATATGCCAGAGTAAATCCATCTTCAAATTTATGTGAACTGGGAATAGAAAGTATGCAGAAAGACAGCCTTTGTCAGACTGGATGGGTTAACAATTACACTTCTTTGTGCTTGTGTATGATCGAAATCTGAATCTTCTTCTGTGAGCCCTTGGTCTTTGACCTGCACGTTGTCAGCTGTCTGTTTTCAAACAGATAAAAGAATTGTGTTTCACCTGAGCTTTGACAGTCTAGCCCTGTAGATGCCAAGAAGCCTTTCTAAGAGAAACACTTCTTAGAGGGGTCTGTTGAATGGAAAGGATTTCCATCACGCTGAGTTTTAATGTTTGCTTAAAAATGAGAATCATCTTAACAATTATCCTGAAGTTCTATAAAACCATGTGAGAATAATAAGAGTACTAAATAATATTTGGGAAGTTCCAGCTTCAAATAACTTTAATAATTAGAACTTCATCTGGAACTACCGTGCTCTAGACATAGTCAGCCAAAGTTACAAAACCTTTAGAAAACAGGCTTTATAAATTGTACCCAAAAATGAATCTTGTGCTTCAGTGATACCTTCTGCCCCGTAAGCATGCCTGGAAACAATGTTTAAATAGTAACTTATTTCAGAAATAACTGCTGCCACTTGGTTGATTGTCGTTATTTTGGTGTAATTAGCCCCGGGTGGAGTAGGGTGGGGCAGGCATCTGTGAGCTGCTTAGGGATTCCTCAGACATTAGCAGACAATTAAGTGAGCTCCAGTAGTTCTTTATGGGCTCTCCCCAAACGCACGAGGGCTGCACACTCCAGTGGGCAAGACAGAGAAGGCAATCAGTGTGAGACTGCAGAGATCAGGTTAGTGACAACAGGGTGCCAAGTGGTGTCTTCATCACGAGTCCCTCAGAGAGGTAAGCGAGACCTTCCTTTCTTGAGGGAGAGCCTCGGAGAGCTTTAGATAACCACAAGCAAGAAGAACAAGGAATTTTTGTTTCCCTCCTCAGACTTCTGCCAGCCGTGTACCGTGCATGATGTCTGTTATCTCAATAAATGTAAATGAAATTTGCTAAATCTGCTGGGGAAGCAAAAGCATCTCAGAGGGTTGTTTGGCTGAAGATAGAACATTAAGGTGTACATCATAGTACATGGTGTGAATCCTGATAATTTTGGGTTGTGTGGTGCCTCTGGTCCATCAGAAGTCGGGGCAAGGCTGAAGGGAGGAGGGAAGCCTCCACACCTGCAGATGAGAACAATATTGTGTGTTTCAAACTGTGTAGTCTAGAATTTGGAAAACTGGAAGAACAAGTTTTCTTCCTCTTTATGTTGAGCACTGGGTAGAAGTTTAAGATGGTGCTGTACTAAGCTCTATATTTTGCGGTTTATGTTTTTTTTTCCTCGTCTTTTAATTGATTTCTAAGTGGTGCAGTTAGCAGGTTGCTGGCTCACATGATTCCTGCCTGGCCTGGCACAGCACCGAGTGTGTGTGTCATTGCTTCCTGTCAAACCCAGGTGTGACAGGGAAAGCGCATGGGAGGATTTCCAGCCCTGACAGCCCAGGCTGTGACACAGGCTTGGGAAGAAGTTTAGTAGCTGAACAATAGATATTTGTCTCAAATTTGGAGGGATATGTGTTTATCTCTGAGGAGCATTCAGTTCACTGTGTGAAACTCCTCCCTGAAATAGTGACTCTGTGCAGTTTTTGCTAATTCCAAGTGTTACATCTGTAACATTCTTAACACAAGACAATATTAAAAATGTTTTTTAAGAGGCCCGTATGTTTTTGGGTGGCTTTGTACTCTGGATAGTAGATTTGTTAGGCTGGCAGAAATACTTCTCCACCTGGAAGTGTGTTGCCATAATCAACATGGCTTGCCTAAGAATTAATTGGGTTTTTTACCCTTCTTTCTTTACAGATAGTGGATAGTTTGGGGGAAATGTTTGGGATAAAGAAATGAAATGCGTTTAAGAATTTTCTTTCTAGAGGAGTGGTTGCTTGTTTTGTTATGAATCCTCAAGCAAATGAAACTGGCGTCTGTTTTTTAAGAGGCCCGTATGTTTTCCTGCAGTTCATAACCTGTTGGATCAGGTTTCTTTTGGACAAAATAGATGTTAAGGAAGTGCGAACTCTCGCTAAGAAGAGATAAATACCTACATAAAGCCAATGGTTTCAAGAGAATTGGCTGTTTCCTTTCGATGTAGTTTTGCCTAAGGCAGGGATGCTGCAGCGTCTCTGCCTTCTTCCAGCTTCTTCCCGCAAAGGTGCCCCACGAACACGCATCCCTAAAGCACCAGACTCGGGCTGTTGTGTGTGAAGTTAAAAACCTGATCAGCTTTCCTGCTCCGCAGTACAGCAGCGAGTGCAGGCTTGTGCCAGGCAGATGTTGTGAGCTGCAGTATTTCCCCGTGCCGAAGTCAGGGCAGAACCACTGGCCCATGCCAGGGCCCGGACAGGATTTTCTGCCTGGCCCCCTCCAATGCAGCAAGTGGCAGGTTGGCAGTGAGATCTCGTCAGGGCTCTGTCATGGTGAGCAAGTGGCTTTCACAAGCACATACGCATCAGCTAAACCCCCGCCAAGGCTGCTTTCTTAAATGTTTTGGTGTCTTGGCAGCACGAATCCTGAGTGTGGTTGGAGTGCACATGAGCTTGAGGCTGGCAGGGCCCTCAGCATTCTGTGTTGAGAGGGTTGGATGGTATCTTGGCACACGTGTTGTGCAGGGGCTGGCCCCCACCTGGGCCATATCCCAGCCAAGTTTTAGTAGCCTTTGTCACTCGGTTCCTCTGCCACCATTAGACCCACCCGGAGGTTCCCACTGATCGCTCCAGCTCCTCCCAAATCAGAGTTTATTTGCCCCAAAGCAGACTGCCAGCTACAAAGAGTACTTCTCCCCCCACCTTTGGTTTTTCTCCTTTCAAAGTTGCCATCATGCTGTGGAAGTAGTTAAAAAAGTTGCTGCTGAGGAATTGATTCTTGGGTCATTATTGCCTGAGGAACAAGGTTGGGAATAAATGCGTTTGCTTTGACTTGGCACCTCGATTATCTGGGCTTTTTTTCCCCTCTGCCAGTTTGTTTTTGTAACCTCTTCCTTTTTCAGCTGCCGTTCCCTCAAGTTTTGCATTCGTTGCTACTGTGAAACTTGCGTGCTTGTTTTCAACATTCTTTTCCAGCTGTTAATTTTGGGCCGGTCTCTTCTGAAGGCCCTCATGAAGGAAACAAGGCACACTATAAATCCAACAACCGTCTGCTTCGTAATGTTTTCTTGGTGCCTGTGTTGTCCGTGTGATGTCTGTGTGATGTCTGCTGTCAGGGAGTGGATGATGACAGGCCGTTTTCTTTGTGCACTGGGATGAGAGCATGTGCCCACAATAAGGACCGTTTTCTGACTCTACTTTGTGGTATGTGGCACGTGGTTAGAGAATTGCTGACCAGATCAATTGTTCCGATCGCAGAGCTCGTTTATTTTGCGCCTATGCTCCAAGTGGTCAGGCAGTCCTTAAGGAAGAGAGCCGGAGTGCTGCCTGTGCCATTCATACTGCTGTTTTTGCAGGAGTCAGTGTGGCAGGAGCCAGTTGGGCTGAGCTCTGCCGTGTGTGGGGAGGCAGGGCACGGTAAGACCGTGCCACTGGCACGAGCAGGGCCGTGCGTCAGGAGCAGAGCTGGCACTGCCTGTGCTCACCTGGTGGAACACTGGGATATGTCCACGGCTGCGTTCTGGCACTTTGGGCAGGAGGGGTGTGCTGCCCTCAGCACTTGCCCTCGTCAGTCCAAGGAAAAGGGATTTTATTGCATTGCCGAGAACCGCTCCGAGAGCTGTAGACTTCTCTCCCCCTTTTAAGGGTAAGGATGTGGTGAGAGCAAGAAGACGATTGATGGGATTTGAGGCCATTTTGCTGCATTTTGGTCAGAAAAGGTTACACAGAACTTGTATAATGGGTGGGTTTTCTAGGTGAAAACATTCCATAGTAGTGAAATGGTTTCTGTAGACACCAAGTGAGATCCTGTACACGTGCCACATCATAACAAGAGATTTCAGGCCCTGTAAGTCCTCCCACAGAGGAGCTTAAGTGTTTGAGCTAAGTGACTGCTTGAAGTAAGCATGTGTGTGGCCTGCTGAGGCTGTTTTTAGAGAGATAAAGTGTATTTTGGGTTTAGAACTACTTGTAATAACCTATCCTGAAAATGATACTCTGTGTCTTGCCTCTTCAGTATACTGCTCTTTATACCTTAGGTGAGCCATTCTCTCCAGAAACTGGCAGACTGAAATTACCTGAATTACAGACACCTATTTTAGATGAGTTTTTTTAAAGGAAAAAAACCCAACACCAAAGCCAAACCCCTAAGCTTTTTGTCTGTGTCTTTTTTGGTTTTGCTCCTTATTGGAGCTTCATCTTTAAATAATGCTGTGGAAGCCTTCTAGAAGCAATGTTAAATGGATTCTGCACTCTCTGATGAGCTCTTCAGGCCCAAGTTTTCAATTGCTGTGTGAGTACAGCGCAAGAGCTTGAGGTAGTTGCCGGTTCAAGCCGACAGCAGCCCAGGCGTTTGTTGCTCGTTCTTGGGTGCAAATCAGGCCTTTCGGACAGACAAACCATGAGGCTTGTTTAAACCCTGCCCTCTATTTTCCAAATATACTGGGCAGGTGAGCAGTTTGTGGAAGTTGCTGTACAGCAGAAGGAAATGCCGGCGGCCCAGGGCTGTGTGTGGTGCAGGATGGCCCCGCTGAGAGCAGAGGCTGCTGTGCTGTGCCCGGCGCTGCCCCAGCCCCCGGCGGTGCCCCCGGGCAGGGCGGCTGGGATGCCCGGGCAGGGAAGGGAGGGGGCAGGAACAGCCGGACGTGGCAGCGGCAGCTGGCTTTGGGTGTCAGTGGGCTTTGGGGAGCCCAGGCACACCCGTCTGGTTTATAGGAGGTGCAAAACCCTGAGCAGAGCTGGGAGAGGCGAGTGGGAGTCAGGATAAGCCTGGATTTAAACTGGGATGGGTGTTAATGCGGGAACAGATATTCTTCATTAAAACTTCCAAAACGGGATCTTAGCTCTGCCTTCAGTGGATTCTGTTTCATTAGTTTCTGCTTAGTATTTATGTTTGATTAGTTTCTACTTAATATTTAGTTTGATTAGTTTCTATTTAGCATTTATGTTTGATTGGTTTCTATTTAATATTTATGTTTCTTTAATTTCCACTTAATATTTATGTAATCACAAAAAGCGAACAAACAGTAAGTTGAACAGGTTCCCACTACTGCAACGAGAGGGATTTTTAAATGCTGATATATTTCTGTTGTCCTCTTTTCCATTACAGGCTTGGGGTTTTCCTTCCTTTTTCAGTGTCTGCTGCATCGGGTATCACAAGGGAGGGCTTGATTCCTCACAGGGAGAGTCAGGATGGTGATCCTACTTTTTCTGAAGATGTGTAAATTGTCATACTAAAATGAGCATTTTCTCTTCTGAAAAGCTTCCCTCCCCCCCCGAGGGCTGTCAATGCGTGTATTTATTTTGATCGTGTAGTCAGATGTACTAAAAATTTTATTTTGAAAGCAAACACTTGTAGTAGTTTTCTGCCAATTCTGTCCCGCATCTAAGTACCTCATTTTTTTTTTACCTTAAAATGTTAATTTCTCTTTCCTACAGAGTATTTAAAATTTTACCCGCAAAATTTTCCCTACCTGTCCACTGCTTACTAACTCAAAATTTTTTTACTTCAAAGTGTTTGTTCTTTTACCTACAGATGAACTCGGGTCTTATGCCCAAAACGTTCATTTTGTCCCCTATCGATTACCTAGGTTTTTAAATTAAAAAATGAAATGCCCCTAAGAGAACCTTTCCAAAGCTGGAGGCAAGGCAAGCGGCAGGGAGGGAAATCCAAACAGGGCGAGGGAAGGATTTTCTCTAGCCCTGAGAAGAACAAAGGGAGGTGATTTGGGCCTGGGGGGTCTCTCAGCAGCTCTGGGGGTGTGCAGGGTATATAAGAATAATGTGCTCCATCTGTTGAAGGGTGTGTTGGGATGCTGTGAATATCTGCTCTTGTTGTGTACTTTGGCCAGACTTTTAGAGATGTCAAGTAAGCACTGCGATTGCTTTGGGTATGTAATGGCTACTGTGTGTTAGTACTAATCACTTCGGGGAAAGTGCTGCTGTCCTGTACATCTGCAGCAGGGATGAGTCTTCAAGAGTCGGCGAAGGGTTTGTGAAAGCAAAACGGGGAACAGACAAAGGAGCTCCGGAAGGCTGAGGACTGTCTCCTTACATTTACAGGATGCTTAACCCAGCAGTGAATCCCAAGCCTGTGGTGGCAATTAGTACCAACAATTGTGTCTGTTTTTCTCTAGGTCATTGGCACAAGTGGGACAAGAACTGAACAATGACTTCTTGCGGGCCCTGGCAGAGAGAGAAGCAGCAAATTATACTGAAGAATTTCTGTGAGTTCTTGCGAGATCGTGATTTTCTTTACAGGTTAAAAATGTATCTGAATGGGAAAAGAACGTTCTTTTACAGGAAAACCTCAGGTAGAACTAGTGAGACAGATAATTTGATTTAAGATTTCTTGAAACCTAGAAATATGTTGATGTTAAATTTCTGTGTGAGCAGAGCATCTGAGAACAGTCTGCAGAAGGCTATGCAAGGTAAGTGAGAAGCTGAAGGACACAGGGAAGGAAAACATTTCGTGTTGTCTTGGTTTCCCCGGGAGTGTTAGATTCCTGCCTTGCAAAGTCTGCTGCCATGTGTGCTTTTAGTAGAGGGAGATTGAGGCGGAGCGGTGAGAGGCTTTGCTTGGAACTCATGAACAGGAGTGGTCTCGGAGCCCTCCTGCAGTGTGTTGAAGGGGTGCTTGAGTCTTGGGCTAGCTGAGGACCATGTTGCGGGGATGTGCCCATGGCTCGGCAGAGCTGTGTGGGGACTGTGCCTGCCAGTGCTGTGCTTCCAGGGGCACCTGCGGTCGCCGCTGCCTGTCTGCCGTTCCCCCACGTGCAGCTCCTTGGCTCAGGGGACACGATTGCTGAAGTGTAATTTGTCCCATGTCAGTAGAGCTGGATGGGGATGCTTCCGTTTAAAGGGGAGATGTCCTGTATTCTTGGCTTTTGAATGGCTACGGTTTTGTATAAGGAACAGCATCCTGGGCTTGTTGCTGTGTTCACATGGAACACTGCTGTTGGGTACCTTCTCCAAGGAGAAGCAGAGCCTGGATTTCTCTCTCTTAAATGGCCTTCGTGTTAAAGAAAAGTAGTCAAGGTGACTGCAAAGGCAGTGCTGAGGACTCTGGAATTCAAGAATGAGTGTGACTTTATTTCCTGGTTCCCCTTAAGAAATTCATCATGCTAGACCGATAGGTTTTTTTAATATATTTAGACTTTCCTGATAGAAGTACAAGCATCACTCCCCTCCCTCCCTTCCATAACAACGGGGTCAGTATTTATTTTTTTGTGGTGAGCCAGCTAGCCTCTAGAATTTTCAGAGCAGATGCGTGAAGTGTGGTTCCACAGCATACATGAGCAAGCTTTGTCATGAGTTTCAAATAGCTCGTGATGTCTTCTGCCTCACAAATACCCTGCGAACTGTGCATCTTGGGATGTTTAGGGAAAAACATGACACTAATTGTTAAATAGGTGGCAGAAGCAGATAAGATGCAACAGTGCCGTGATGGTTTAGCCTTGAAAATGTGAGACCTCTTGGTCTTATTCCCCATATTTACCATAATGTTAGAGAAAAGCGAAACTAACCATTGGCAATCCTGTCTCCTGACTCCGGGAGCTCCTTCTCTGGCCACAGTTTTTTAAACATCTTGTAAAGGAACTGCAATTTCCTTGGTTTACAGACGGGGTCACTCCTGGGTTAGGCAGAGGGAGGCGATGGCAGTGCATGCAATAGGTGTTTCTGGCTATATGGGAGGGCAGAAGGGTTTAGTTTTTATAACCTTTCCTCATCCAAAAGGTTTTTGGGGGTATTTTTTTTATTAATTCCCTTTTTTTTTTGTTTGTTTGGTTTTTTTTTCTGTTGCTCTGAGACATGTCTGTAATATGTTGGGTCCCCCACTCCACTCTTGTGCTGTGTGTCCTTGTAATTCTGCCCCAGAGGATGCTGAAACAAGCAGAGGGAGCCAACCCAGCTGTGCTAAGCAGAGCTTGGACTCAGAAAGCTCTAGTAATGTTTTAGTGCCCTGCTTCATGAATTACATGTGGGACTCTAAGAAATTAAGGTAGATAAAATATAATCTAGCCTATAAATTGAAACATAAAGAATAGGTGTCCCACCAAAATGAAGACAGCTGGTCTCAGTTCTCAGGCTTCCTACAGAGTGCTGCTATTTCTAGGCCCCCAAAAGAGCCTCTGGTTAGTTATCCAAAGTTTTTGGAACAGTGAGTGTTATTACAAGCTGTTCAGTACATACCTAGATATAATGAAGTGCACTGAGTGCGCAAGTCCAGCCTCAAGTCTGATTCTCCTATGGTTTGCTGGTTTATAGGAGACCCTGTAATATTTTCTTATTATCCTTCCACATAGGAAGGCATTTCAGTGGGTGATCCAGAACTTAAACTGCTGGCTGCAATCAAAAAGACAACATAAAAGACTTTTTTGTATTTCTCTCTTGTGTATCTACTGAACCAACAGAGAGAAACTATTCCCTAGGGAACTGTGGGGTTTTTCAGCTGGAGAGTGCCACTTGTGCCAGCAGCAGGGCTGCAGATGGTTCCATGTGGCTTTAGGGGCTGCCTGCGGGCTCAGAGCGTGTGTGGTGGCTGTCGGGGAGCCCCGATGGCTGGAGCAGGGTTGGCACGGCAGGATCCTGGCTCTGCTCCCCGGGGCACCTGTATGCTTTGGGCTACCTGGAACCTGCTCCTCCCTGAGAGCTGGAGGCACTGCAGGCCGTGGGGTTACCTGCTGCAGAGCTGGACTTCAGGGTTACTCCAGAAATGGGAGAGAAAAAAGAAAATACTCTAGAAAGCTTTTTGAAAGGTAAGCGTGTGTGATCTTGCCAAAGCTTTTTGTAGTGCTTATTCTGCTGTAGCATTCTCCACAGCCAGGCTCGGCCCCCTATTTGAAGGCTGTCAGCACTGTTTGTCCATGTCTCGGCCACAGGGATGTTGCATCTCCATGTAGAGAGCAGCATCAGCGCTTTCACCTGTGCCATCTCTGCTGGTACGTGTGGACCCCTAGAATTCAACCTCTGTCAGATGATGATTTTCTGTGTCTTTTCTGGGTATACAACTGACCTATCCTTTTTGTAAAAAACCCAACCCCAACAATGTTAGCTGAGGTTATTTCCTTCCCTATTCCTATTTGCTTTTGCAGGCCACTCGTATGTCAAGTTGGTCTGGGACGTTCATCCTCTAAAGGGAGCCTGTTGTGACAGAAGCATTGCATATACTTGTTTATTAACCAGTTCCATTCAAAAACTTCATCCAGAAAAGTGTATGTGAGCAATCCAGTGCAGGGGTTAGATTTCACCCGAGATCCAGTGCATGTCTCACGGCTAGAAGAACTCGGCAGGCAGGTCTCGACTTCTTTACACAGGTGTATGTTTACCCTGTCTAACCCTCACCTCTACTCTGATATGCATTCAATATTATTTGTGTATTCAAGGTGATAAACGGCCCCGTGGGTCCTCGGTCGTTGATGTTGACAAAAGCCTTAGGAAATTATGCAATACTCGGTAACTCCTTTTTGTGTCCAAGAACAAGTCTCTCAGTGACCGAGAATACCCGAGGGTGATCCTTTGGGAGGGGCTTGGTGTGATGGAGCTGCAGCCCTACCGATGTGTCAGAGAACTCTGGGAGCTTGAATGTAGCTTTCATGGCGATTGGAGCAAATTGTAGTGGTGTTCTCATAGGTATCACTGCAGGCATCAAAAGCATTTAGGCACTTCCAATAAGTAGGTGGACTCTGTTGGTGAAAACTGAGGACCTTAGTAAGTTGAGAGTTCATCCTTCCTCCCTCGTTCCACTGAGCCGGGCAGGGGAAGGCATTGGTTACACTTGTTCCTTCAGAGCCTTTCCCAGCAACTGCTGCAGGTGGCTTGGGAAAACTTTCCAATAGACCTGTTAAATGTGTGGAAAACTTGATGAAGCTTAATGCTGTATTATATTGACCAACAGTGTCCTGGTGACACTGTTTCCCAACATCTCAAAGGGTTCCCTTTCAAGTAAAGGAGGGTATTATAGACATGTTTATTTCTTTTAGCTGAAGCCATGTTTTGTCTGTTTCATAAATTGCTGTAGAAATCACATGAGTTGTGCAGGGAATCATAACTTAATTTCAAGCACTTCTGCCCTTGAAATACAAAATACCTATCAGATTCTATGTCACTGGACAGGGTAGTGTGAAAAAGATTGCCTTTCCTGGTCACAAGTGTCAAATATCTGTTTCATCTCTTGAAGGCTTAGTGTGCATTTCTTCCCAATGAAAAGCAGGACAGGAAAGTGTGGAAATCACGTTAGTTGTTGAAACTGCTTATGCAGGTGACAAGCGGAACCTTTTATCTCCAGAAACCATAGGTGTGATGCTCTGCTGCTGCTATTCATGCACTTCATGCTGATGCACGTTTGGCAACAGGTGGGAGGGAGCACAAAAGCACTTGGAGTGCTCAGAAATGGGACTGCTGGATCCAGAGTCCTCTGAACCCCAAACAGCTGTTGGGGAGCTGGCCGTCCCGTTATGGTGCAGTCTTAGTTCTGTTATTTCGCTTGTAGGGGCACGAAGTACTGGCAGCACAAAGGGTATAAGAAAGCAGGCAGAGAATGTTATTTCAAATGATACAACAGACCGAGGCAGCTAAGAAGTTCAGTGTGGCTTGTGTGTGTGCTTTTCAGCTGTTCTGGAAAAACGTATCTGGAAAAAGACCAGTTAATGTAATTATTGCTCCCCTTCCTCCCCAAGATTGATCTCTGTAAGTCATAGCCATAGTATCATGGACAAATTGTTCCCATTGTGTTGTAATATGTGAAGTGCAGGGGATTTTAAATGCCCAAAAGTGGCATGATTTGCTGTGGTGCGTGTTCTCCATGAGCAGGCAGCAAAACTGGGACTCCATGCATAAAAACACGTGGACAATGAGGAGAAATGTAGAGCATCTTTTATTTCTTCATTCTTTTCTGTAGTTTATAAGAAGTGAAGTGCAAGTTAGGAGTACTGAATATGTTTCATGGAATAAATGAACTGTATAATTTCAATGATGTAACAGCTGTGAATAATTGCCAGTTGCTTGTAGTGTGAGGAAACATAAAAGTTAAATATCCTTCCTACATCCAGAAGATCTCTGATTTTTAGCCCCAAGGACTGAAAACTGGATCTTCAGACTCTGGTGGGACTCACAATTTTTGAAAGATGACTTTCTTTGTTTCTGACATTGACTTGCTGACAGATTTGTTTCTCTAGCCTGAACTTGCTTTCTGCAGTGGTCCTTTGCTAACCAAGTACTCAAACAAAGCAGCCACGTTCAAATTCAGAAAATATTGTTTGGAAAATTTGTGATGCAGATTGTAAAACAACTAGTTTCCCCTCTTCCTGCGTGTTTGCGTTGGGGGCTGTTGTTCCATGGGCCGCTCGCCGAAGCAGAGAACGTGCCCGTGCAGGAGGCTGCCTGGCACGTCTGGGGATGCTTAGGAGGGCCGGGTGCCCCTGCAGAAGGTAGTGGTTTATTGTGCCACTGATCTCAGGGGAGCCACAGCCCCGTCTGTGTGTGCCACTGAGCCACAGTCTGTCGTGAGGCAGCACTCGCTGTGTTATGAAGTCCTTCAGAGTGAGTAAGGCCCTTGAGCTCTGTGCTGCTCTTGCTCTGTGGCCGTCACGTGTGTCCTCCCTGTGTGGAGCTGGGAGCAACACTGGAGCTGCCGCTGCCTCGTGTTCTCAGCAGTAGCTTTCACAGGTGGAGCTGTGAGCACAGTGACTGCTGCAGAGGCTAAAACCACACCCGTACAAGATCTCACTGGCAAGTGGGTACATGTAACTCTGCAGGTAGTTCTTTATCGCTGCTGGGCACTCACCAAGTGCCCCCTCCTGAACGCTTTTGTGAAACAACTTGTCAGCCGTCAGCAGCTGCCTGTTGGTGCTGACGGCAGTTAATGGCATTTCAAATTCTGTGTCCACGTAACAGTTGGATTTTGGCACTGCAAAAGTCGGTTGGGAAGCGGTTGTTTCAGCGGGCTGTGGGTTTTGCTTGTATGCATCAGGTGAATTAGAAAGCATTGTTTGATGTAGTTCATGCTGCTGATGTGTGTGTGGAGGAGGGGGGGCAGTACCGTTGCTGTTGGACCTCTGGACGAGGCCTGGGAGTGTCCTGAAGTGCTCCAGTGGGTTCTGTTGAAGCCAACTGAGGCAGACAATAGGAATTTTGATCACTTGCTTTCATCTAGGAAATAGAAGCTAAGTCTATAAACCGTAGAATGGAATCATAAAATAGTTGGGCTTGAGGGGACCTTTAAAGGTCACGACTCTAACCCCCCTGCAACGAGCAGGGACACCTTCTGTAGTGTTTCTTACAGTCTTTCTGAACTGTTCTTCCTTCCAATGCACGATAACAAAAGAGAGAAAATCCTAGTGCTTGAGATGGGAGTTGTTCATTCCCTCTTCAGATCTGGTTTGCAAGAGCGATTAGTTGCATCTCTTTGCAGCACTAAATATGCCTCTGGATTAGGAGCTTAAATATGTGCAGATTTTGGTTTGTGAAGGATATTTAGGTGACTGTCAAGCACACCCTGGCTTTTCAAGAGAAGTCAGAGGTATTGTAGTGGACTCTTGGGTAGCTCAGTGGAACCGAGCTTGATTTTTCAAGACTTAAGAGTGCACAGAAGGTGGGGTCACAATTGGTATGTAAGAAGACCTAAAGGAAAACCCTGAAAAATTTGAGCTTCAAAAGCATTAGAAAAATGAACTTTGAAAGTCTAGTAGGGGATGCATTACAACAGGGACCACAAATTGAAGTCAGCATGGGACCCCAGGTTGTTGCAAGAAGAAATCCACCGCAATAAAGGATAATGGGTCCGAGAAAATTGCGCTTTGTATGATTTCACTCAACGGCAGCAACAGCCAGCAGCACTGAGCCTTTCCCTCAGGTGTGGGCCAGTAAACTCACACCAACAGGGGCATCTGTGCAGCTCCTGTTTTGGTAATGTGCAGAGCAAAGGTCGTGCTTTACCAGGGGCGCTTCAAGCCTGTGCTGGCAGTCAGAGACGTGCTCAAGGCTCAGACAGGAGCAGCGTGAGGGCGGCAGCCTGAGAACAGGGCTTCAGTCAGGGGCCTGAAGGGGCTGTGGGAGCTCAGGGCCTCCCCTCCCCTCTCTGCCCCTGCCAGCCCGTGGGGCACAGCTGTGTGCGCACTCTAGAAAGCCTCCTGGACCCCACTGTCATTGTCAAACGGGACGGTTGGTGGCACAGGGATGGCCCGGGTCAAGCCCCTGCTGCTGGGATGATGCACAGTGTCTCGCTTGGCCCTGACGCACCCAAAGTACTCGCCCTGTTTGGAAATGTTTGCTTTAACAAGCTGAGCTGTCAAGGTGGAGAGCAGAACACAGGAAATGTGATTGGAATGCGCAGGTGTCTATGAACTCACCTTCCAGCTCTCCAAGCCCCTGTTTAACAGGGCCGTGCTATGTTGGTTTTCAGTCGGTTTACAAACCAGGTGTGTGTGAAAAGTTTAGCTCGATCTGCAGACCTGGCAAATACACTTGCTAATCATTATTTCAGGTAGTTCCTGGAAGCATGTATTTGCAAAGTATTTTCTGAAATAACACATAGCAACCTTGCCTAGAAGGGGTGTAAATATCAGCTGCCGTTTGGCCGTTGCACGTGGAAAGCACACCAGGTGGGAAATGGCACTCCTGAACGGAAAAAGAAACAGATAGCCAGTAGCTTTAAAATAAAGCAGAAGGCTGAATTGATAATCACTGCTTTGGTTATCACATAGGAATGCGTTTGTTGCATTCCCCATGAATCAGTAGTCATGATAACAAACATTGTCATACTTGTGCCAGTCTCTTGTAATAAACACTCTTATGTGCAGCTGACCAAAGGGTAGCAGCATTAATAGAGCTCTTCCAATGCGCGGTGCAGTTTAGTAGCAAAATAAAGCAGGAAAAAAGAAACAGGTATCATGTAAAAATAGTAATTTTCCCCTGAAGTTGGCAGAGAAGCTGCAGTGCATCCTAGCAGAGACACGTGAGAAAACACATTGCTGTGAACTGGAGGTCTGTGCTGGTGTCAGGTCCACCTGCACACCTGGAGGAGTGGCTGGCAGCTTTCTTGGTCTTTGTGTAATCATCATTTTGTGGGCTCATTTCACCCCTCTATTTTATTTTCGAAATTTTTTTTATTTGAGCTCTCAGATTAGGTGATGTGCAAGGGCTGTGGAGGACTCTTGCTTCCCTTTGTGTGAAGTCTGTGTAATACCTCTCTTGAAGAGTGTGTTTAAACACTTGGCTTTTATTGATGTTAGGTTTGCTGCCCGTACCCTCTGCCTCATTTTGTGTGGAACAATGCTGTTCAGTCCATGCGTGATCAAGTTGGTGGAGGGGATTCTAAATCTTGCTAGAAGAACTTGATGAAGCTCATGCGTGTCTCAGCTAAATTTCAGTAACGTGAGTTATTTTTTGGACTAACCACAAAAACAAGTGAAAAAGCAAATTGAGATCAAGATGGTCTTTGTCACACTGGTCTGCTGAACCTGAAATGGGACAGAGAAAGAGATGCTTTTGTTTCTGGAGAGTTTTCTGTGTATATTCAGTCTTTTATGTGGTCAGTGTCTGTTGGATTTAACCCCAACACACTCTCAATTGTAGGTGCTGGTAGAAAGACCGAGCTGAATAAAATGTTGGCTGAATGGACGTTTTCTTGAGGATTTCAGTTGTTTAGAAACCTTACTTCTCTCTCATTCTTTCCTGCCAGCTTTTTCTCCAGTCTTCTTTGACTCTGGCAAATATGTCTGTTTTCACTTGCTGGAGCAAACAACATGCATCATGCCTGCTGCTGCTTTGCCAAGGGAGCTTGTGCTGAGTCAGCCCCCTGGAGCACGCTGGAGGTGCTGTTCCTGGCAGGCCAGGCTGGGGCTCCTGGCTGGGTGTCTGATGCAGGTACAGCAATCTCAGAGTTAAAAGCAAGCTAGTGAGCTAGTTCTTTTGAATCTCTTAGGAAGTTAAACGCCGTTTGGAAGTGTGGCTTGGGTGACTCGGGACGTATGAGTCCTGACCTGCCTGATTTGTGCTGTTTGCACAGAAAAGGGTTCCATAAGTAGAGGAGAATGAGCACAAGTACCTCCTATGAATGTATCCAAACATTAGAGCCAATAATTTGGGGTTCTTTGCCCAAAGTAACCTCAAGGAAGTGCTCAGGCTGTCTGCTACCTGCTCTGTGGGACTCACTGATGGAGTATTGGACAGCTGTTGTCAGCAAGAGCTGATCAGGAGATGGCTCTGAAATCCGTGGGAAGGACGCGTGGCGGAGGGGGCTTTTCCAAGAGCTGTCCAGCAGCTCCAGTACCGGGTGCAGAGCATACTGACAGGGAGGGACACACACTTGGAGCACAACATGCACAGTGTCAGAGCACTGCAGGGAGAAAAGCTCCTTTCCTGAAGTCTTTCCAGCGTGGACAAGCTCCATGTTCAGCTACTTTCCGTCAGCTACAAGGCCTTTCCCTGTATCTTGACTTGCTGTCCTATTTCTCAGTGCCCAAAGCTGACCCACAGGATGTGTGTCCTGCACTTGATTTCCAAATGAGGCAGGCCAAGCTTACACCCAGGAGATGTTCTACCGTCCTTGATGGCTCTCCCGGGAGAGCTGCCCCTACAGAACACTTGTCACTTGCAGTGAAAGTTTGCAAACTGAAGTGTAATAATAATACACGTGGAAATGTCTGCTTTGGGTTTAGGGCTGCACATTGTGTTTAGGCAAAATAAAATACACTTGGTGCTGCTTTCTAATCAAGTTATTGTATAGACCTTCACTGTTAGCAGTAGAAAATCAAGTGGAATATAAGGCTTAAACTATTATGAAATAAACCTTGGAACTCAGGGTAGGTTTGCTGAAATTGGTGTATGTAAAAGACATTTTCTGGTCTCCTTAGAATCACAGCCTGTCTTCTGTTGCGCTGAACCCAGCTGGAAAAACTATGCCTTCTCTTTTGATTTATCTCCCAGAGATGCTGGTTTTCCTTTTAAGCTTTTTTCCGTGCAGAATCTATCTGTTAACTGCAAAGCAGTGAAGTTTGCTTTTTATGGAAAATATCTATGAACAATGGAGAAAGGATGAAACCTCAGTACAGTAAAAGTTTACTGTACGTTCTATAAATAGTAACATTTTCCAAAGCATGCTGAATGCCTCTGGTTTCACTGGAGCAAAGCTTTGCACGCTGAAGTACAAAGTCAGGGAGAAGCACGTGTAGGTGTGAGCGTGGCCCGATCTCTGCGGCCGGCTGAGCGGGCGCGCTTACAGATGGCAGGCGAGGGAGCATCTCCCTGCTTTGGAAGGGAGGGGATGTGCTGTAAGGGGGCTGCCTCATCCTCTGGCTGCCTGTGACCCTCATCTCCAGGAAAACTCCTGCTGTGCCTTTGAGCAAGGCTGACCCGGAGCGTGCTATGATGAAAACTTGCTGCCTTCTAATGCAGACAGCTGAAACCTTGTAAATGAGGAAGGGACTGGAGCGTAACCAGTGTTCTGCTGCAGTTATTTGTAGTTACTTAAGAGGCAAAGGAAAGGACCCAGCCCAGCCGGACAGGGTCCCCTCCGGGGTGGACTTCATGCCCTTTTGGCGGTGCTGGCACCGGCTGTTGTAGTGAGTCTGGTTCTTGGGCAGGACTGTGTAGCATGGGAGACTTCCATAACTTGTCAGCTGCTGTTCTCGGGTCACTTCAGTTGATCCAACTTGATTTCATGAAATTTCTTCCTTGCCTTGTGTAGGCTCAAATATGGTTGTGAAATGAATTAAACCATTTGATCTTGCCATGTCACTAGCTGTTTGCTACCCTCCCTTTATAAAGTGAGTGCTGTCTCCCTTTTCAGTTTGTTTTGGTGATGTCATCGACTGATGCTCTGACCGATGGTTGTTCCTGAGCAGTGATGCTGAGGACATGACAAATGAACACTATCACAGGGTTTGGAATTTAATCCAGGGGAAGATACAATCAAGCATCTTGATTATTTCTTTTCTGTGTTTCCTTTCTCAGTAATTAGAAGCAAGTTTCTGCTTATGGAATAATTGAGTGTGTTCCTTAGAATGATGACTTACCCAGAACGTAAAAGCTAAGCAAACTGAAGAGGGAAATAATTTTAACAGGGAACAAACGTTTTCTGTTGGGTGATCTCAGTGCTTAGTGGTTAGGAAATGGTAAATCCATTTGTGATTTGGGCCACCTCATGGACTTGCCCGGAGGAGTAACCAGGGAATGCAACTTGTGTGGGATCTTCAGGTTGAACGTGGTACGTGGCATAAGAATATAGTGTGTGCCTTCAGGCTGCATCTCCTGTCTCTCTGAGAGGGCCAGAAGAGGACTGGCTCCTGCCTGGGCTTCCCAGCCAGCACATGTTGTGTTGCACCATGGCAGGAGCGGGGCCATGGTAGGGTGGGCAGTGGCCCAGCCAGCAAGCATGTGGCTTCTGCAGGGCAGTCAAGTGGCAGCAGAAGTGGGTTGAGGGAAATCAGGGCGGTCTGTAGTGGAAAGAGAAGGCAGGTAGATGTAACAGAACTGACATGTTTGTGTGAAGACAGCAGCAGGAAGGTAAAATACCTGTTTGAAGACTTGCAGGTTGGTTGTTTTCTGGTAAGAGATGAATTCTGTGATGAAGCTGCTCTTCGGAGTTTCAAGTGAGGGTTGTGATACTGGTACAACTGTGGCACCGTTAGGAGATCTCAGTAAAGATGGATTGTAATTGGGAGGAATGTCATAGCCTTACCTAAATAATGGGGAATTAAAGTATTTTTGTGTTCTTCAAGACAGAAACACCACAGTAGATGTCAGGAGAAAAAAATGGACACTTTGCTCCATTTTCTTTCATCTAATCAATCCGGAAATGGTGAATAGTCATTGTCAGCAGCTGGTACTGGACAGGGTGCAATGTACAGTAACAACTGGGAGTGACAAAGAAACACTTCCCTTCCCGGGCCTTTGGAAGTGATGACTGTGAGTGCCCCTCTGTTGCCTGAAGTGCCCCACAAGGGCTGTGCTTGGTTTGTGGACCTGGAATGCTCAGTGTTGAGCAGACCTTTCTGCCCAGAGGTAATAACCGGGTCAGTCATGCAGCTGAAAGATTAAGTTTAAAGAAAAAATGAAGAGAAATTCCCAGCAGGATTGTGTCTCACCCGCATGGAAGCTTGCATTGCCCAGCCATTTGCCCTCCATTTTCTTTAGTTTTCTTTATTTTGATGGACCAGAATATATTTGAGCCATCAGCCTCAGAGGCGAAGCTGGAGATGACCCAAGTTGCACTAGAGGCACACTGGGCCTCCGATGGACCATCGGTCAGAGATAGAATCCCCTTTGGCTCCAGAGCTGTGTGTGGCGGCGATGGAGCGGTGACGAGAGGGGACAGGAACATTCCAGAGTTCAGGGCTGCCTGGAGGTTTGCTTGGTGTGGGGGAGCGGCCCAGCCTTCGGCCAGAGAGAGGAGGACACAATCCGGTGTGTGACAGACACGGTGACGGGACTGTCTTTGACGTCGGCTTGGGATATTTGGGCGGAGAATGTGATTTAAACTTCTTGTGTTGTCCCCATCAGGCTTGTAATGGCCCGAGGTATCCCTGCCTCTGACTGCATCTTTGTGCAGCTGGAGACTGGACAATAAGCGAAGTTGTTCAGAACTGGATGTTTTTTTGGTGTATTTTCTGTTCTTCTGTGGGTTATGGAAGAGCTGCTCGCATCAGTAGTGGCTGGTATTAAAGAAAAAAAAAAGTAAAATTTTTTCCAAAGTTTGTCTGGCATTCCCTGAGAGCACAGCCTGTTGTGTTTTCCAAGTGTCTGCTTTATCCTGCTGCAGTGATCCTGTAGCTTAGCCTGCTTGTTAAACAAAAGAATTGGGAAGACTATAGAATTCAAACAGCAACAAAACACTGTTGTGTGTCACAGAATGTGTTCCCGTTAATGTCATTTTTTCTACAAGTTCATAGTATTGACTTTTCCGGACTTTGAGTGTTTATTCATGTGAACCAAAGTGCTGAGGTGACCAAGGCTGTGAGTTCAGTCCTGGTATGGACCATTCACTTAAGAGTTGAACTTGAGGATCCAGGGGGTCTCTCTGAACTCAGAATATTCTGTGATTCTGTGAGTTTTACATAACGGAGTGGAATTAACGGAATGGAAAATGTCATCACAGCACAACAGCAGGCTGCAGGATTTCTTCAGCTTGTGTTTGATATATGTTTCCATGTGTGGAGTAGTGTGAGCTGACGGGTATCGTAGTGCAAGATTTTCACAGACAGTTTTGCCTACTCAGTAGTGGATGGTGGCAGGCTGTTTGCACATCTCTCCTGGTGTGTGGGGATGAAAACACATGCCGGTGAACAGAGCTCTTTGCTTACCACGCTGTTGTAATTTAAGCACAGCCAGCAGCCAGCAATATACAGTAGGAAAAATGGAAATTTAGGGGAACTCCTGACCCTGTATTTTTTTCTGTCTGTTGGAGCCTTTTTTCCAGTGTGGGTTGTGCCAGTTCCAAGTGAGCTGTGTATGAGTACGGTGGTGCCAGCCTGGCCTTGTAAACCTCAGATCTCGTCTGGCGAAATAGAACACCAAAGAGTGTCTGAGGGGGAACAATGAAGGAAGTGGGGAGGGAAGGACTGTGCTAACACAATGTAAATGCATAAGTCCACATTCTTGGGAGAGTTTTGCTGAAATGTCGACTTTTAAAGAAAATATTTGGGGATCATTATTACAGGAAATAAATTTCATGGTGTTTTTAAGTTGTATCTGTAAAAAGCTAGAAAGGATACTGAGTAGACAGGCCTGGTCTGGTGAGCGGGCCCTGCAGCTGTGTTGGCTTCACAAATGTTTTGCATGTGCTGTTCTTAAAGAGAAAAGGAGAACAAAAGGGGGAGAAAACCCAACACAAAAACCTTTAGTCCCCTCATCTTCCAAACCATGAGAATTTTTTTTAGCGTGTAATAATTGTATCAATTACGGTTTGCATTTTTTCCGTTGAATGTTCAAAATAAGTAATGAAGACTTGAACTCCAAGAAGCAGGTGTTGAGAAAATGAGGCATAAAAAGAGCTCAACAGTATTTGCAAAATGAAATTGCAATTATGTAAATCACAGCTACTGGATGTGTAAGCATGGGAGCCCAGGAGAGCAGAACTGAAAAGCTCTCTGTTACAGCGCAGAAAAATGCTCGTTTGCGGTGTAAGGCAAGACCACACCGGGCAGTTTGCTTGTGAGCGTGAAATCGCGTCACGGACGTGTGCGCTCGCTGCTTCTATTTTGGTGTGGAAGTCAAGTGGCTGGAAGTTTCTATCTTTAATGATTTCCTCTTGTTTGTTCTAACGAACAGCTGCACCGCATTGTCCGACACCAGTTAGAGTATTTTCTGGCCAGTGCTCTGTGGAGATGAAAAGGGAGACATTTAATCTAATCTCCTTGCGTGTCTTGGTGTTTGCACTTGGAAGTTTTGTTTTCTGCAGTCTTTGGGCAAGTGCAGAACAAATGAATGTTGCAGTTTGGCACCAACTGCCCTTTGAGCGTGATTACTACCAGGAACTCCTGAGGCAGATCTGAAAGAGCTGTTTGCCATAGGCTATAGTAAGTAGGAAAAAAAAAAAAAGTTGTTATTCAGAATTGCATTTAAGCATCTATCTGAGCAGATCTGAGGAAACGCATGCATGAGAGTTCAGTGCTGAGCTTCTTCAACTTGTTGCTAATCAGGGCTTTTGACCAGAACATCAACCTCATGAAACATAGGGAAACTAGACCAAAAGGTTTTGGTAGGTCAGTCTTGGCAACTCAAGCCCACATTGAGGCATGAAGGGCACTCAGTTTGAACTGGAAGTGAGTTTGCAACATGGCACGGGGGCCCAAGTCCAGCTTGTATCAGCTTAAGGCATGACCCAATCTATGGACTTCCACTCAAGTTTCTGAAAGTTGTAAAAAGTCCCTCTCAATTACTTTGTGCTTGGAGCGGTCACTGGAAAGACTTCAGACTGAAAGGACGCAAGGTCTCCGTGCTATAAGTGTGCTTTCACAGTTCTCCTGTGAGAAATACAGTAGATCTTGAGGGAAATGTACTAGGAGCAGCCTCTCAAAAGGTTGGAGAAATGTGAGGGAATGGACAGTTACGGACAAGACTAACTTAGTGCCTTAAAAGGCTTCCGCTATGCCGAACAAAAAATAGTCAGTTACAAGATCCCCACTTTTTTCCCTTCTCCTTAAAGCTTGTTTTCAGTGAAGGTCTTTTTTCTTAAGGGTGATTTAGTTTTTCCCTGATGTTTAAAGGTCTGCAGAAGGCTGGACCTGTACAGCAGCCAGAAGCAGCACTGGGAACCTCGGGACACCACTAATGGGTACATCACTTGCAGGAGTTTCCCAAATTGTTGAACCTGCTGACAGTTGTGAGGGACTATGGCTGCTGACTGTGGTTTGAATATGAAAGCAATAATTAATGAACAGTTTTACCCTGAGTTGGTGCGAGTCCTCTGTCTCCAAGAGCACCGGTACCCCAGGTTAGGGGTGAATGGTGGAGGCTGTAATAAAGCGGTTGTGTTGGCTCACGCGGTACGTGTGGGGAGTCAGAAGCAGAGCGAAGACTCCCTAATACCAAGATGGATGCTTTAACAATAAAACCATTTGCTTTCCCTATCCAAATCCCCAAGTGCTATTTTGGAAAAATATCTAGAGCAGCAGCTTGTCGTTTGAAATCCAGTTTGCACAGCAGACATTTAACGCTAGGTGCAACAAATCAAGATGGAAATGGCTGATGCATATCTCTTAGTTTGACCATATGCTACAAGTGGTGGTTTTGACAGATGCATTTTTCCCTAGGGGTTGCATTTAGTTCATCAGACTTAAGTTGAAGTTGAAGGATCTGAGGTAAAATTGCAGGGCTCCATCCATTAGCCACCAAACGTGCAGCGTCTGCGTTCAAATGGCGTGATGGGAAATGTGACCCGGTGCTGGGAATTGAACCGGTGCCGGTTGCGCTGCAGCATACGGTCATTATGTCATAGCACAGGCATATGATAAGGGAAGGCATGATCTTGTTGGAGAAGTTCTTGTGAACAAGGACTCTGCAGGTCATGTGGAGAGCTCTGCTTTATATTTAATAACGGAGGTATGCAGGTGCTAATTTGAAGCAGATGTGTGTCAGGCCAAAGTTTGTTACACCACAGTGAAACGACGGTGTTGCGTTTCTGGGACTAGAAAGAGGTTTTGGAGCAGTCATTATTTACTGGAGCATTTAGGCAGCTGTGTGTTCTCGTGCTTGAATTCTTTATTTCAGTTTTGCTCAAAGAGCTACTTTCCTCTATTTCCTTCCTCCATTAGAAGCCCCTGAGGGCTTGTGGCACTTGAGGAAACCTTTCTGGAGTGGCCTAATTAGTATCGGAGCACAGGAGGCTATTGGCTGAACCAGCTCTCGCTCCCCTGCGAGTCAGCAGCTTCTGCCATGCAGAGGGGCTCTGGCACAGTGAGCCCATCTGCGGGCTGAGACAGTCCTGGGTCTGCTACTCTGGTCCTTCCAGGGGCTCAAGGGCAGCTCCGTGAGCACCAGACCATGGAGGGTACAGGCACAGGGGTGAGCGGGGCAGCTGGTACAGAAGAGGGGCTGCTGCACTGGAGATACAGCTTCTGTGTACCTCTAGCTGAATTTTATGTTGAGAGTGCTACCCCATGTGAAATGGAGCTTCTTTATCAACAGCAGTATTGGAAGGCCTCATTGAGGAACTTTTATATACACACACACACACACACACACACACACATATATATAAAGCGTTTCCTCTTGCCTCCCTTACTCTCCTCTTCAGACAGCAGGAAATAAATTGACTATTTGTGTGATTTGCTGTATTTCAATTTCAGCATACAAGAGGCAGCAGGCTGCATCAGAAAGCTGCATGTTGCCTTTAGTCTGCAGGGGTGGCCAGGTCAGGAATGCTAACGTTCCAGTTTCACGGAGAGAATGGGAAGACCACCAATTGCCACACATTTGGGTGATGCCATGCTTAGCATTGGAATTCCTTTATTTCACTTGGAACTGTCAGTGCTGTAGGATAAGATGGTGACACTGAGCGATCCCGTCACCTCTGGTGTGCCTGGACAGCCCAGACCTTGGAGCTTTGAAGGTACTATGAGGCCTGGCACTGTGGCGCGACTGTGCCGGAGGAGCGAGGGAGTCTGTAGGCTCCAGGATTGAAGTGCTCCATGTTGGCCTGGGAGGCCTCACATGGGTTGGCATTTTTGTTTTGAATCAGGTTTATGGTTTGTTGTGTTTCACCAGTTCTGTCCTTCCCAAGTGCAGTGTTCAACCTGCAGGTTATTTATCGATGGGAATTCCAGAGTGAGACTTGAACATGACTGTTCTGAACAGTGTTTTCTCACATGAGGTCTGGGTGGACTGGTTAGGTCTTTGGCTTAAGACAGGTTAAGAGGTTTTGCATACTTGTGAATTTGAACCTCATTAAGCAGTTTTTGTGCTCTTAATGAATGTTGACCTCCCAAAAACAAGAGCACTTTGCTTCTTGGGTTTCTGCTCATCTTTGCCTTTTTTCTGACTTAATATTTGTGCTTTCTGGGGATGTGCTTTTGCTGTCACTGTGTTGTGTAATAGCAAGTCCTGCTCTAATGCTTGCACCAAATATTGTTGATCCATTCTCAGTGCTGATTTGGGAGACTGTTATGGGACTTGGAATCATTAAAAAGAGCAAAGTTGCTTTTCAGCATGAGTCTGACTTGCCCAACTCAGCAGACTAATATAGTTGGGAACTGAGCTGCTCATAGTGCGTTTAGCCAAATCACAGGTGTTTGTGTAGGACTTGTTTAAAATATTTGTGATTGTTACAGTATGGAATTCATTTTCACTGGGAGAAAACACAGGGTTCCTGTAACCCAAATGCCCTTTTTGGTTCTCTTTCAGTGAAGAAGAGCCATTTTATAGAAGCTGTCATTTCCACAGGAAAAAGGAAGCATTTTCCGTCGGGAGTAATTTCTAGTTTTATTTATGTCAAATGTGCTCAGTGTGATTCTTGAAAGAACTAAAAGCTGAACGATGAGCTGAGAGCTGGCAATGCAAGTGCTTTTAATTAGCTCATATAGGGCAATGCAGTTAATGGAGACAGAAAATGTGCCCAGCTTGATGTGAGTTGTGTTTATTCATACCATCAAGGAGAGGGTGTTTCAACTTTGCGATTTATTGCTCCTCGGGTATCCAGATGTGGAGAACAAGCCTTCCACCTGGGCCAGTAGTGCTGTGGAGCTGTAACATCCACTTCTGGAATCCTGCCAGCTCAACTGCTTTCTTGATCCATATCATTTTTCACCCTAAACACTCTATAGAGTTGAAAGAAATAAAGTCTGAATGCCCATGTAGTGGATCAGGTGAGCTTTTACCAAACAGCTTTGTTAAAATGTCCGCATTTTGGATTCGTATCAAACGACTCTTGTCATCTTTTCCCAGCATCTGTCTGGTTTGCACAGGGCAATGTACACAGGCTCTTGCCTTTCAAAACCTGCTTTGTTGTGGGTTTTTTTTAGCAGAGTTAATCTTGCAGTGTGCTCTCCGGTGTGTACACACAGTCAGTGTCTGAACAGCGGTGTGATAATGAACCTGTTTCACATACGAGTCACCGGTCTAAATGAAAGGAAGGGTCATGTTTCATTCTTGTTTGTTTGTTTGTTTGTTTTAACCATTAGAGAATTGGAGTTTAGGCCCTTTTTTCTTTCCCAGTGGAAACCAATGATTTGTGTTTTCAAGAGCCACCTTGCTTTATTAGAGGACAGTGAATGAAATAGTTCAAAACACAGGTGTATTTTTTAAACTCAGTGTATCAGTTTCATGTTAGTTCTGCTCTTTTGTCTTAATTTTTTGTACAAGTACATTTTGAATTCGATGGCTCGACTGAGACTCCAGCAGAAACAGCGTAGGTATAATTTTCCAAACCTCCTTTGTGCCCAAGGAATGCCTCAGGAACCCGTGTTGCTGAAAGTTCCATGTTAACAGCCCCATGCTTATCGTACCTACCCACGTCAGTGTTAGTGATCCAGACTGATATTGGAGCAAGTAAAATGAGAAAGCTTCCAGATGAAAATGAGATTGATTCCTTGACAAATTCCTTATAGCGGAGGGATCTTCTGCTTTTCTTCCAATGCCCTTACCTCTGATGGCCATCGAGAAGGTGAGGCTGGGGAAGGCTCAAATTTTCTTATAAGCTTCCAGCTGGGAACATCTGTTCCTATGACCAAGGCCTCTTGGCTTTGATGAAGGAACGTCCAGTTCACCTGACAGCTTTTCTGGAAACTCTGTCTCAGTGCCAGGACCGCGGTGTCCTGCTGTGTCCCGTGCCTCTGCAGTTTTCTTGCTCATGAGGGGATGGATGGCTGTGCCTGAATTCGGCTTTACTCAGAAATGCAACAGAGCTGTTGCTGAGAGGCAAAAGGCAAATTCACACAGATGAGTGGGAGAATGTCTTTCAGCAGTATTTTTACACAGCTACTCTACCAGCGTTTCTTTTATGTTTTTCTTGAGGAGAGCAACTTGATCTTGGCCTCAGCTCACCTTGTGCCTCTCTGTGCCCCTGAAATAGGCCGAGTGTAGTGCAGCATTTTCTGTGCATCCTTTGTGCGCCTGAAATTGCTGAATGTAAGTCTCCCTGGAAACTGTCAGCGATTGTTCCATTTCTGTGTTCATTATGAAACAGCCAGTGTGTTGTTGAGAAGTTACAGGTCCTTTAGGCATTTTATTTTCAAACCCCTGTGTTTGAAAGGATCTTTTTGGACATGTGAATGAGGTTCAAGTAACCTGATTAAAACTGTGAGCTGTGGTCATGCCAGGACTGCGGGAGCGATTGATTGCATAAAGGTAGCCCCAGGTGAGTGTATCTGCCGAAGCCTCCTCCAGGCAGGAGACCCACATTTGGACTGATTTTTCCATGGTTGTGTATTGTTGATGCCGAGGTGTCTGTCCTACTTTCTGTTGTTCATGGTGAGGAAAGCATTTCTGTAAATTACAGAGTTCTAATTTCCACCTCTGCTCGTGGTGTTTCATATTGAGCGTAAATTCTCTCGTCTTAAACAAAAACAGTAATTAATGACACAAGCTCTGTTCCGTGACTGTGCTGGGATGCCCCCAGCTCCCTAGACTCTCAGAGTGCAGCTACAGCACATAAATTGCCTTTTATTGCAGGCTCGTCCTGTTTGCTTTCACATGGAAAGGTTAGGACAGCTGAAATGAGCACGGGGTGGAGAAAAAGCCTATCTCTACCACGTCCCTATCTTATTCCCCACGTCCCAGTTATGCTGCGCAGCTCCATAAAACTTTTCCAGTTTGAAAAGCTGCTTGTGCTCTGTACTCGGTGGCCCCAAACGATAATAATTTTCCTTCTGGCCGTCAGTGGATATTGCAAACACGGTGTGCTTACAGTGGGGCTGGGACGTCGCACAGGGAGCGCATTCTTTGGAATCCTCTTTGTTTTATCATTGCGGAACAACCCGCAAAGATTTGTATTATTGCACCTGAATAAATAGTGCCGTGCACTTCCCCCACTGGGGTCAGTGCGTGTGAGGGGCCGTTCCTGGGCCCCATCCCTGCTGCTCCCGCTGTACTGCCGGAGCCTGGCGCCGGTGCCACCTGAGCAGGTGTCACGGAGGGCATGTTTTGGATACTCAGCTTGAAAGGCCAGCTGCTGGCCACCAGGAGTTCTTTGTGCAGCAGTATTTGCCTAGGAGGCAGGAGCAGCATTCATCTGTGCCTTTGCACTTAAAACCACCAGCATACTTTCGGCAGCACGGACTTGCCAAATTCTCTAAATACTTCAATTTCATTGTAATGCATAATAACAGGTGTACGGTGTAGTTGCCAGTTTCTGCTTGCTGGTTGGGAAAGTAGATTATTCTCTGCAAAATAAGAATGGTATTCAATTGATATTTTAAGATAGCAGTGGTTACTAGCAAGTGCATAAGCTTCAGCTCTGAACAGTTGGATTTGGGTTGCTGGCATTTCCATGTAGTCACTTGCTAGAGGAAAACACCTTCCTCGGAAGTCATTCTCAGCTGCCTACAATGATAAGAAATGTGTTACTTCAGAAATATGTTTTCCATATAATTCTGAAGGCCTTTCCTACAAGTCTCTCTTTGGTATTTTCTTTTTTTTTTTCTTTCTTTTTTTTTTTTTTTTAACTTTTTTCCCCTCCTTTCGAGTCACTATTTGAAACTACAGTGAAAAGCACTTCTTGCGTAGCTCCACTGTGGCTCCTCTGCAAATACATTCTATAATTTCAAAGTCTGAGCAGACACAAAAACCATATTTCCCTGGTCTTGGCTGCGGAGCCTTTTGGGGCTTACATGGTCTGACTATTGCTGAGCTGAAGTCTGATTTAGGAGCCAAGCTTCTTTTTTCTGCCTTGTTCTGATGCAGACCAGACATTTGTACTAGGCAAGATATATTGCCAAAATATGGAATTGCACCTCTTGCACACTAATATTATGGAAGAAGTCTTATAGTGACTGCTTTCTGCTGTCTGGGAGACAGGGGACGATGGTACGTGTGTTCTCAGACCTATGCCTTGCTGTCTGTGGGTTCAGCCCAGCAGAAGGGGGTACAAGCACACTTTTGGAGTTCAGGTCGTGCCTGCAAATATAGGCAGCTCTGAAAGCTGTTGCTCAGAAGCTTTTCTGGTTTATATTCTTTGAGGGTGTGGTTCCCTTATCCTCTCATTTGCCAAGATTAGAGTTTTAGGTTCTGTGTCTTTAGCATGAAGGCATGGCTGCCTTATGCTTTGGAGCAGTACGAACACCAGTATTTCGTCAATCAGAAATACAGTTTACGTGGTTTTCAGCAATTCTTTCTCCGGAGGGAGAGCCCAAGATTTCTCTATTACATGTTCTGCAGTATTGGTGTTTGGGGAAGGATTTGGGCCCTTTATGTGCAGTTTCTGAGGGCTCTCAGTTTTCCTGAATAATCCCTTTTATATGCAACATTTCAGAACGACTGTGCTGGGAGCTGCAGCAGGAGTTTGAACAACCTTAAAAAGAGGCTTGTAAAATAGCTGTGGTCAGCACTGCTGTCTGCAGCAGGTGGGCAGCCCTGCGATAGGCAACGTGGCTTTTCCAAGGCTAAAGGGCCTTTCATTATCTTGCCATCCAGCGTGTGTGTGTCCTGGGACAGGCATCATCTCCACTGCTGCAGGTGAGAACAGCCCCGTTAGTGCTGCCAGAACATCTGAAGAAACACTTGCAGAAAATCACTGCTCCATTTGGAGGTCAGGGCACTCTGACAGCGGGGTTAATCACTCCTACTATCCTCGGGGCATATCTGGGGACTTTGGACTTGGCTTTGGTATGCCTTTAACAAAACAAGGGACTTTACTTTTAATAGTCAGGGATAAGGTTTTTGTTTACACAATGTCGTATTTCATCAAATACTACATTCTTGAAGTGAAAAAAGTAAAAGTGCAGGTTTGAAAGGTGCTTATGCTGGATTCCTTGCTGAGGGGGAGTGAAACAGGAGATGAGTTTCCAGCAAGATGACTGCCATCATCTGGAAGTTAAGGGGCTTTAGATTGTTTGGGAAGTTAAGGGATTTTGTCTTGTCCTTAGTCTGGGAACCTGGAGAAGCCATGAGCTTTCCCCAGGACTGAGATGCTCTCTGCCTGTGGGGCAGGGCTGGTGTGCAACCCGCTGAGGGGGCACCAGTGCCCCACTGTCCCACCAATACCCCTCTCTTGCAGCCCTTGGCATTTCTCATATGGCAGTTATCATATCAGATGGGGAGAGAACCTGCT
The DNA here is from genome assembly GCA_013399695.1 of Formicarius rufipectus. NCBI lineage: Eukaryota > Metazoa > Chordata > Aves > Passeriformes > Formicariidae > Formicarius > Formicarius rufipectus. Next base: position 59,000 of record VXAU01002666.1, on the reverse strand, counting down.
GTGTGGTGGCAAATGTGTCTCTGTGCTTGGAGAAATCTTCTCTTGGGGGGGAATTGAGGTGCAGATGGTGAACCGCACTAGTCACGTCTCAGCGTGCCTGCCTGCACGTGTGGACTGTGCTGGTGCCTGGTTTGAGGCTTGATGTAGTTTTGAGAGGTTTAAGTCGTGGCATTCGTAGGCACAAATGGAAGCTTCGAGTCTACCTCCTAGTACTGGAAAGTTTCTTGCTGAAATCCTTTCTTTCCAAGAGGTTTGTCAGCTGCTCCTGGGGGAAGCAGGTGGCACCAGACTAACCATGTTTGTTGTGGGAAAGGCAAAACTTAGACAGTTGCTTAAGAAATGCACAAAAATGTGCTGTGTTTACACATGGAGTATAAGGAGTTCATACCAAAAAAAAGGAAAAAAGCACAATGCAATACACAAATTGTTTCAATCTGCAGTCTCAACTCCAATGAAACTATTTTGGGGTGAAGCAATTCTCCTGAGTGAGTCTGCAGGCATGCAACCCTCTGCGGTTTGAGCATCCAGCAGCTCCATAGGCATCAGGGTGATTGATGCAGGAGCTGTGGGGAGGGCACAGACATGTGCCAGAGTCTCAGGTGAAAAGGCTCAGGTTTGGTTTTCCTGTCTGGCTACAGGTATCACTTGTCACCTTGAGTGAATCACTTAGAGCTGTTACTAGATCTTTAACACTGGGCTACTTAGTCCCTTCCCCTTTATGATTCCCATAGGTGACAGGGAGCAACAGGAGCTGGGAGTGCCTCCGCCAAGGCTGGAAGCCGGCAGCATGACGGATACCCGGGCCTGGTGGCACCAGTCAGGATCAGCCACAACTGTGCTGTTTTGAGGGGCAGGTCAGAGGTTCGGGTTGGAAGGTCACTAGTAGGTACGAGGCCCAGCACAGTGTGACTACCCACAGCCTGGGCCCTGGCACGGCCGGAGCTCCCTGGGCTACTGATCAGCAGGTGCGTGGAGGAATGTCCACAGGATGAAGAGGGACTGAGGGTGCCCCGGTGCCAGGCTTTTGGCTCACTGAGATGGCTGTGAGCCGGGGAGTTTCCATTTTAATGGTTGTTTGCTTTTTACTAACTTTTTTGGGTTGGAGATCAGTGTAGAATTCTCTCTTTATAAACTGTATCTCGGTGCTCAGTCTTCCCAGCGGATGAACAGGTTGAGCAGCATGAATGAAATAACAAGGAAAACCCCAGGAAGGGGTGCAAAGGAGGAGCACGCTGCCAAGGATTGTGCAGGCAGAAGGGAGATGGTGTGGCCAAGCTGGGCCACTGGTACCTGCAGAGTGTGTCCAGGTGCTTGGCTGCTCAGCTTGGTGTTAGAAGCTGTGAAACTCGGCAGTCTGCCAACCATACTGGAGGAGGTGATTTTTGTGGGAATCAATGTGGAATTCCTCTTTTGATCGAGGCAACACAAGACCTGGGGTTCCAGGTGCTGGTTTCTTTTGGCAGTCTGCTTTGGGGAGGCTGCGCTGCGGCCGGTCGCAGGCTGAGCGCCGGCGGTATTCCCGTGCTCCAGGTGAGGCTTCCTGAGACACAGGAGCTAAAAGAAGTCAAGGAACCGCTGGCCAGTTGTTGAGGCGACCTCAGTCAGTGGTGTGTTTATAGACACCGGCTGCCTGACGCGAGGGTTAGTGCTGTACACGGTTGAGGCTCGCAGGGGCTTTTGGAAAAAATTGCAGCTCTTTGTTGCTCTCTTTGTGTGGCATTGTAGTTCCCAGAGGGCGGCTGTGGGAATTTCTGGCTTGCATCGTCATTAATCAGAGCTCATTTAGGATAAAAGACAATACTGCTAATTAAGCTATTGCTGAGCATCTTCCTCAGGACAGCATATGCTCTTTTCCCCTCTGAGATACTGAGCTTTCATCTGAACTCATGTGGAAGCACCGGATACCACTAGAAGTGTTCATACCTTTTCCTGTGAGTGAGTTCTAGTGTAGTTTTACCTCTGTGCTGCTAGCAGGCAAAAAGGCTGTGAACCTCTGATCTTCCAGGAGATGTACCGAGCTGAGCCAGGGCAGAGAGGGAAGGAGAGGCCAGGGCTGACCACCAGTGACAGGATGTGCTTTGAAAAGTGGTTTCTAGCATCTGTACTACCGAGTGAAGAGAGAATCCTGTTGAAATCCACTGTATGGGAGACGGTTGGCTTGCAGTTTTTGTTTGAGTCATGTGTCAGTGTTGATTTAAAAGCATGTCTAGGGAAAACTCAGCAAAACGGAGCATTTTCCAAACGCAACGTGGGCAATTGAACAGAGCATAGAGACAGCAGTGCCGGGTTCTCCTCTGGAACCCAGGACCACGCTCAAGCGCTCACCGCCTGCGCGGCAGTCTGATGGGCACGCTGTGAACAGCACGAGTTTCTTTTGGTTGAAGGTGCCCCCCGATCGGCCTTGCTACGTCAGCTTGAAAAATTGACTTGGCTTGAAAATTGCTACACTTAAAGCAAATTACGTGTCTTAAATTGCTTGTGTTATTTTAGAGTTATAGGCTACTAAAAATAATCTCCCAACTTTCAAACACAGGCTTTGATCTAGTGCTATTTAGTCTCCCCTTATCTCAAGACAAGGACTGGTTATTGGGTATCTGTATGCTTTCAGAAATTCTGTAATTGCTCAGAGTTGCTAATTTACTGCTTATGTCTGTGTGGGATTCTGCTCTGCTGTCACAAATGGCAACATTTCAGGAATCCATTTTGAACATATTAATCCCAATTGAAACCTGGGGTTCTGCACTGCACTTTTCTTTTTAAACCAGAGATAGGGCTAGGAAATTTTTGAAAATGGCTTTTAATTGGCTGGATGGGCTTTGGAAAGAATGTAGCTGTGCACTGGGGAAGCAAAGCTTACCCTTTAGCCTTTAGAGACCCAATTGTTTGTGCTGGGGAGATTTCAGCATTAGTCTCCTGTGTATAAATAGAGGCTGTGGATGCTCAGTAGGTGTTTGTAGATGTTGATAGCTGTGCAGGAAATGTTACCGGGGCTTTAAAAATATATAGCATGTGATCTAAGCACGCTGGAAATACCCTTAGTCTCCCCTGGTCTCCTCGGGTGGTTGGCTGCGGGCATTCCGAGGCGCCCGGCTTTGGAACTGGCCACCTCCCTGGCAGCGTCTCAAGGCCCACTCTAGGTGTGTTTGCAGGTGCGTCCGGCCTCGCTCCTGGGCGTGAGCTCCCAGCCCTACTCTGCTCACGGCACGGGTGGCAGCAGGGCTTGGGAAGGCTGGAGAGCCGGCACGCGGTGGATCTGAATTGTGGAGAATTTCTTCGCTATGGCGCTGCTTTACAGGCATACTGCTGCTGAAAACTGACATGCAGATATTGTTGGCCTGGCACGGTGACGCACAGAAAGCTCACGGGATTTGACAGCTCGAGGCTGGTGGAAAAGATGAGAAATTGAACAGTCTGCTGCCTGTTAGCTAACACTCTACTGCTCAGTGGGACAGTACCCTAAGAAATGCTGCCTCTCTTTTTTTAATAAACCTAAGAACTACTCAGCCTGTCAGACCTTGTGGACATGGTAAATAAGCTTCTTGGTCCACAGAACATGGTGTTTCCAGATGGCTGGAAGCATAATGGTCTAGCAGAGGGGATGTTGGGCTGGAAATCAGGAGATGAAGATTTTATTACTGTTTTGCTGAGGTGCTCTCTGATTTTTGGGAAAGTCATTGAACAGGCTTATGCTACTCCTTGCCACCACTCTCTGCTTGTCTTATCAATACAGTTAGTGAGCTCACTGGAGTAAAAGCTGTTTTTTAGGATGTTTTTATACAGATTCCACCACCCCCTCTCCCCAGTATCTCTCCAATAATGTGGATGTTGCTTTTGATACTGTAAAATGCCAAGTGATGTGATGTTACCCATTAGCCTCTTTGATCAGCTTAGGGTCAGGCCAGGAAAGGTCAGATTTGCTGCTACGGCTTCCTGCTGTCCATGGAAACCGGTCTGGTTAATGGAGTGAGTAATTGTTGGCAGAAATTTTGTATCTGTAGCTGTGCTGGTGGGCTAAAAAGCCTCCACAAGTCTCATATACACCTCTGTCTTCCACCTTCTTCTTGGCTAGGCTGCATTTGGGTGGCAAAGATGCAGTAAGTCCCGCTGGGTTCCCAGACCAGCAGGACTGGGCTGCAGCTTTTCCAAGCCCATGATCTATGCGGACAATAGACAGCGATCTGATCTGGGCCATCCTGCTGCCACGGGCTGTGAGTCAGTGTGCCTGGTACCTGCTGCCCCAGAGGGGAAACCCCTGTCCCTGCTTTGTGCGTGACAGGATCCGATTCCCCACAGATGTGCTGTTCCGCAGCTCGGATGAGGTCGGGTGTAGCCAGACTGGGATGTGCTTGGACAGGAGCAAATTTAAACAGCTGGGAAAAGGAGATGCAGACAGAAATGACTGTGTGTGTCTGCCTTGCTTCTTCCTATGCTCAAAGAGTTTTCCTGTAGGAAGAGCTCCATTGTGGGCAGCTTGGGGTCTGTTTCTCTGTGTTACAGCTGTCACTTTTAGCCTGACTCCCTTTGGAACATCCCTCTGCTGTCCAGAGCACCACAGAATATGGCAAGTGAGGATTAATGAACTGCTGGGAGTGGGAGTTGTTAGTGCTGCCAGTTGTCATTCGTTGTCAGATGCAGCAGATAAATACCCTTTTAATAGTGATTTATCTGTCTTTTTGCTAGTGTGCTTGTACGCAAAACAGAAGTTAGGTTGTATTTACTCTCTGGCAGTTATGAGTGCTAGTAACGAATTTTTCTCGTCATTTCCTCTTCGCCTTGATCTTGTGAAAAATTCAATAGAAAAGTTTAACCTGTTTGTTGTGGTATAATCCCAGCTGGCAACCAAGCCCCCTGCCGCTGCTTGGCCACTCCCCCACCAGCAGGATCGGGGAGAGAATTGGAAGGGTAAAAGTTGGAAAAGTTGTGGATTGAGATAAATACAGTTTAAGAGGGAAAGCAAAAGCTGTGCACTCTGGCAAAGAAAACTCATGGGCAGGCAGGTTTTCAGCCATCTCCAGAGGAACAGGGTCCCACCCCATGGAACAGTGACTTGGGAAGACTAATGTCATAGCTCTGAATGTTCCTCCCTTTCTCATTCTTAATATACTTTCTCCAGCTTTATATACTGAGCACAGTGTCTTATGGTCTGGAATATCCTTTTAGTCAGTTTGAGTCACCTGCCCTGGCTATGTCTCTTCCCACTCTCCCATGCACCCCCAACTTCCTTGGTAGCGTGGCAGCGTGAAGGAGCAGTAAAGGCCCTGCCTCTGTGTAAGCACTACTCAGTAATAACAGAAACATCTCTATATCATCAACCCTGTGTTGAGCTTAAATCCAAAATATAACCTCATACCAGCCACTGTGAAGAAAATTAACTCTACCCCAGACAAAACCAGCACACTGTTAGAGAAAATGTTTTCCTCAGCTTCCATGGCTGAGTGTGGAGCTTTCCAGGGAAGCTGCCCATGGCTGTGAGTCTGGGATGGGGACGCTTGTGCACCTTTGAGCGTGCAGCTTCCAGTGCTGTGTCTGCCTAGGAGAGCACACTCGCTGTGTCCCGGCCTGGGACCCCTCTCCTCGTGGCAGGCAGCGATTCAGCAAGTGTTGGATAATGAGTAATGATACAGATGAACTGGACTGATACTAGGCATAGTGCACAGTGCATTCTTCATAGCTCGCTGCACTGCTTTAGGGTCAGCTGTGGCATTTGATGGCTTCTACAGAAGTTCTGTATCTTGAGCTTTCCTCAGATTCCAATCCTGTGCATACTGGGGTGGGGTGGGGTGGGGGGGGATGTAATTGGAAAAGTGGTTTATCAAGAATTGAGAAGAATTTGACATCCCCAAAGATTTCATACTCCTTCAAAATTCCTCATTTGTAAGTACACAAATGACATTTCCAGATGTTTTTTGTTCTCTTTTAATTCAGTTTAGAATTGAAGAAGTATTTTTACCTAACACAAATAATTGACATACATCAATTATATGCCCAGATACTCTGCCCAGGGCCAAGGTATAGGTTTATTTCGTTGTGCCCCCTGTGGCACTGTCTATGTGGCAGTGGGACGGAAGGAGATGGATTGGTAGAGGTTTTGAGGACAGGGCTCCCCCCTGTTAACCCACAGTTGAACTGCATGTGGGAATTTCAGCAGGCAAACGTCACTCAAACTGCACTTTGTATTCTGGAGACGGACAAGTACTTTGCTTTGCATCTGGAATTCATTTTCCATGTGTAAAATTGCACCTGCAGAAGGGAACTCCAGCTCTCCTGACCGCTCTGCTGCGAGCTTGAGGAGTATCACCATGTGAGTGACAAGTCTTTGAAAAGTTGCTGGGGCCCTGCTGGAAATTGCACTCGTCCAGAGCTCTGAGGTTTTTTACCACCCGTTTCCACTGAGAGCTCTGGTGGGATAAGCTTTGTTTTACGCTATGATGTGTTTTTTGCAGAGTGGTTTCTTCTGCCCTCGCTCTGGCTGAAAACTGGAACATGTTTTTCTGGCAGTTGATTTACTTATAGTCTAATTTATGGTGGAGGAAGCAAGGGCCCTAACTTTTCCTTGCTCTTGCCCCAGCTTCATCATGTTTGCATGCTGACTTCTACGGCTAAAAATGTCAGGTTTGCCTTACCCCTTCTCCTCCCACTGCAGAAGGTTCAGGTGAATCCCTCTGCTCGCTTGGAAAGATTAAATGGTTGAGGAATTTTATTCACTTAACATTTTGATGCAGGCTTGAATAGTTTGGAAGCATGCAGTTTCAAATGATTTCCAGGAATGCACGTTGAGTTCTCTGCTGCATTTTATGCAGTGCCAGGTGTTTGGGAATGCCCTTTTTGAGGCCACTTATGCAGAACTCAAGCTCTGCAGCGCCCATCTCTCTGGTTCACTCTGACTCGGAGCTGCCGAGCGTGTTCCTGGCACTCTGGTGTCACTCGAGCTAGCTAACAAACAGGCAGTGGTTCCAAAAGGATGTTGTTATTCTGGCATGAACTGTTCCTTCCCTAAAAAGAGCTACTGGGTATTGTTTTGGTTTTGTTTGTTTTGTGGTTTTGTTTGTTTGTGTTTTTTTTTTTTTTTTTCCTCCCAGAAGAACACTATCAGAGGGCTACATTAACGTTTATGAAAGAGATTTTGACCTTCTCAAGGAAAGCACGATTTGTGGGCAAAGTCTGTATCTTTTCAATTCTGCCTGTAACTGGTTTCCTTCTAATTGATTACTCCTGAATACGCCTGTCTCCTCCCATGGTGACGATTTAGAACAATGCAGCCACCGGTTCTGTAACTCAGCACTAAGGCTGGATAGGGTTCCAATATCTCTGAAAGGGAAAGCAGCCTGCCCCTCCCCAAGCCCCTAATTATTAGGGAAAAGGAATTGTAGGGTTCTAAAGAGTTACAGTGGCTGGTTAGCTCTTACTGTGTTATGTGCTGTTTTCCAAAGGCCCTGAACTTGGCTGGGCCACTGCTGTTGCGATCGTGTGGGTTTGTCACTTCCCTGTGGGAATTGAGGTCAGTGATTTTTCTCTGCAGATTAATTGTTCTGTGCTAACCAGTGATGACAGGCAGTAAATGTTACACTTCTCTATATGATTAAGTCATTGCTGTTTTCTGATTGCTTAAATACAGAGACTCAGAACGGAGAAGTGTTACAAATTCCTGCCTGGCTTTACAGCCAATCTCAGTGGGACAGTATTTGATAGATACTCTGTGTCAAAGGAGGAGTGCAGTGCCACTGTTTCTAGTTCTAGAGAAAACGTAGTGGGGTTCCTTCCCGACTGAGTCTAGTGGCCAAATCAGATCCCATGTGTGAGTTCCCGAAACACTTAAAAACGTTTTTTATAGTTCAGAAGAAGAAACTTTGGGTTCATCCTTAGTAAGTTTCCATGGCAAAGTTATTAAAATAAATCATAAGTACTGTTTATTTGTAATCCTCCAAAGGCATTCTGTGAAAAAATGGTTTGAAATACGGTCCCTTGCTTGTATGTCCAGCTGAACTGTGAGCTAAGTTGCATGCTGAAGACAAACTTCCACTCATAATCGAAGCTATCCATTCAGAATGGTTGAAATTGTGCAGAGCTGAGGTGGTTGCTTTAATTTCATTGCTGGTGATCAATGAAATAGGCCCAGTTTGATTTTCAGATCCCACAAGGCACGTGCAGAGTTGGCGATGAGAAAAAGTGTTTGTTTTAGCCGCGCTAATAAAACCCCAAGTTATGGGGGCTGGCATCCCGCCAGCCCGACATGTCATGGGCAGTACAAGGCGTCAGAGACCGCGGGCCGGTTTCTGAATGCTGGGACAGCACTGAGCTGCGGTAATCCAGGGCCCATGGACGCTCTGACAGAGCATGGCTGTGTCGGGCTGGCACGGAGCACGGCCAGTGCCGGCCCTGAGCACCGTGGCCGGGCACGGGTAGGGTTCCCTTCACCCTGACACGACTTCTCACGTGCTCCATTCCGAGCCCGAGTAGATGTGCTGCCCCTGGAGCGGCACGGAGCTGCCGTGGCGGCGGCACACGGAGCAGGGTATGTCAGCGTGCCCCTGTGCTGGGCGGGCAGGGCTCCTGCCCCCACGACAGGCAGCGTGCCCGCTTCCTGTCCCTTCACACTGCACACCTGGCAGCGGGCTCGAGGCGCGCGGAGCACGCGTTCCCAGCCACCGCATGTGCAGAGCGAGCACCTAGTGCGCTTCGGCAGTCAAGCACTCAAACACATAATATTTTTGGTTCTGAAATTAACCGCTTTATGAAGTATACAAAAGGAAATGATTGGTGTTGACAGCTGATTCTTTTAAATGGATTGTAATCAAAAACATCATTAAAAATACGCCCGGAGTTCACCACTCCACAGTGCTGACTCTTGTCAAGTTTTGAAATGCTGTTAGCAATAGCGTGTCTTGCCTAAGATACATAATTGTCCAGGTATTGCCCTGTCTTACTCAATAAATCTATAGTTCTCCTCCTCTGAAAAAATTATGATTCCTGGGCATTGCACCAAAACTTGCAGATGTTTTGAAGACGTCCTGATCGACCAAGATTAGGACATGAGTCTTTGAAAGTTTATTCTATAGACAGGGCATCCTTGAAACCTGACTCCACAAACTGGTTAGACAGTCCAGGACAAGGAAACACTAATTGCTGCCTGTACATGAACAAATTGGTTTCATTGCTGACTATTAAGAAAAAAAACCCACAAATCAACCTTAATCTCTTAAGAGAAATCCCTGCATTTTTTGCTGGAACCTGACTATTCATAAGGGATTGTTCACCTCTGGTTTTATCTTTATGTGGTGAGAGCTTGTCCCTTGTGGAGGTGAAAAGGACTTTTTCTAATGCTTTGGTCAAGATGACCCAGCTCAGTTTGGGAACAAGCTCCCTTTGTCTGTGTCTCCTTGGACGCTCCCATCGCAGGGGCCACAGTAGATGCTTTTGAGCTTGTGGTTAAGGCAGCCCCTTGTCATGCTTTTCAGTTGTAAAGACATGGCACATGCTCCCCTTAGGTGTGACTTTTCCAGAGCATTTCTCCACCTTTCCTTTTACTTCAAGATTGTGTGGGTGTTGTTGAAGCAAGTGTTGGCCTCATGTTGAGGAGCCTGAAAATGAACTTTACATTGTATTTATGAGGGTTCCTCCTGCTCTCGCAGTCTCTGGATGTTTCTTCTCAGCATTTGTTAAATTTTATTTATTTATTCACTTTTCCATAATGCCAAGTAATGGCACAGAGCCTGCTTTGATAAAGAATACAGAAAAAGCAGTAGTGCTCTCAAAAAATCCTGCAAGGAGATGAGTATCCACCACAGGTCAATCCTGGAAGATGAGAAACACCTGCAAACTCGGAGACCTTTCCTTGCGTAGAGCAAACCCCACGAGCTTTTCGAGGAAAGGTTCCCTGCAGCCTGTACAACAGTTTTCCAGCTTCATAATTTCTTTCTCTTTGTATCTTAGTTTGATTCAATTTTGACTTTCCCATCTGCCAGCCTCTCCCGATGACTGTTTGCTCTTTGAAGAGATGCACCCATTTTTATATGGGTGGAAAAATACCTGAATTGCTTTCCTCATGGAAATCAGTGTTTGTTGTCACTCTGGGTTTAATAAGTAAACTCTGGTTACTGTTCAGTGATCTAAGTAATATTTAATAGCTCTGATTGTTAAAACCTATGTCACACAGTGAGATGCAGTTCAAGCAGGTGATTAAATGAACATGACTAATATAAATTCTTAAAAATGTAAACAAGAAAAAAAGGAAATGTAAACTGAATGTTCACTGGCACTTGGATGTGTCCCAGGACACAAAGACATGTGTATACAAGACTTATAAAAAATGGGGTTTAGACTCCCAGTTAAATAACCCGTGTACTGTCCTGAGCTTGAGGGCCTTGAGGCTTAGGGGTTTCTCTGACTAGTCTTTTTTTACTCTGACTGGAAATGTTGAGTACTGGCTTTTCCAGATGCCAGCTCCTTTCGTGTGCTCTGCGTCATCCTGCCGTTCTTTGTGCAGCTGCTGGGATAAAACCAACAGCCCTGGATTCTCAGTAAGGAAACAGCAATAGGTTGTTATGCTGTATTTTTAGGTTTGTGTACTTGGTGATTCAAAAGACACAACTAAGCACAAGTTTTTGTAGTCACCATGTATAATTTCTGGGTTTTCTTTCCCCTTCTTTTTTTACGTTTTTTTTTTTTTTTTTTAATGCTGTCAACCATATTTTTGTATGGGAGCCAGGATTCTTTTTGGTGACATGTGTGCTAGTGCAATTGATAACACCTGATTTAACTTCAGTATTGCACTTGAAATCTTCGATTTGCAATCACGTTCCCGTATTTATTGTCGAGAGCCTCCACATCTTTGTTTCCTTCTTGTACCCTCCTCACTGACGCTGTTCTGATTGTCCAGGCGTGCCCGTCAGAGGCCTGTGTGTGGCTGCTGTGTGTGGCACACAGATACACACAGCAGGAAGCTGGGAAGGAGGCTCCTATGGTTGGAAAAGGGACAGAAAAAGGCAGCAGACTGGAAGGAAATTACTAGGTTTCGGGTTCTGAGCTGGTTGCACTCGGTCCATGGGATATTTTGTGGATGTTCGTAGAGGATTTAGTACTGCAGTTGTCACGAGCAACTGAATTTGTATAGCTCTGCTGTAATCCTTAATAAGGGAAGTCTTGGGTTTTTTCTATGATGTTTTTTGTGGACTTGTTTTTACACTTTTTAAGGTTCACATCCTTACAGGGAACTACATGGAGTATAAAGGTGTCAGAAGGGAAGGTAGGAAGGGAGGTGTCTGTCGTGGGACTGGAAAAAAAATTCCTCCAGCACTGCCTAGGTAGAGTCCACCATATCTGAGTATTCCTGTGTTTCCTGGAAAACATGACCAGCCTCAGACCCTGGCTTGAAAACATCTTAGGAAAGGAAGATTCTGACACAGATAATAAGAAGGTGAAATAAGAGCTAGAGGTCTGTCCTGGGTGAATAATCAGGACATATATGGAGTCCATAGGAGCCCAAGGCTCTGGCTTGGCGGGGCACAGTGCAGGCTGGTGGCTGGGCAGCTTGGGGGAAATGCTGCAGGACCTGGGCTGCTGCGGAGAGCTACTCTCCCTGCCCTTGCCCTGCCAGCATCTCTGCTGAGCTGCTGCTGCTGCAGCCAGAGGAGCGGGATGGTCCCCACAGAGCCAGTGCCAGCCTCCAGCCGCCCAGAGACTGCAACCTGCCACCCTGAGCGTGCTCCAGCTCCGTCTGACGCTGGGCATCACCTGGGGCACAGGCTTTCCGGGTGGGAATAGGGCACGAGCCTTCCTACTGGGGTTGGTGGCAAAGCACATACTGTTTTGTCAAGACTGTGTAGGTTTGATATGATCAATAGCATATTAAATCCTGCAAGAGCAAACAAGAAGGTGCCTAGAGGGTTTACCACCTGCAGTGGTGTATTGCAGCAGCTGATTTGCTGCTGTAATGATAGCTAAGAAGGACTTTGTGTCCCATGAATTTGTGGCTTGATATTAATGTTTGTTTTAGATATCGCACCTCAAAATAATTGAAAAACATCTCTGGGAGAGTTTCTTTTCCAGAGCATTGTAATTTTTTTTTTTTTTAATATGGGTTGCCAAGACTGTTTTTGGTAGATAATTTCCTTTAAGTGGAAGTTGTATCCTCAAGAAAAGCTGATGGTGGCAATGGTTCCCAAAACAAGGACTCTGGTCCACATGGGGAATGTGGCTGAGAGGTGTCAGGAGGAGAGTTTGCTTCTCCAGCAGCCCAGGAATTTCATGCAGGGCTCTGCACCAAGCTTGGCTTCCTTGGATCTCATGGATATTTAATTCTAAGCAGTTACATCAGAGAACAGCTCAGGAGAGAGCAATGGCTGGTGTGGCCATGGAAAAGAAGTGCCAGACCGTGTGCTACCCGGGACCTCAGTCATTGCTTGCCAGTGGAGAAGGTCCAAGGATAGGGAATGGACTGTAGAGGGATAGGGAATGGCCCGCAGTGTCTGTTTTATGGCCTGCTGATCACTACGTAGATGGCTTTTGATGATACAACAAAGAGTATTTTGTATGAACGATAGAGCTGTTCAGTGATGCAGTGGAATATTTACTTAGCTGCGAGCTGTGGACTTCTGTGTGAATTGTCAGGTCCTTCCTAGTGGAGAGTAGGGCTTGGCTGGAACGGTGCAGCAGGTGACAACTTGTGATCCCATAACAGGACAATAAGCAGGTGATTGGTTGTGTCACACAAAGCAAAGCCCTAACCTTGCTTTCCTTGTTATTTTGAATGGGGATGTAATTTTTTCTACCTGACTGATTAAAGGAGCATAGCTTGTCTCAGAGACTGAGCTCTGTCCACTTGTGGCATGGCAGGTTTGCACAGGGATTTGCTTTGAGAATGCAGGCAGATCTCGGCTATACTAAACACCTTTTTAAACATACCTGCACAAGATTCCCCTAGTTGGCACCAACTTCTGTAGGACAAAGCTTTGAGACTATGGTTTCTTTGGGAAAAGAAGCATTAGCACTCTACCTACAAAGGACATGTGCCATTAAAGTGTGATGTTTCGTGGCACCCCGGCAAAGGAATTGATGTGCCCTTGGCCCAGTTTCGTTATGTTCTCTGTCTGATATTCTAGCTATTCTGTGATACTCTGTGATTTCAGTTCTCATCACTGATGCCGTAGGGACTCCACAAGTTTTACAATTTGGAGGTAAGAGGGTGTGTGCTGTAAAATTTAAAGAACATATTTGCGTTCTCAGTGAAGGTTTGGGTATCAGGCACTTCATTTCCTGGCATGACCCTTTACTGCCACTTCATTCCTCACTTACTCTTCCGTTTCCTTCCCTTATTATACAGGGTTAAAAGCAGAGTGACTCCGTGTTATTTTTTGTCTTTGTATGCAAAATCAAAACTGTATAGTAAATTCTGATCTACCTCAGTTATGTTTTGCTGTGCTGAAGCCCAGTGTCTCTTTTTCCAGCTCTGAAAAGTTGCCTGGACTGTAGGAATATGTGTCGGTGATCTTCCTAGTGTGGCTGTAGTCTCTCAAATGCTGTCAAATATACTGAATTGTAGTGTGGAGCCAGGGAGTTTCAAGGAAAGGAGTCTATTGAAAGTCATCGCATACTTCTTAGAAAAAGTAACAGCAAAGATCAAAGCATTTGCAGACTATTAGTTTCAAACTGCGTAAGGAGCACCCCTGCAGTGGTGGAATGGCATCTCTCCAGGATGGCAGCTTCTTGGATGGGACTCCTGGGATGGGCTTTCAAGAGCAGCTTTTCACGCAGCTCTTGAAATTGGCCATCAGGTTAGGTTGGAAGTTGGTTTCCTGGGCTATGTTCATTCTGATTTCTTACAAAATGAAGTTCAAAATGTTTTCCGTGCTTTATCTTTGCAGAGGAGGTGGAGGTGGACATTTCACCAAATGTTTTCTTTTGTGTCAGGTTAATTGATAGTTTTGCCTGAGAAGCTGAGCATAGTGAACACACAGGAAAGCCGGGAAGAAAGGAACTGAAAGCAGGGGCTGAGGGAGAGGAGAAGGCTCTTAAACTTCTGTGAAATGCCTGGTATTGAAGTGAGTCACTGCAGCCTTTCACTCTCCAGGGTGATAAGTGAATTACTTAAAATGCCAATTGATCTGGATGGGAAGTGGAAAGCCACTGTAATCCGATTAATCCCAGAGCATGGGATGCCTCGCTGTCAGTGTGAAAGCGACCTCAGCACATGCTCAGCTGTTGCTCTTTCACAACGAGCAGTGCAGTTGTCGCTCTCAGGCTCCTGCCAGCAAAAACATCCGCTGGGTTCATTTTACCACCAAATATTTTGACACTTCTGCACTCATAAATATAAACTGCCCTGGCTGGAACTGACATGTGCCGTCCTACCGCTGCTCGCATCGCGCCAGAGAAGCGAGTTGAGCTGTGCTGCCGCTCATCTGCCCAGCGACAGGATCCCTCCTGTCCCAGAGGAGCTCCCGTCTGGAGCTGAGGTTAGCTCCGGAATGAAACATCAAACGAGTCCTTGTAGTTGGACTCTGTTGCCAGTCCACACGGCTTGCTCCCAAGGGAGTTGCCCGCTGTTACAGGCGTGTCCACACACCTGCAGAGCGTGGGAGATGGTTGAGGTGCGGGCGCTGCTTGCGCGCAGCACGTTTGCTCTCGCGTGCAATTCTGCCGCCTTCTCTGGTTAGGGAAGGATTGCACAGCTGGGCTGCGGGGCCTCGGCCTGATGCTCCGCAGCAGAGGTAGCAACGTTGTTAGGCTGGAAGGTGGGGACAGCAGTGAGTTTGGAAGGACCTGCTTTTAAGGTTTCATGTGAACTCTCTTTAGAACATCCCGAGCATTTAAGTACTGAAAAGTACACCACAGAGGCTTACACAGCTGAACTCACCAATATTTATGTTTGACGTCAGTGGGAACGCTGCCTGAATGTAGGATTAGAACCGAGGAGCTGTTCTCTGCTCCGTGCGTCAGGGAGCAGCCTGGGACACAGCAGCCAGGCCCCCGCGTTCCACGCGGGCCCGATGCCGTGGCCGCGGCGTTGCCGTCACAGCAGCGTTCGGCAGACCCAGCCGGGCCGTGGGTTCCCCGTGTGCCCTGTGACGGTGCCCTTCTCAAGGTAAAGGTCCTGGCTGCCGGCACGTGGGATGAGGGCGTGACCGTCCTGGCGGCGGCACACGCCGGGCTCCGTGTAGGATCGGTAATGCCGGGGTCATTCTTTGTGTGTGTTTCTGCGGCTCCCTTCGGGAGGCTGCGCTCTGGAGACCTGCGTGTTATGAAAACACAGCTTTGTGTGGCAGAGGGGGAGAGAGCCTGCAAACTGACCGGAACCTTAGCACTCTTGGTGGGATTGACTGCTTGGTAGGCTTAGGATAGAAATGTCTGAGGGGTTGATGAGGGGAGAGAAGCTGAATGGGAGAGAAAGGGTGCTGAGGCCAAGGTAATTCCGGATAAGTGCCTGAACGGTGACTGGACTTGCTTTTATTTCCAGTCTTCTGGTGCTCAGAGAATTGTGGACCGATCCATCGCCATATCTTTGCTTAGTACTGACCAAAGGACGGAGCCTTTAGCCAAATAACACGTGATGATAGGAACTTGTGTGTTCCTTCTGGAAGCACTGGTCTGGCTGTTTGCTCATTCTCTCTGCGTTTCCCAGTTTGTAAAAGCACTGAGCTCCCGCCCTGGTGTTTTGTGTCACATGCTGGGTGAAAGAATCAGGAACATTAATAGGAGCTTTATTTTCTGCTCCGAATCTGTAAAATGAGACATTAATAACTTGTCTCTGCCTTAGGTGAGTTTTTACCAGGGTGATTTTGACAATAAAGACCTTAAGGAATGAGAAGTTCTCGGCTTCTCTGAGGAGGGGATAAACAAAGGTATCTTGGATGACTCATTTCCAGAGAAATGCTGGGAGTTCAGGGGCAGATGGAATTTGGATGCAGGATTTTTTGTTGTTGTTGTTTGACCAAGTGATTGATAGAAGGAAGTGTGGGTGCCTTCTTGTTTTTGGAATTAGAAAGCACATTGGACCAGATGGGAAATAAAAATATGGTCTTGATGTCCAGTGCCCTCTTCTTGCCACAGGATAGCTGGGTTCCTTCATTAGTGTCTAGGTGCAGATACCAGATTTGTACTGCTCTCACAGCCAGGTGATGAAGGTGATTTTCTCAGGTGAATGCACTGCACTTCAGGCAGTGGATTTCTGGAAGTTTACAGCAATTTCAGTTTAGTGCTGTTGATGTGTACCTGCTTTCTCTGTGGATGGGCTGAATGGTGTTTGTCATTTACATCCACGAGACTTTACAAACATTTGTGTGCAGTGCTCAGTGCAGGCCTGTGCTGCAAACGTCAGGGAGTAGCTGTTCCCTCTGAGACCCGAGAAAATTGCTGTCTTTAGTGGACTGCCCTTGTGGATTGCAGTAATGAGGTCAGACCGAGCTACTCTTAGCGTTGGTTCGTATAGAAGCAGAACGTTTTACTTCTCTAACACTTTACAGAGGACTTTTTGCTTTGGGGGAAAAAATTATCTCCTTTCTGTTTAAATCCTTCTGCTGTAATTGTAATTGTAATCCAGTGCACTGATTGGCATGACTCTGTTTCTCCAGCACAGATGTTATAGAAATTTGTATTCTGTAGCCATCAATATTTAATTTTATTTTCTTAAAGCTCAATTTAATTTTGCTAAAGAATTATATAAACAAGAACACGTGTGTAACTGAGCCGTGTCCCTCCTCACAACCTCTTGGAATCCAGTCCTTCACTTCTGGGTGGTCATTGCACTTATGGGGTGTTTTTATAGCGGGTATATGGTGGGAGCTGTGTGGTGTAAAGGAGAACACAATGGAATCCTGTTTACAATTAGGGCGTTTGAACTGTCTTGCCACAGTCGTCCATCTCTTCCTGTGGTCAGTGCAAGGAAGTCGGTTTGTTGTTTCAGGGATAGCTTGGGATGTGTGTCAAAACAGCAAGAAAAGCTTTACTTTAAGGAAGGGGAAACATTCATTCTGTGAGGGCTGAGAATGCTGCATTTGAGCACGGATGGCAAATACTGTATTTTAAATCCTCTAATCCTGAAAGGAAATCCCTAAAAAGCTGTATTATGCCTTTTACTTCTTGCCAGTCCTTGCCCTTCATAGTTAATTTCTGTCAAGATAGGAAGAGTCAAGCTTTGTTTCAGGGTGAAACAGCCAAGGCTGTTCCTCATCTTGTCCGTGTTACTGTCCTAAAAGACGCTGCTGCCACATCCCTCTGTGCTTGCTCCGCCTTGGGCATCCCTGTGAGTGGAGAGATGTTGCCATACAAGCTTCACTGTGAAGGAAACTGACGTGTTCAAAACCAATAGAAGCTGCTGGACAGACCGTTACTGCTCCTTCAGAGGTGGTTCTTGGAAAAATCTTGGCCATTTTTTAAAGGAAAATCCGCAATGGCGGCGCCCCCAAACTCAGACGCCGATTTGGGTCAGTGCCACGCGAATGGTTCTAATGAAACCCCAACTTGCCTAAATGCCGAAAGTTTGCCAAGCCACATTGTGAAATGCCATTTGTTGCTTGGTTTTGTAGTAGCGGCAGGGTCCATGAGTCCTCACAGATCCACTCTGACAGGTCTCTTCAAGGGCCTTGATGTGAACCCCTCCTTGTCCCCATTTTGGTTTAAGGGCTCTGAATCTCAGGGTGGGACCCTGTGAGATCAGATCCATTTTTGAAGAGGCTTTGAGATGCAGCTGGTCCTGACAGTGTGCTCTTATAGAGGAATGGCATACATCTCAGTTTGAGAGATGAAGATGGATTTGGTCTCACACCTGGTTTGCAGCACATGATATACCTAGTGGGTTGTGATCATCTTGTTTCAGGGCATGATTTTAGTTCCTTGCATAATGTATTCAAAGGTTAAGGTTTTAACTATCTGTAGATACTAAGAACTCTATTTTTATACTGTGTCATCTTTATCTGCACTGCTGCCCTAGGCCGAACGACACAATGTCTGTGCGGAAAGACTGGGCTGCAGCTGACACGGCGCTGCCGCGTCCCGAATGAGTTCAGCATGGGGAGATGAGCAAAGAATGGGTTAGGGTTAAACCTTCACCCTCGGCAGAGGAAATGCATTACCACTTTTGATGTGTGTTCGTGAGCTGAGCTCTCGTTCAGCACCAGGAGGGTTATGAAAGGGCTCTGCTGGAGCACTTCTTTCCAGCTGCTCTTAGACTGAAAACTCTTTCTTTTGATGTGATGTTTCAGCAGTTACTCATTCTTCTCCAGAGGAGATGACTGTAATGTCCTGTGCACATGCAGTAGGCGTAAGCATTCACAGTATTTAACTGTACACTGTACAGTTAAGAATTTAGAAATGTAAATTACTGCAGAGCATAGCTGCTCATACGTTTAACACCCTGCCACTCAGAAAGCATATCCCAGTTCCCCTGGCAGACACTCCTGCCTAGCAGCTGGGCTCTGAGCTGCACGTTGGGCATCTCCAAGACTGTACGGGCACTACTCTGAACCAGTAGGCTTGTGTAACTGCTCCCACCTTTCCAGCTCTTACTTTCTGGGACCTTGCTGGAATCCTCAGAAGAGCCCAAGTGTGAAGATGTTATTTCAGGCTCCATAACTGCGTAATCTCTAGTCGTTTATATCCTAAGCAACTTTGAAAACAATAGCTGATCCTGGTGTGACAGGGCTCCCCTGACCCCCAGGAGAGCCGTGCCAGCTCCTCTGCGTGCCCGTGCACACACGTTTGGCCTTCTGCTGAGTCAGCCCCGAGAGGGGGAGCCAAAGGCCTGTCTGCAATGTGCGTGTCCCGTGAGGTGGGGACACCGGTCTGAGCTTCACGAAAGCCAGGCTCAGTCCAGTGACGGATGTGGCCCACAGGGTGTGTGTTCTGCCACCCTGAAAACAGGGTAGGAAATGTCTGGCTGGATCCCACGGTACTCAGTGCTCTGCAGCTCCAATCCGGGTCTCCCGGTTGTGTGCCATGTGCATGGTTTCCCCAGGAGACGTGACCTTGATGGTGTCGGCTGCCTTGAGACAGCAATGAGGAAGTCCCTGTGGATTCGGGTGTACGTGGTCCACCTCGTGTCTCAAGGCAGACCATAATGTCACAGCCTTGGGCTTCTGCAAACTGAGCGTTTCAGAGATGTAAGAGGCTTCTGTAGAGATGCTGACATTGCTGCCTCACCTGAACATTCCTTTTCGTTCTAGTAAAATACTTTATTATGCTGCTTTTGTATGTTCAAGTACTGGGGCAAGATGTAGAAGTTCATGAGTCTCCTTGCTGTTAGGACTTTGCATTACTTTTGAAGCATCCAAAGGTATGGAATACTATTGACAGAAAGCAGTGATGAAGCACGAGATGAATCCAAATAAAGATTAAGGGTGCATCTACTTCGCAGTGTAGCCATGGTAAATAGAACTGTATTTCTGCTTGGTAGTGTTGAGCAATAAAGGAAGAGGGATACTGGAGCTTTTGGCTCAGGAGGGTTTTGTGCTCACTCCCAGAAGGAAAGCATTGGACTAGAACATGCTTTGCTTGATGTGGAACTAATTTTCTGTTTGGCCTAGTGAAAGAGTGGGAATAGTTCAGAGAAGATGAGGTGTGAATAAAAAGGATTTTTTTTTTTTTTAAAGCAAAATGCAAAATAAACTGAAGAAATGGAGGAGAAAGATATCTGGTTAGATATGAAGGGAATATAATTAGAGGGCAAGTTCTCAGCGTAAAAACAGAACCTTAGAGTAGTGCCGATTTTTAGGTAGGATCAGGCTGAGGTTGAAAGTGGTCATGGTTTCATGGTTCAAGATGTTTGTGTACCTGTTTGGGATAGATTTTTGTGTATGTTTTCGGGGTTGCTCATTGTTTCAGACACTTTGTTTAAATTAATTAGCCTAGGTAAAAAGAAAGCAGTGCTGGTCTCTTGGTGCTGATCTTCTCAATTGTAGGTGGACATTTACCGCCTGCTCCCTTTTTTTTCTTATTAAGGTTCTTGCCCAGCTAGGAGAGCTGGGAGATAATATTCAGGGAATGAGATTCTTTATTATTGGCCATCCTTGGTTTTGTGTGGATAAGGAGATAGACCATCCTGGGAAACAGAGGGGACTCAGCAATTTCCCATGGCTCTCTTTACTCTGTCCAGGAAGCTCTTTAATATATGCAGACTTCTGGTTTACATACATAGAGCTGTCAAAAATAGGTTCCTGTGTGTTTTTGAAGCCAGGTTCATTGTTGAATGCTGCCTGTTCTGCATAGTTGAATTGAAACAGAGGATCTGTAAAGGCAGTTAAACCTTATTTATTGGCATTTTGTGTCACGACACAAGCAGCCAGACTCTGACAGGAGATGTGCCCTGTGGTCTGTAATTGGTCACGGCCCTTGAGATGGGGGCTTGAGTTCATGAAGTCATTGAAGTCAAGAAGTGTCAGAAGGGAGCTGGAGGGTAAAAGCATCTGAGTTTCTCCCAAAAAAGTGCTGCCCTGAAAGGGACGTGTGAATGCTGTGCTTGCTTCGGAAGGAGTTTCCCAGTTGCCGTGTTCTCTGTGAACTGCAGTTAGTTACTCTGAGGGTTTGGCTTCCAGTAATCTCAGAGATTTCAGAAGCTTTAAAAGGTAAATTACCACCAACTCTGCTGCTTCCTTTCTTTTAAACCAGATGCATCCTTCTCAAATTGAAATATAATTATGGACCTGATGTACTCTGAATGTTTTATTTCATCAAACCGAAAATTATATTCTCTGCAAGTTGCATTAAAGCCAAAATAAAAACCCCCATATAATTATAGCAGCAGCGTGGAGGAGGTCTGCTCGGGTATTGTACGATACATTTTGATAGCTGCTTTTTACTGGAAGCTTGTCAAGATCCTCACAAAAACATTTTGAAGTGCTTAAAATGGGCGTAGCTGTCGTGTGGGTGGCAGAGACAAGGACTGGTGCATTGGATTGGGGTTAGAGCAGTGGGTAAAGGCACATTCTCAGCTGGGCGTCTCGGCTGCATTCAGGAGCTTTGCCGAAGATGTAAAGGATGAAACTGAACCTTTATTTGGCACATGGAAGAACCCTCCAAAAATGTTCATCACGGGAGAGGCATTTCAGATATTTGTCATTTTAAAGATTTGGCACGGTGGATTCACAGTTCTACACGTGGTCTGTAGGCCAGCGGCAGACGTGGCAGTTAGAACAGTGAATAAAATCCATCTTTGACCCCTTCCTTTCCTCCATAGCCGTCGCCGCAGCTCCCCGACTCTGCAAACGCTGACAGTTTCAGCTCCATGGCAACCGGGTTTCTGTAAACGCGAAGCGTGCGGAGGGAAAGCCGGTCCCTCTGTCCCTCGGCCCTGCCGTTCGGCGGCCCAGCACCGAGCCCGGTGCGTGAGAGCCGGTGGCGCTCCGGCCGCGTGGCCGGCAGCTGCCCCGCTGCCGCCGCTGCGTGGGAGAGCACGCCGGACCGCGGGGCGGCCGGCTCGGCGCAGCCCGGGCTCGGCCTCCCGCTGGCTCCGGCCGCAGCACGGCACAGAGATGCCGCGCTCTGCCGCCTTAGCCTCGGGCTAGGGCACTGTGGCACTCGCCGGTTCCCGGCGGCGCTCTTTGGGTGAGCGGTGGGAACGCGGGGCTGCGGCGG